>JABWTJ010001000.1:89322-173676 GCA_016801875.1 Solanum sitiens | reverse complement strand
CCCTAAACCCTAAACCCTAAGTCCAAAAAAAACCTAAGTCCAAAATACGAAAACACAAAAGTTAAACACTAAACCATAGATTTTAAATTTCAAATCCTAAACCACAAAACATAAAACCTAAAAAAAACCTAAACCCTAACACTAACCCTAACCTTAACCCTAAGCTTAACCCTAAACCATTAACCCGAAATCCCAAGCCCAAAATACCAAAACCCCAACATTAAACACTAAACCATAGATTTTAAAACAAATATCCTTAACCCCAAAACCTAAAACCTAAAAAAAAAACTAAACCCTAACACTAACCCATTCCCTAATACGAAACCTAACCCTAAACTATAACCATAACACTAACCCTACAATAAACTCTAAACCACAAGACCAAAATACCACAACCCAAACATTAAACACTAAACCATTGATATTAAACCTCAAATCATAAACCTAAACCCAAAAATCTAAAAACCCAAAACACTAACCCTTACCCTAACCCTAACCCTAACCCTAACCTTAACCCTAATCCTTACTCTAAAGCATAAACCCGAAACCCTAAGCCCAAAATACCAAAACTCAAACATTAAATACTAAACCATAGATTTTAAACCTAAAATGCTTAAACCCAGAACCATAAAACATAAAAAAAAAACATACATCCTAACCCTAACCCTAACCCTCAACCCTAAACTTTAAACCCTAAGTCAGAAATAAAAAAAATTGAAACATTAAAAATGAAACCATAGATTTTAAACCTCAAATCCTAAACCACAAACCCTAAAACCTAAAAGAAACTTAATCCCTAACTCTAACCCTAACCCAAACCCTAACCCTAACCTTAAACCTAACCCCAAACCCTAAACCCTAAATCATTGATATTAAACCTCAAATCCTAAACACCTAAATCCAAAAACCTATAAAAAAAAACTAACCCTAACCTTAACCCTAATCCTAACCCTAACCCTAAATCCTAAACCCAAAAACCTAAGCCCAGAATACCAAAACCCAAACATTAAATACTAAACCATATTTTTCAAATCTCAAATTCTAAACCCTGAACCATAAAACCTAAAAAATACCTACACCCTAACCCTAATCATAACTCTAACCCTAACCCTGTACCCTAAACCCTAAGTCCAAAATACGAGAACCCAAACATTAAACACTAAACCATAGATTTTAAATCTCAAATCCTAAACCACAAACCCTAAAACTTAAAAAAAAACTAAACCCTAACCCTAACCTTAACCCAAAACCCTAACCCTAACCTTAACCCTAATCCTAACTATAAACCATAAACCCGAAACCCTAAGCCCAAAATACTAAAACCCAATTATTAAATAATAAACAATATATTTTAAACCTCCAAGGCTAAACCCTGAACCATATTAAAAAAAAACCTACACCCTAACCCTAAACCCGAAGTCCAAAAAGAACCTAAGTCCAAAATACAAAAACCCAGACATTAAACACTAAACCATAGATTTTAAACCTCAAATCCTAAACCACAAACCCTAAAACCTTAAAAAAAACCTAAACCCTAACACTAACCTTAACACAAAACCCTAACCCTAACCCTAACCTTAACCTTAACCCTAATCCTAACTCTAAACCATAAACCCGAAACCCTAAGCCCAAAATACTAAAACCCAATTATTAAATAATAAACAATAGATTTTAAACCTCAAATGCTAAACCCTGAACCATATTAAAAAAAAACTACACCCTAACCCTACACCCGAAGTCCAAAAAGAACCTAAGTCCAAAATACAAAAACCCTGACATTAAACACTAAACCATTGATTTTAAACCTCAAATCCTAAACCATAAATCCTAAACCTAATTAAAAACTAAACCCTAACCCTAACCCAAGCCCTAACCCTAACCTTAACCCAAATCCTAACCTAGACCACTAACCCAAATCAAGCCCAAAATAAAAAAAAAAAACATTAAACACTAAACCATAGATTTTATATTGAAAATCCTAAACCCCACAACCTAAAACCTAAATTAAAACACTAAACCCTAACCCTAACCCTGTTCTTAACCCTAATCCTAAACCCTATACCCTAAACTCAAAGCCCAAAATACCAAAACCCTAACATTGAACACTAAACCATAGATATTACAACTCAAATCCTTAACCCCAAACCCAAAAACCTAAAAAACAACATAAACCCTAACCCTAACCCTAACCCTACCATTAATTCTAAACCTCAAGCCCAAAATACCAAAATATAAACATTAAACACTAAACCATTGATACTAAATCTCAAATCCTAAACCGTAACCCCAAAACCTTAGAAAACCCAAAACCTAACCCTAACCCTTACCCAAACCTTAACCCTAACCCTAGCCCTAAACCCTAAACCCAAAACACTAAGCCCAAAATACCAAAACCCAAATATTAAATACTAAACTATTAGTTTTAAACCTCAAATGCTAAATCTTGAACCATAAAACCTTAAAAAACATGCACCCTAACCCTAATCCTAACCCTAACTTTAACCATATCCCCTAAACCCTAAACCCTAAGACAAAATAAACCCTAAGTCCAAAATACAAAAACCCAAACATTAAACACCGACCATAGATTTTAAACCTCAAATTCTAAACCACAAACCCGAAAACCTAACCTTAACCCTAACTATAACCCTAAACCTAAACCATTAACCCAAAAGATTAAGCCCAAAATACCTAAACCAAAACATTAAACACTAAACCATAGATTTTAAACAAAAAATCCTAAACCTCAAAATCTAAACCCTAAAAAAAACATAAACCCTAACCCTAACCCTATCCCAAACACGAACCCTAACCCTAACCCTATCCATAACCCTAACCCTAAACCCTATGCCCTAAACTCAAAGCCAAAAATACAAAAACCCTAACGTTAAACACATAACCATAGATGTTACAACTCAAATCCTTAAACCCAAATCCTAAAGCCTAAAAAAACCAAAACACTAACCCTAACCTTAGCATTAACCCTAACCCTACCATAAATCCTAAACCCCAAGCCTAAAATACCAAAACCTAAACAATAAAAATTAAACCATTGATATTAAACGTCAAATTCTACTCCCTAAACCCAACAATCTAAAAGAACCCAAAACCCTAACCCTAATTCTTAACAATAAACCCGAAACCCTAAGCAAAAAATACCAAATCCAAAATATCAAATACTAAACAATAGATTTTAAACCTCAAATGCTAAACCCTGAACCATAAAACCTAAAAAAACCTACACCCTAACACTAAACCCTAAGTCTAAAAAAAACCTAAGTCCAAAATACAAAATCCCAGACATTAAACACTAAACCATAGATTTTAAACCTCAAATCCTAAACCACAAACCCTAAAACCTGAAAAACCTAAACCCTAACCCAAACCCTAATCCTAACTTTCACCCTAATTCTAAACCATAAACTCAAAACCCTAAGCCCAAAATATGAAAACCCCAAACATTAAATACTAAAAAATAGTTTTTAAACCTCAAATACTAAATACTAAACCATAAAACCAAAAAACAACCTAAACCCTAACCCTAAACCCTAAGTCCAAAGAAAACCTTTGTCCAAAATACTAAAACAATAGATTTTAAACATAAACCATCGATTTCAAACCTCAAATCCTAAACCACAAACCCTAAAACCAAAAAAAAACAAACTAAACCCTAATCGCAACCCTAACCCAAACCCTAATCCTAACCTTAACCCTAACCGTAACCCTAAACCATTAACCCAAAACTCTAATCCCAAAATACAAAAACCCAAACATTAAACACTAAAGCATAGATTTTAAACCAAAAATCCTAAACCCCAAAACCTAAAACCGAAGATAAAACATTAAACTCTAACCCTAGCCATATCCCTAACACGAACCCTAACTCTAACCCTATCCTTAACCCTAACCCTAAACCCAAAACCCAAAACCCAAAGCCCAAAATATCAAAACCCTAACATACAACATTAAACCATAGATATTAAAACTCAAATCATTAACCCAAACCCTAAATCCTAAAAAATAACCTAAACCCTAACCCTAATATTAGCCCTAACGCTAACCCTACCATAAATCCTAAACTCCAAGCCCAAAATACCAAAATCCAAAAAATAAATACTAAACCATTGATATTAAACCTCAAATCCTAAACCCTAAACCCAAAAAACTAAGAAAACCCAAAACTCTAACCCTAACCCTAACCCTAAACCCTAAACTATAAACCCTAAGTCCAAAATACAAAAAACCGAAACATTAAAAATGAAACCATAGATATTAAACCTGAAATCCTAAACCACAAACCCTTAAACCTAAAAAAAATATAATCCCTAACTCTAACCCTAACCCAAACCCAAATCCTAACCATAAACCTAACCCTAAAACCTAAACCCTAAACCATTGATATTAAACGTCAAATCCTAAATCCCTAAACCCAAAAACCTAAAAAAAAAAAACTAACCCTAACCTTAAGCCTAACCCTAACCCTAAATCCTAAACCCAAAACCCTAAGCCAAAATACCTAAACCCAAACATTAAATACTACACCATAGATTTAAAACCTCAAATGCTAAACCCTGAACCACAAAACCTAAAAAAAAAACTACACCCTAACCCTAATCCTAACCATAACTCTAACCCTATACCCTAAACACTAAACCCTATGTCCAAAATACGAGAACCCAAATATTAAACAATAAACCATAGATTTTAAATCTCATATCCCAAACCACAAACTCTAAATCCTAAAAAAACCTTAACCTAACCCTAACCCTAACCTTAACCCTAACCCTAACCCTAAACCATTAACCAAAAACAATAAGCCCAAAATACCGAAACCCAAACATTAAACACTAAACCACATATTTTAAACAAAAAATCCTAAACCCTAAACCTAAAACCTAAAAATCCATAAACCCTAACCCTAACCCTATCCCTAACACGAACCCTGACCCTAACCCTACCCTTAACCCTAAACCTAAACCCTAAACCCTAAATCCAAAGCACAAAATACCAAAACCCTAACATTTTACACTAAACCATAGATATTACAACTCAAATCCTTAACCGCAACCCCTAAAACCTAAAAAACAACCTAAACTTAACCCTAACCCTAACCCTACCATAAATCCTTAACCCCAAGCCCAAAATACAAAAACCCAAATATTAAACACTAAACCATTGATATTAAACCTCAAATACTAAACCCTAAAGCCAATAATTTTATAAAAACAAAACCCTAACCCTAACCTTAACGCTAACTCTGAATCGAACCATAAACCCGAAAACCTAAGCCCAAAATATCAAAACCCAAAAATTAAATACTAAACCATAGATTTTAATACCTCAAATGCTAAACCCTGAACCATAAAACTTAAGTAAAACCTACACCCTAACCCTAAACCCTAAGTCCAAAATAACCCTAAGTTCAAAATACGAAAACACAAGCAGTAAACACTATACCATAGATTTTAAATCTCAAATCCTAAACCACAAACCCTAAAACCTAAAAACCCTAAAACCTAACCCTAACTCAAATCCTAACACTAACCTTAACACTTACCCTAACCCTAAACCATTAACGCGAAACAGCAAGACCAAAATACGAAAACCCAAACATTAAACACTAAACGATAGATTTTAAACCAAAAATTCTAAACCCCAAAACCTAAAACCAAAAAAAAAACTAAACCCTAACCCTAACCCTATCCCTAACCCTAACCCTAACCCTAACCCTATCCTTAACCCTAACCCTCAACCCTAAACCCTAAATCCAAAGCCCAAAATACCAAAACCCTAACATTGAACACTAAACCATAGATATTACAACTCAAATCCTTAACCCCAAATCTTAAAACCTACAAAACAACCTAAACCCTAACCCAAACTCTAACCCTACCATAAATCCTAAACCCAAAGCCCAAAATACAAAAACCCAAACATTAAACACTAAATCATTGCTATTTAACATCAAATACTAAACCCTAAACCCAAAAACCAAAAAAAAAAAAAACTAACCCTAACCTTAACCCTAATCCTAACTCTAAACCATAAACTCGAAAACCTAAGCCAAAAATATAAAAACCCAAACATTAAATACTAAACCATAGATTTTAAACCTGAAATGCTAAACCGAGAACCATAAAACCTAATAAAAAAACCTACACCCTAATCCTAATACTAACCCTAACCCTAACAGAAACCCTAAACCCTTAGTCCAAAAAAAAAACTAAGTTCAAAATACGAAAACCCAAACATTAAACACTAAACCATAGATTTTAAACCAACAAGCCTAAACCCCAAAACCTAAAACTAAAAAAATCCCTAAACCCTAAACCTAACCATATCCCTAACACGAAACCTAACTCTAACACTGTCCTTAACCCTAACCCCAAACCCTACACCCTAAACTCAAAGCCAAAAATACCAAAACCCTAACGTTTAACACTAACCCATAGATATTACAACTCAAATCCTTAACCCCAAATCCTAAAACCTAAAAAACAACCTAAACCCTAATCCAAACTCTAACCCTACCATAAATCCCAAACCCCAAACCTAAAATACCAAAACCCAAACATTAAACACTAAACCATTGATATTAAACTTCAAATCCTAAACCCTAAACCTAAAAACCTAAAAAAAAACTAACCCTAACCCTAACTTAACCCTAACCCTAACTCTAAACCATAAACCTGAAACCCTAAGTCCAAAATATCAAAACCCAAACATTAAATACTAAACCATAGATTTTAAACCTCAAATGCTAAACCTTGAACCATAAAACCTATAATAAACCTACACCCTAACCCTTATCCTAACCCTAACCCTAATAGAAACCCTAAACCCTAAGTCCAAGAAAAAACCCTAAATTCAAAATACAAAAACCCAAACATTAAACACTAAACCATAGATTTTAAATCTCAAATCCTAAACCACAAACCCTTAAACCTAAAAAAAAAATAACCCTAACCCAAACCCTAACCCTAACCTTAACCCTAACCCGATCCCTAAACAATTAACCCAAAACCCCAAAACCAAAATACAAAAACCCAAAAAATTAAACACTAAACCATAGATTTTAAACCAAAAATCCTAAACCCCAAAACCTAAAACTAAAAAAAAACTAAACCCTAACGCTAACCCTATCCCTAACATGAACCCTAACCCTAACCCTAAACCCTATACCCTAAACTCAAAGCTAAAAATACCAAAACCCTAACGGTAAACCATATATATTACAACTAAAATCCTTAACCCCCAAACCCTAAAACCTAAAAATAACCTAAACCCTAACCCTAACCCTACCATTAACCTTAGACACCAACCACAAAATACTAAAACCCAAACAATAAGCACTAAACCATTGATATTAAACCTCAAATTCTCTACCCTAAACCCAAAAATCTAAAAGAACCCAAAACCCTAACCCTAACTCTTACCCTAACCTTAACCCTAATCCTAACTTTAAACCATAAACATGAAACCCTAAGCTGAAAATACAAAAACCCAAATATTAAATACTAAACAATAGATTTTAAACCTGAAATGCTAAACCCTGAACCATATTAAAAAAAAACTACACCCTAACCCTATACCCCAAGTCCAAAAAAACCTAAGTCCAAAATACAAAAACCCAGACATTAAACACTAAACCATAGATTTTAAATCTCAAATCCTAAACCAAACCCTAAAACCTAAAAAAATCTAAACCCTAACCCTAACCCTAACCCTAACCTTAACCCTACACCCTAACCCTAAACCATTAACCGAAAACCTCAATCCCAAAATACCAAAACCCAAACATTAAACACTAAACCATAGATTTTAAACTGAAAATACTAAATCCCAAAACTAAAAACCTAAAAAAAAACTCTAAACCCTAACCCTAACCTAAACTCGAACCCTAATCTTATCCTTAACCCTAACCCTAAACCCTATACCCTAAACTCAAAGCCCAAAATACCAAAACCCTAACATAGAACACTAAACCATAGATATTACATCTCAAATCCCTAACTTTAAACCTAAAAACCTAAAAAACAACCTAAACCCTAACCCTAGCCCTAACCCTACCATTAATTCTAAACCCCAAGCCCAAAATACAAAAATATAAACATTAAACACTAAACCATTGATTCTAAATCTCAAATCGTAAATCGTAAACCCCAAAACCTAAGAAAACCAAAAACCTAACCCTAACCCTAACCCAAACCTTAATCGTAACCCTAACCCTAAACCTTAAACCCGAAACACTAAGCCCAAAATACCAAAACCCAAACATTAAATATTTTTAAACCTCAAATGCTAAACCTTGAACCATAAAATCTAAAAAACCTACACCCTAACCCTAATCCTAACCCTAACTCTAACCCTATACCCTAAACCCTAAACCCTAAGACAAAATAAAACCTAAGTCCAAAATACAAAAACCCAAACATTAAACACTAACCATAGATTTTAAACCTCAAATCCTAAACAACAAACCCTAAATCCTAAAAACAACCTAAAACCTAACCCTAACCCTAACTATTACCCTAAACCTAAACCATTCAGCCAAAAGATTAAGCCCAAAATACCTAAACCGAAACATTAAAAACTAAACCATAGATTTTAAACAAAACATCCTAAACCCCGAAAATTAAAACCTAAAAAAAAACTAAACCCTAACCCTAACCCTATCCTTAACCCTAACCCTAAACCCTATACCCTAAACTCAAAGAAAAAATGCAAAATCCCTAACGTTAAACACTAAACCATATATATTACAACTCAAATCATTAACCCCAAACGCTAAAACCTAAAACAACCAAACCCCTAACCCTAACCCTACCATTAATCCTAAACCCAAGCCCAAAATACCAAAACCTAAACAATAAAAACTAAACTTCTGATATTAAACGTCAAATTCTACTCCTAAACCCAACAATGTAAAAGAACCCAAAACCCAAACCCTAACCTTAACCCTAACCCTAATTCTTAACATTAAACCCAAAACCCTAATTCCAAAATACCAAAACCCAAACATCAAATATTAAACAATAGATTTTAGACCTCAAATGCTAAACCCTGAACCATAAAACATAAAAAAAAACTACACCCTAACACTAAACCCTATGTCCAAAAAAAACCTAAGTCCAAAATACGAAAACCCAGACATTAAACACTAAACCATAAATTGTAAACCTCAAATCCTAAACCACAAACCCTAAAACCTAAAAAAACCTAAACCCTAACCCAAACACTAATCCTAACCTTCACCCTAACCCTAAACCATAAACCCAAAACCCCAAGCCCAAAATTCGAAAACCCAAACATTAAACACTAAAGCATAAATTTTAAACCGAAAATCCTAAAACCCAAAACCTAAAACCTAAAATAAAACACTAAACCCTAACCCTAACCATATCCCTAACACGAACCCTAACTCTAACCCTATCTTTATCCCTAACCCTAAACCTTAAACTCAAAACCCAAAGCCCAAAATACCAAAACCCTAACATTGAACACTAAACCGTAGATTTTAAAATTCAAATCCTTAACTTAAAACCTAAAACCGAAAAAACAACCTAAACCCTAACCCTAACCCTAACATTAACCCTAACCCTAACCCTATCATAAATCCTAAACCCCAAGCCCAAAATACAAAAATCCAAACATTAAACACTAAACCATTAATATTAAACCTCAAATCCTAAACCCTAAACCGAAAAACTAAGAAAACCCAAAACCCTAACCCTAACCCTAACCCTAACCCTTAGCTTAACCCTAACCCTAACTTTAAACCATAAACTCGAAACCCTAAGCCCAAAATACTAAAACTCATACATTAAATACTAAAAAATTGATTTTAAACCTCAAATGCTAAACCCTAAACCATAAAACCTAAAAAAAATTACACCCTAACCCCAAAACCTAAGTCCAAAGAAAACCTTTGTCAAAAATACAAAAACCATAGATTTTAAACCGAAACAATAGATTTTAAACCTCAAATCTTAAACCACAAACCCTAAAACCTAAAAAAGAACTAAACCCTAATCATAACCTTAACCCAAACCCTAATCCTAACATTAACCCTAACCCTAACCCTAATCCTAACCTTAACCCTAACCCTAACCCTAAACCATTAACCCAAAACCCCAAGCCCAAAATACAAAATCCCAAATATTAAACACTAAAGCATAGATTTTAAACCAAAAATCCTAAACCCCAAAACCTAAAACATAAGAAAAACACTAAACTCTAACCTTAACCATATACCTAACACGAACCCTAACTCTAACCCTATCCTTAACCATAACCCTAAATCCTAAACCCTAAACCCTAAACCCAAAGCCCAAAATACCAATACCCTAACATTCAACACTAAACCATAGATATTAAAACTCAAATCCTTAACACAAACCCTGAATCCTAAAAAACAACCTAAACCCTAACCCTAACATTAACCCTAACGCTAACCCTACCATAAATCCTAAACCCCAAGCCCAATACCAAAATCCAAACAATAAACACTAAACCATATATATTAAACATCAAATCCTAAATCATAAACCCAAAAACCTAAGAAAATCCAAAACCCTAACCCTAACCTTAACCCTAACCCTAACCCTAACCCTATCCTTAACCCTAATCCTAACCCTAAACCATAAACCCAAAACCCTAAGCCCAAAATACCAAATCCAAACATTGAATACTAAACCATAGATTTTAAACCTCAAATGCTAAACCATAAACCATAAAACCTAAAAAAAACCTACACCGTAACCCTAATATTAACACTAACCCTAACCCTATACCTTAAACCCTAAACCCTAAGTCCAAAAAAAAAACTAAGTCCAAAATACGAAAACCCAAACATTAAACACTAAACCATAGATTTTAAACCTCAAATCCTAAACAACAAACCATAAAACCTAAAAAAAAACTAAATCCTAACCCTAACCTTATACCATTAACCCAAAACCCCAAGCCAAAAATACCAAAATTCAAAAATTAAACACTAAACCATAGATTTTTAACCTAAAATCCTTAACCCCAAAACCTAAAACCTAAAAAAAACCTTAAACCTTAACACTAAACCTATGCCTAACACGACCCCTAACCTTAACCCTATCTTTAACGCTAACCCTAAACCCTAAACCCCAAACCGAAGCAAAACATACCAAAACAATAAGCCAAAATACAAAAACAAAGATATTAAACACTAAACCATAGATTTTAAACCTCAAATCCTAAACCACAATCCCTAAAACCTAAAAAAAACACTAAACCCAAACCCTAACCCTAACCCTATCCTTAACCTTAACCCTAAACCCTAAACCCTAAACCCAAAGCATAAATAACAAAACCCTAGAAATTAACAATAAACCATAGATATTACAACTGAAATCCTTAACCCCAAATCGAAAAACCTAAAAAACAACCTAAACCCTAACCCTAACCCAAACCCTACCATAAATCCTAAACCCCATCCCAAAATACCAAAATCCAAACATTAAACACTAAACCATTGATATTAAATCTCAAATCCTAAACCCTAAACCCAACAACCTAAGAAAACCCAATACCCTAACTTAACCCTAACCCTAACCCACCATAACCCTAACCCTAACCCTAATTCCTAAACATGAAACACTAAGCCCAAAATACTAAAACCCAAGCATTAAATACTAAACCATAGATTTTAAAACTCAAATGCTAAACCCTGAACCATAAAACCAAAAAACAAAAGACACCCTAACCCTAATACTAACCCTAACTCTAACCCTAAACCCTAAACCCAAAAACCCTAAGACAAAAAAAAAACTAAGCCCAAAATACAAATACCCAAACATTAAACACTAAACCATAGATTTTAAACCTAAAATTCCTAAACCACAAACCCTAAAACCTAAAAAAAACTAAAACCTAACCCTAACCCTAACCCTAACCTTAACCATAACCCTAACCCTAAACCATTAACCCGAAACATTATATTCGCTTAGTTCTAAGAAAAATGGGGTTTGATGAGGTGTTCATTGATATGGTGTGGAGAATCATGGCTAACAATTGGTACTCAATCATTGTGAATGGTAAGAGGTATGGTTTTTTCAACTCCACTAGGGGTCTCAAGCAAGGTGATCCTCTTTCTCCGGCCCTATTTATTTTAGGTGCTGAGGTGCTTTCAAGATCTCTCAACAGGTTACATAATCACCCGGATTATAATGGTTTCTTCATGGAAATGAGGGGACCCTAAGTGAACCATTTGAGTTTTTCTGATGACATAATTCTGTTTTCTTCTGGAAGGTACAAAACCTTAAAATTGTTAATGGCAACTTGAAAGGATTATGAGATCACTTCTGGACAACTCATTAATGGTGATAAAAGTCACTTTATGCTACACTCTAATGCTTTTAATAGCACTAGAGATAGAATTAAGAGGCTTACAGGGTTCAAACAAAAACAGGGTCCTATTACTTACCTAGGATACCCTTTATTTGTTGGCAGGCCTAGAAATATTTATTTTTCTGATCTTGTTAACAAGGTTGTTGGTAGAATTACAGGTTGGTAAACCAAACAACTTAGCTATGTAGGCAAGGCTATTCTCACTAAACATGTTCTTTAAGCTCTTCCTATTCACCTTCTATCTGCAGTAACACCTCCAGTGACAATACTTAAGCAAATCCAAATGCTTATAGCTGATTTTTTCTGGGGATGGAAGAGCGATAGGAAGAGGTACCACTGGGCTTCATGGAAAAATCTAAGTTACCCCTATGATGAAAGGGGGGTGGGAATGAGGAAGTTACATGATACTTGCAGGGCCTTTCAATTCAAACAGTGGTGGATCTTTAGAACCAAATACACTCTGTGGGGTGATTTCTTAAAAGCTAAATATTGCCAAAGATCCAACCATGTTAGCAAAAAAGGGGATACAGGTGATTCTTTGACCTGGAAACATATGCTGATGAATAGACAGCAGGTGGAACAACATATTCAATGGAAGCTCCAAACTGGGAATTCTTCCTTCTGGTGGGATAATTGGCTCGGTAGTGGACCTCTTGCAAACTTCTCCACCACCAGTAATAGATTCAATAACTCCACAGTTGCCGAATTTTGGGAGGAGGGGAGTTGGAATTGGAGCAAGCTGTTGGAGGAGGCACCTGCCAGTCAACTCTCCAACATACTAGCTACAGAAATTTCACCTCAACAGCATCTTCTAGATCAGCCACTTTGGAAACTCAACACTCATGGAGCATGCAGCTGTTCATCAGCCTGGGAGGAAATCCGGGAAAAGAGAGCTAAACATCACTTTAACTCTCTTTTATGGCATAAATACATTCCTTTTAAGATTTCATTTTTACTATAGAGAACCCTTAGGTGTAAACTCCCTACTAACGACAAAATAACTAGTTTTGGCATTGAGCCATCAAAGTCTGTGTGTTGTTTTGACAGGGCAGGTATGGATTGCATTGAGCATATCTTCAACAAAGGGAACTTCGCAACCAACATATGGACCAGCTTTGCAGCCACTGCAGGGATGCGGCCAGAACAGACTGACCTACACTCACTGCTCAAGCAGTGGTGGACTGCCACACCGAAGAATGCAGCCCACAGATTAATTTTGCAAGCGACCCCAATTTTCATTTGTTGGAACTTATGGAAGAACAGGTGCGCAGCTAAATATGGAGGCAAGACAACCAATATCAGCAGGGTCAAATATGCCATCTACAAAGATAACTACAAAATGCTTTCCACAGCCTTCCCTCAGCTTCAGTGGCCTGCAAAATGGACAGATTTAATTCAAAAATGTGAAAAGTGTGTGCATGACATCAAAGTGAGTTTGGTAGCATGGCTTAAACCTCCCGACCAATGGCTCAAAGTAAACACCGATGGCAGCGCAACCACTAATCATGGCAGGTTGGGAGCTGGCGGCATTTTGAGAGATAAAAATGGTAAATTGGTGATGGCTTTCACAACACCCCTTGGAGAAGGAACAAACAACAAAGCGGAAATAGAGGCATCAATATTTGGTTTGACTTGGGCACTTGAACTGGGATATAGATACATAATTTTAGAGCTTGATTCTCAACTAGTAGTACATTGGATTTTAAAGAAAACAGCTCCTCAATGGAGTATCATCACACAGTTGGGAAGATTGCAAGATCTCATCTCTCAGACTCAGCAATTCAAATGCTTACATATATTTAGAGAAGCAAATTGGGTGGCTGATGCTCTTTCAAAACACAGTCACATGACAACCAGTCCACAGATATACTTCAGCAGCCAGCATATGCCTAAGAAAGCAAAATCATACTATCAGCTGGATTTACTCGAGATGCCTAGCTTTAGAAGAAGGAAGACCAGAAGAATTAAGGAACCACCTTAAGCGGCCTTGCAGCTTGTCAACGATAGCTATTTGAATAGTTAGCTTAGTTTTATTCTACCTTGTAAAGGGAGAGTCTCCCTTGTTTATGCTTCCTAGATACTTTGTAATGAGAGGAGTCCTCTCCTTCGGTGCTTAGTATTTTGGTTTCATCCTTGATGTACGGGGAGGAGTTGATTTCCTCTTTTGGAAAGTTGACTCTGAACCACCTTAAGTTGGAGGTTAGGTTTATGTCCCCCTCCTTTGTATTTTGTTTTGTTTATTAATGTTAAGGCCTGGGGTTGCTGCTCAGCCCCTTACCCACCCGAGGGTAGTATTAAATAATAAACCATAGATATTAAACTAAAAATCCTAAACCCCAAAATATAAAACCTAAAAAAAAAACTAAACCCTAACCCTAAACCTAACCCTATCCCTAACTCGAACCCTAACACTAACCCTAACATTAACCCTTTCCTTTACCCTAACCCTAAACCCTAAACCCTAAATCCAAAGCACAAAATACCAAAACCCTAACATTTAACTCTAAACCATAGATATTACCACTCAAATCCTTACCCCAAATTCTAAAACCTAAAAAACAACCTAAATCGTAACCCTAACTCTTAAACTACCATAAATCCTAAACCCCAAGCCCAAAATACCAAAACCTAAACATTAAACACTAAACCATTGATATTAAACCTCAAATACTAAACCCTAAACCCAAAAACCTAAAAAAAACTAAAACCCTAACCCTAACCCTAACCTTAACCCTAACCCTAACTCTATACCATAAACTCGAAACCCTTAGACCAAAATATCAAAACCCAAACATTAGATACTTAACCATAGATTTTAAACCTTAAATGCTAAACCCTGAACAATAAAACCTAAAAAAAAATTACATCGTAACCCTAATTCTAACCCTAACCCTAACTGAAACCCTAAACCCTAAGTCCAAGAAAAAAAACCTAAGTTCAAAATATGAAAACCGAAACATTAAACACTAAATCATAGATTTTAAATCTCAAATCCTAAACCACAAACCCTAAAACCTAAAAAAACCCTAAAATCTAACCCAAACCCAAACCCAAACCGAACGTTAACTCTAACCTTAACCCTAAACCATTAACCCGAAACCCGAATCCCAATATACCAAAACTCAAAAATTAAACACTAAACCATAGATTTTAAACAAAAAATCCTAAACCCCAAAACCTAAAACTAAAAAAACCCTAAACCCTAACCCTAACCCTATCCCTAACACAAACCCTTACCCTAACCCTATCCTTAACCCTAACCCTAAACCCTATACCCTAAACTCAAAGACAAAAATACCAAAACCCTAACATTAAACTCTAAACCATAGACATTACAACTCAAATCCTTAACCCACAAACCCCAAAACCTAAAAATAACCTAAACCCTAACCGTAACCCTAACATTAACCCTAACCCTAACCCTACCATAAACCTTAGACACCAAGCCCAAAATACCAAAACCCAAACAATAAACACTAAACCATTGATATTAAACCTCAAATTCTACACCCTAAACCCAAAAATCTAAAAGAACACAAAACCCTAACCCTAACCCTAACCCTAACCTTAACCCTAATCCTAACTCTAAACCATTAACCCGAAACCCTAAGCCCAAAATACAAAAACCCTATCATTTAATACTAAACTTTTAAACCTCATATGCTAAACCCTGAACCGTATTAAGAAAAACCTACACCCTAACCCTAAACCCGAAGTCCAAAAAAACCTAAGTCCAAAATACGAAAACCCAGACATTAAACACTAAACCGTAGATTTTAAACCTCAAATCCTAAACCACAAAACCTAAAAGCTAAAAACACCCTAAATCCTAACCCTAACCCAAACCCTGACCCTAACCTTAACCCTAAACCTAACCCTAAACCATTAACCCAAAACCTCAACCCCAAAATACAACTCAAATAACCCCAAACCCTAAAACTCAAAAAACAACCTAAAACCTAACCCTAACCCTAATATTAACCCTAACACTAACCCTACCGTAATCCCTAAAACCAAAGCCCAAAATACTGAAACCCAAATATGAAACACTAAACAATAGAATTTAAAGCTCAAATTCTAAACCTTGAATCATAAAACATACCAAAAACCTTAGTCCAAAATACAAAAACCCAGACATTAAACACTAAACCATACATTTTAAACCTCAAATCCTAAACCACAAACCCTAAAACCTAAAAAAACCTAAACCCTAACCCTAACCCTAACCCAAATCCAAACCATAACTTTTACCCTAACCCTAACCGTAAACCACTAACCCAAAACCCCAAGCCCAAAATAACAAAACCCAAAAATTAAACAGTAAACCATAGATTTTAAAAAATCCTAAACCCCAAAACCCAAAACCTAAAAAAATCTACACCCTAACCTTAAACTTAACCCTATCCTTAACCCTAAACCCTAAACACAAAGCCTAAAATACGAAAAACCCTAACATTGAACACTAAACCATAAATATTACAACTCAAATCCTTAACCCAAACCCTAAAACCTAAAAAAATCCTAAACCCTAACCCTAACCCTAACCCTACCAAAAATCCTAACCCCAAGCCCAAAATACAAAAATCCAAACATTAAACACTAAACCATTGATATTAAACCTCAAATCCTAAACCCTAAGCCCTAAACCCAAAAACCTAAAAAAATAAAACCCTAACCCTAACCCTAACCGTAACCTTAACATTAACCCTCACTCTATAAACCATAAAACCCAAAACCCTAAGCCCAAAATACCAAATCCCAAAAATTAAAATCTAAACCATAGATTTTAAACCTCAAATGCTAAACCATGAACCATAAACCTAAAAAAAAAACTACACCCTAACCCTAATCCTAACCTTAACCCTAACCTTACACCCTAAACCCTAAAACCCTAAACATTAAATACTAAACCATGGATTTTAAACCTCAAATCCTAAACCACAAACCCTAAAACCTAAAAAAAACTAAACCCTAACCGTAACCCTAACCCTAACCCTAAACCATTAACCCGAAACATTAAGCCCAAAAAACCTAAACCCAAACATTAAACTCTAAACCACAGATTTAAAACCAAAGATCCTAAAACCCAAAACCTAAAACCTAAAAAAACCCTAAACCCTAACCCTAACCTTATCCCTAACATGAACCCTAACCCT
The DNA here is from genome assembly GCA_016801875.1 of Solanum sitiens. Taxonomy (NCBI): domain Eukaryota; kingdom Viridiplantae; phylum Streptophyta; class Magnoliopsida; order Solanales; family Solanaceae; genus Solanum; species Solanum sitiens. Next base: position 156,139 of record JABWTJ010001000.1, on the reverse strand, counting down.
AAACCTATCCTTAACCCTAACCCTAAACTCTAAACCCTAAATCCGAAGCACAAAATACGAAAACCCTATCATTTAACACTAAACCATAGATATTACAACTCAAATACTTAACCCCAAACCCTAAAAGCTAAAAAATAACCTAAACCCTAACCCTTACCCTAACCCTACAATAAATCCTAAACCCCAAGCCCAAAATACCAAAACCCAAACATTAAACACTAAACCATTGATATTAAACCTCAAATCCTAAACCCTAAACCGAAAAAGCTAAAAAAAAAAAACTCTAACCCTAAAATTAACCCTAACCCCAACTCTAAACCATAACACTGAAACCCTAAGCCAAAATTATCAAAACCCAAACATTAAATACTAAACCATAGATTTTAAACCAAAAATCCTAAACCCCAAAACCTAAAACTAAAAAAAAACTAAACCATAACCATAACCCTATCCCTAACACGAACAATTATCCTAATCCTATCCTTAAACCTAACCATAAACCCTATACCCTAAACTCAAAGATAAAAATACCAAAACACTAAAGTTAAACTCAAAACCATAGATATTGAAACTCAAATCGTTAACCCACAAACCCTAAAACCTAAAAATAACCTAAACCCTAACCATAATCCTAACATTAACCCTAACACTAACCCTACCATAAACCTTAGACCCCAAGCCCGAAATACCAAAACCCAAACAATAAACACTAAGCCATTGATATTCAACCTCAAATTCTACACCCTAAACCCAAAATTCTAAAAGAACAGAAAACCCTAACCCTAACCATAACCCTAACCTTAACCCTAATCCTAACTCTAAACCATAAACCTGAAACCCTAAGCCCAAAATATTAAAACCCAATCATTAAATACTAAACTTTTAAACCTCAAATGCTAAACCCTGAACCATATTAAAAACAAACTACACCCTAAAAAACCCAAAGTCCAAAATACGAAAACCCAGACATTAAACACTAAACTATAGATTTTAAAACTCAAATCCTAAACCACAAACCCTAAAACCTAAAAAAACCTAAACCCTAATCTTAACCCTAACCCTAACCCTAAACCATTAACTAAAAAAAAAAAAAGCCCAAAATACACCTCAAATAACCCCAAACAGTAAAAGTTAAAAAACAACCAAAAACCTAACCCTAACCCTAACATTAACCCTAACACTAACCCAACCATAATCACTAAAACCAAAGCCCAAAATACCAAAATCGAAATATTAAACACTAAACAATAGATTTTAAACCGCAAATGCTAAACCTTGAATCATAAAACCTAAAAAAAACCTAAGTCCAAAATACAAAAACCCAGACATTAAACACTAAACCATACATTTTAAACCTCAAATCCTAAACCACAAACCCTAAAACCTAAAAAAAACTAAACCAAAACCAAAACCCTAACCTTCACCCTAACCCTAACCATAAACCATTAAACCAAAACCCCAAGCCCAAAATAAAAAAACCCAAAAATTAAACACTAAACCATAGATTTTAAGCCGAAAATCCTAAACCCCAAAACCCAAAACCTAAAAAAATAGTAAACCCTAACCTTAACCCTAACCCTATCCTTAACCCAAACCGTAAACCCTAAACCCTAAATCCAAAGCCCAAAATACAAAACCCTAACATTGAACACTAAACCATAAATATCACAACTCAAATCCTTAACCTAAACCTTAAAACCTAAAAAATAACCTAAACCTTAACCCTAACCCTAACCCTATCATAAATCAAAAACCCCAAGCCCAAAATACCAAATCCCAAACATTAAACACTAAACAATAGATTTTAAACCTCAAATGCTAAACCATTAATCATAAAACCTAAAAAAATCCTTAGTCCAAAATACATTAATCACTAAACCATACAATTTAAACCTAAAATCCTAAACCACAAACCCTAAAACCTAAAAAAACCTAAACCCTAACCCAAACCCTAACCTTAACCCTAACCCTAACCATAAACCATTAACCCAAAACCCTAAGCCCAAAATAACAAAAACCAAAAATTAAACACTAAACCATAGATTTTAAACCAAAAATCCTAAACCCCAAAACCCAAAACCTAAAAACCACTAAACCCTAACCTTAACCTTAACCCTATTCTTAACCCTAACCCTAAACCCTAAACCCTAAACCCAAAGCCCAAAATACCAAGACTCTAACATTGAACACTAAACGATAAATATTACAACTCAAATCCTTAACCCAAACCCTAAAACCTAAAAAACAACCTAAACCCTAACCCTTACCCTAACCCTACCATAAAGCCTAAACCCCAAGCCCAAAATACCAAAACCCAAACATTAAACACTAAACCATTAATATTAAACCTCAAATCCTAAAGCCTAAAACCTAAACCGAAAAACCTAAAAAAAAAAAACCTAACCGTAAACTTAACATTAACCCTAACTCTAAACCATAAAACCCGAAACCCTAAGCCAAAAATACCAAATCCCAAATATTAAATACTAAACCATAGATTTTAAACCTCAAATGCTAAAACCTGAACCATAAACCTAAAAAAAACCTACACCCTAACCCTAATCCTAACCTTATACCCTAAACCCTAAACCATAAGTAAAAAAAAACACTAAGTCCAAAATACGAAAACCCAAACATTAAACACTAAACCATACATTTTAAACCTCAAATCCTAAACCACAAACCCTAAAACCTAAATGTAAGACCTCGAAAATAGCTTAGGTTAACTAGAGCCTAACATGTTGGTCTTACTGTTCTAAGGTCCTAAATATGCTTGATATGTGGTATAGAGGCAGTAGCTAAAGTATTAGGTGTGTTGGAAGTCGAACGTCAAGGGATGACTAAGACGTTTGATGACTAAGTCACCTAAATGTCTAAAATGTGGTTCTATGTGTTTATGAATGTTTAGTGGTGTTTTAAGGTTCTTAATAGATTTAATATAGCATGTATAGGCAGTGGTTAAAGTTTCGTGAAGTTTGGAGGTCAAACGACCAAGAACGTCCAAGGCATTGGAAAGATGTGCCTTGAGTCGACCTTGTACGTCTAGGCGAGTTTCGTTGAGTTTTACGTGTTCGTTTTGGATGAAATTCATGTGAGAGGTGTTAAATTATAGATGATCATATTTGGGTTGGAAACATCCGGGAAATTATCCCCAAGGACCATCAAAGGGTCCTTGAGGAAAGGACCCAAAACCTAATGGCAGGCTGTCCTAGGCAGCCTTGGCGACGGAGCTGTCAACGTCCAGTCATGGCTGTGACGCCCCATCACAAGGGATTCGTCATGGGGCCCTTGTCCAAGGGTGTAGGGGGAACCCTTGGTAATCCACTGGAGCTTGCAACGGAGGTCCATGACGGCCTGTGTCAGCCGTGACGCCCCATCACAAGGCAGTTGTCGCAAGCCAAGTCTCCTGCGCAGATTTTTCTGCCAAGTTAGGGGTGAACTTGTAAATTCACCCCACGTCCAAATAATAGTTTAAGTGGTTTTTTAGGGTCTTATGGGTATTTTAATTAACTATTTAAGTGGTTAAGACCCTAGAGACTTCATTATTCTTCTAAAATCAAAACCCAAAGTCTCTTAGAAATCCCAAAACCTCCATTGAAGACTCCATTGAAGAGGCAGCTTGGTGAGGGGTTCTTGAGAGGAAATTCTGCATCAAAGTGAAGAATTATCATCCTTGAGGTATGACTTTTGGTCCTTGAAACTTATTTCATCAAGGAGCCCAATCCTCAAAGTGTTTTACAAAGTTTTCTAAAGTGAATTGTCCATTTTCGGGATTCTACCATGGGTTCTTGCATAAATGATTTCTAAACCTTGAATTATGATCTAATTGATATTGTATTTATGATTTCAACATAAATTACCTATGAACCCATGTGAATTGATGAACCCTAGTTTTGACTACTTTTTGGGTTACTTGATATTAAGCTTCTATTGATGAATTGTGGTGTAGTTTCTTATGGGCTTACTATTGATGTAAGAATTGTATTCAATTGATATATAATTGATATTATATTGTTAGACCTAGATTGAATTGATGTAGATTCGTTGAGTTTTATGGTTATTGCTTTGAATGGTTGTTCATGTCCATGGGTAAGGGCCTTGTGATGTTGAATTGGTTGATTTGGCATTGAATTGAGGTGTTGATATGGGGATGAAGGTATGCTGCCCCATTTTCCTTAATTTGATATTAATTATACTTTGATTCTATTGTGATTAGTATGGTACACTTATGGTGGCGGTGTTATCTGTTTTAATTGAAATTGATGTGGCCTTGTCGGTGTTACTTTATGCAATATTATGAGTATGGACTTATTGGCAATTACTTGAAGTTAGGTGGCTATTTGTGTAGTTGATGATGTGAGTATGTCATTACTTATCTACATGTGAAGTTATATAGTCATGTATGTATTCTTCTAGTTATGTTGCCTTAAGTGATTATGTTAGACTTTGACTTGACATTATGAGTGTAGTGTTAGGGTTAAGTCTTGGTTATTCCTACTTGACTTTATGAGTCTATGTGGAGTATATTAATGATGTTATGATGATATATAGTATGACTTGAAGATGTTAGGTTGTTTTAGAAGTGTTTCTAGAATGGCTTGTATTATGAGTTAAAAATGAAGTATGTGATGTCTTATCTTAGTTGACTTGTATCTCTTGCTTGATGTATATATGATTATAGATATGTGATGTATTGATATAGGGTGTCATAACTCTTAGTATTGAATAATAATATAAGTGGGACCTTAATGATAAGAAGGTCAATGTTATGTGGAACCTTGAACTTAGTGGCGAGGTTATGAATTGTGAAGTAGTTAGCCTTAATGGTATCCTTCATGTTATGAGTGATGCACTTATGGATGGTTGGCTAGAACGGCATCATATCATACCTTAGGAAAATCGCTATGAGTTTCTTGTCGCTAAAGTTAGATATACCCTAGTGGAACTTGCTTTGGTAGGGTGAATGTAATGAGGTCATGAACTAGATAAGAGACCTAATTATATGAACCTTAATGTGAATTAATCTATGAGAACAAAGGCTAACACCGAGTAAGTATGAGTAGGGTTAAGTGGATTCAGTTAAAGAACAGACAGAATGCTTATTAAGCTCTTCATATTCCCTAACCATGTGCCTACATGGGATGTGTCCAAGTTCTACTATTGGCAAGTAGAACAACCTCATCGAAGTAGGATAGAACTTCGGATTCCATGTCTTGCTACCATGGTCTATGTCGGTTATTGCCTAGTCTCATCATGTGGAATACCTTTTCGCATTAGATAAGTTTATGAGGTTTAGGTGGTGGTATGGGACGCTATCTAGACATTGCACAATAGACTTTGAAGGTGTTATGTGGAGTTCCTAGGTCTTGTCCAAAGACCATTATGTGAGTGTCTTATGTGATGCTTTATGTGAGTGTCTTATGTAATGTATGAGTCTTAATGAACTAATGAACTAATCACCTATGTTAGCAACTATTTAAATGATTGAGTACCTAATCTAAAGTGACTTAATCATTCCTTAGCTAAAGTGTGAGGAGGACATGAAAGGATGGTCTCTTTATGTCTTATCTTAGGAAGTCTTGAGGATGACTCTAGTTAGGGAAGTTGGATAATCTTGTTGACATGATCTAAACCTTAGGAAGTCTTAAGGAATATTTAGGTAATGTTGAAGAGGTTATTGCACTATGGACTTTATCTTCTCGATTTACTTAAGTAGGTCTTTTGATAGGCTTTGGAAGGAGAATGTCTTCTAATTTTAAGTGTTGGTGTGTATAGTGAGAATGATTCTATTTAAGGTAGTCTATAGGATCTCTTGTGTGTGTGTGAAAGGGATTGTATGGGCGATCGCTCCACACTTACTCAAGTGAACCTTGGAATTGACCTTTGGTAGAAGAATCTTACATAGATGTCTATGATTGTTTTCTAAGTATGTATGTGACTCATTGTAGGTAATCCTAAGGGTCGTTTAGGCACATATAGAGAGGGTGTATGGGCGGTCTCACTTGGTGTGACTTAAGTGAATCTTAGGATGACTTTAAGTGAGGGAATTACATACTAGAAGATGCTAACAGTGAAGGTTTGGACTTCACTGTAACAGTGAAGGGACTTCACTGTAACAGTGAAGGGACTTCACTGTAACAGTGAAGTGAACTCACTGTAAAGTGAGCTTTTAAAATGTTATCTTTGATTAATTGTTATCTTATGTGTTTCTTAATTGATAAATGATGTTCTTTTGATTAAACTATGATTTCTAAATGAAAAGATGCATATTTCCAATAAAGTCCATTTTCATGATTTTATGCATATAGCCATACTTAGTGTGGTTATACTAATTCCATGCTTTATTTTCTATCTATAGTACTTGGTAGGTAAGGAGTTTTGGAGAAGAAGACTTGGGCTTAGAAGAATCGTGCGAGTAGAAGAATTGAAGTATGTCCTCATTTGTATCGAGGGCATATATGTCGTTTTATGTTTCTTTTATGAAGTATTGTAATAAGACTATGTTATTTCTATTTTCGTATTAAAGTACTCTTGTGTCTTAAGATGATGAGATTGAGACTTAGTATTTCCATTACTTTCATATGAAAGAGGTTTGAAAGAATATAGTATGTTTTGTGAAAAGTTTTAATTCTGCACTATTTTTCACTATGTATATGCAATAAATGATATGAATGAGGCTTGTCTGAGAACTCTGAGAGTTCGACGACGCCGGTCGCAATCCGAGATTGCACCCTATCTTCTAGGGTATGGTCTCGATTTGTGACAAAGTTGGTATCGGAGCATAGGTTGGTGAAAGTAGTATTAGGTATCAAAAAGTCTCATCAAGTCACGTCTAGTAAAGTCTTGACCATCAGTGTGAATCGCGACACATCTATGGGCGAGAGGCTATAGGACGATAGAGTTTTCCTTCTTTTATACTCCTATATCGTGCGGTAGAGTAAATGATATGATTATCCTTCTTATGAGTTTCCTTGTGTTTGCTAGGAGATGAATACTAGAAAGATGGCCGCTAGAAGATTGGAAGAGTAGAGGGTGAATGCGGAGGTTCCTCAAGTTGAGCAAGTTGAGCAAGATGAGCAAGGTGTCCAAGATGGGCAAGGTGATGAAGTGCCTCCCCAAGGTGATCATGTTCCTAATGTGGATGTAGGTGATGAGGTACCGGAGTTGTCTAATAGGGTTATTGGAGAGGCTTTGAAGGCTTTAGCTCAAGCCGTAACTACTCAAATCAATTTGAGTATGGTGCCTAGGATTATGGAGAGCACCATGACATCTAGGTTGAGAGACTTTGTGAGGATGAATCCTCCTAGCTTTCTTGGCTCTAAGGTGAATAAGGATCCCCAAGAATTCCTTGATGGTGTGTACAAAGTTTTGAGTGCTATGGGGGTTACATCTAGGGAGAAGGCGGAGTTGGGTTCATACCAATTGAGAGATGTGTCTCAAATTTGGTACACTCAATGGAAGGACAGTAGGCCGGAAGATTTGGGTCCTATTGAGTGGGAAGAGTTTAAGGGAGCTTTTCTTGGCAAGTACTTTCCCCGAGAGAGATGAGAAGTCAAGGTGGAGGAGTTTATTAATATCAAGCAAGGCAATATGAGTGTTGAGGAGTACTCTTTGAAATTCTCAACATTGTCTAGGTATGCTCCCTCTCTTGTGTCCAATCCAAGAGATGAAATGAGTCGCTTTTGTACTGTAGTAGCCGACTTGGTGAAGGAAGAATATCGTACCGCGATGCTTCATGATAATACGACCCTATCTAGACTCATGGTGTATGCACAATCTATTGAGGAGTCTAAACTTAGAAGGACGGCTAGAAATTTGAAAAGGGGTGTTGCTAGTGATCAAGAGCAACCTAGGTTCAAAAAGAGGATTCAAACTCATGATGGACCTAGAGTTCCTAAGAAGAAGTTTGAGAAAGGAGGTGGTTCTAAGGATAGCAAGCCTACTTGTGCAAATTGTGGCAAGAGTCACTATGGTGAGTGCTTATTGGGTACCAGTAGTTGCTTTGGCTGTGGAAAGGATGGGCACAAATTTAGAGATTGTCCAAACATTGCTTCTAGGAAGGAGGGCAAGAGGGTTGAGCCTAGTGTTCCAAAGAAAGATGCTCCAACTAAGAGGCGTTTCTATGCACTCCGTACTAGAATTGAGAAGTCGGGTGATGGTGATGATGATGTTGGTAAGTTCTTGTTTCTCTTTTGATAGTATGAGTTCCTTCTAAGTGGGGGAGTATGGTTTGTAGATGGGATAGAAGTTCTTGAATTTGTTGCTTGTGCATGATGTTTAGGAGTTTGGTTGAAATTGAATTTTATTTACTTCTTGCATTGTGTGTTCTATGAAGCTTTCAGCATGTTGTATGATGTGTTTACATGATGTTATCCTGCATTATAGCATGTCTACATAAAGAATTGCCTAAAAATTGTATTTTCGGAAAAGTTGCAAAAATCACTGTAGTTTTATACCCTGCTCACTGTAATAATTTTGTAAAAATGACTACTTGATTCTTTCGTCTAAAATTGTGGTAATGTGGTTAGAACTGATGTATATGAGTATGATGTTGAATATAAAATGAGTTTTCGCTATTTGGATTGAAGCATGTGAGTTTTGTAGCATAATGAGTCATAGAATTGTTTTCTAGTTTCTTGTTGTGTTGTGAATCTCTTGATTATGTGAAATTGATGATTTCTTCTTGATAATGTGTTGTATGGTTTGGTTATGTTCTTCTAGTAGAATATCTAATCTTGGAAGTGTTCGGAGAGTGACAAGTGTCATTCGAGGACGAATGTGTCCAAGTGGGGGAGATTGTGCGACCTCGAAAATAGCTTAGGTTAACTAGAGTCTAACATGTTGGTCTTAGTATTCTAAGGTCCTAAATATGTTTAATATGTTGTATAGAGGCAGTAGCTAAAGTATTAGGTGTGTTGGAAGTCGAACGTCAAGGGATGACTAAGACGTTTTACGACTAAGTCACCTAAATGTCTAAAATGTGGTTCTATGTGTTTATGAGTGTTTAATGGTGTTTTAAGGTTCTTAATAGAGTTAATATAGCATGTATAGGCAGTGGTTAAAGTTTTGTGATGTTTGGAGGTCAAACGACCAAGAACGTCCAAGGCATTCGAAAGATGTGCCTTGAGTCGACCTTGTACGTCTATGCGAGTTTCGTTGAGTTTTACATGTTCGTTTTGGATGAAATTCATGTCAGAGATGTTAAAATTATAGATGATCAGATTTGGGTTGAAAACGTCCGGGAAATTTTCCCCAAGGACCATCAATGGGTCCTTGAGGAAAGGACCCAAAAGATAAAAGTATCTTTATTGAAAAGTTTTTATTGTCGGCCATGTATTTAAAGTAGGCCACTTTAGTTTGTATTAGTATACAGTCAGCAGCATGACTATAAAAATGCAGAGCTATACAGTCAGCAGCATGACTATAAAAATGCAGAGCTATACAGTCAGCAGCATGACTATAAATATGCGAAGCTACGTCTTCAGGCGGACGGTAAACAGCCAGAGATAAAAGGTGACGTTGAGAAACACCTAAAAACTCAATTTAACAAAAATGTATTAGTTGTTATTGCAGGAATTGCAGGTACAAGCACAGGATATAATTTAATATAACAAAAATATGTTATTACGAGAATTGCAGGTACAAGCAAAGGAAATACAGAAACAGTTAAATACTTATTTGTACCTATACTTATACAAAATACCCCAGTATTATAAACATCTACCAACGCAGCCCAGTTATACATACAAAAACCAAACGTTTTCGAACCCTACAAAAAAATATATTACTCAGAAATTACAAGGTAATAACAGACTTATTATACAACCCAGAAACTAGTACAAATCTAGTAAAAATATGATACAATTACGGACTATTGAGTACCATATACACGAAGGAAGATGGTGAAGAAAATTACAGGACTACCAAAGTTATAACAGAGTATTTAGTATACAGAAGAAAATCATTATAATGTTCTGCAGAAATACTCTATGACAAGAGAAGAAATCTCCAAAGTAATCGAAACAAAAGATATGATGATGGAAATACGATATGGCAGAAATTAATATATTCAATTTCCAATTCCGAAGCATAGATACGGATGAAGAATTAAAGCCAAGAAGATACTCAGACAACTATGGTTCCAAATGCATTGAAGATAATTTAATTCCAGATGTAAGTTTGGAATAAAAATAAAGCAGAAGAAGACAAGAAGATAGAGTCAAAAAGATAAAAGTATCTTTATTGAAAAGTTTTTATTGTCGGCCATGTATTTAAAGTAGGCCACTTTAGTTTGTCTTTTTACTTTGTCAAAAGTATGTCGGCCATTTGTAAAAAAGTCGGCCATTATGTAAAGTAAAGTAGTTTGTCGTGTTGTGTCGGCCGTGTTATATGAGGCCAAGTGTCAATAGTTAGTGTCGGCCATTGTCAGGCCAATAGTGATTGCTTGTAATATATATAGAGGTGTTAATCCTCAGAAATAAAACAAGCTTCAACCAATCTTCTCTCTCATTTCTCTCTCTATATTACTAATACAGCCTTCCGCCCTTATTTGGTATCAGAGCTAGACAAAGTTAGAAAATTGTAAAGCTATCAACACCAGCTATGGAAAACAAAGCATTTACCAGAAATCTACTAGTGCAGGTATACTCGAATTCATTTATGAGTAACTAAAATTGCTTTATTCCTGATAGTCTTTTCTTGATTATAAGAGTTTATTATGAATTAATAATGTTATAATGATCATCTCTAGAAGGTAATTACTATGGAAATATTCTGTGAATTGAGTAAGCCTAAGACTATGCCCTCTTGATGTGGAAACCAATAGGCGAGGAAGCCATCAGGAAGTACACGAGTGGTGAGGTGCTGTTAGGGTACTTAATTAAAGAAGAAGGCTATAGTAGTTAATAGATGAAATGAACATTATACTGTTATTATTCATAATGAATGCGTATAAACTACGAAAAGATTAGATGGAATAACATTATTAGTGAAAATAAATCGAATATGCCTATATACTTGTTAGATAAATTCTGATAACTATATGATGCATGCTATTGTTTTACATAGTAAGAAATATTAATGTTGATGCTAAAATTTTACAAATTAATTATGAATGAGAAAATAGGTTGGTCTGAGCTGATAGATATTAACAATATAAATTATAACTCAATGAATTAAAAATTTAAAATAATCATGTTAAGATATTTGAGGTTATGGGAAGAAAAACTGTTAATTAATAACTTATTTGCAGAAGTAAGTAATAAATCGATATTTATACAGATATTCGAAATATACTGTTTCGAAAATAAAATATAATACTTATTATAATGAATAAAGAAGAGTTTATTGTTGATGAAAAAATCTATAAAAATCACGAAGGATTAGCTATAAGAATAGTCTTTTCTAATTTAGGACGAAGGTATAAACAAATAAAAGATAAATTATATTTAATGTTAGAAAAAGAATCTGCAAAACTAGAAGATAGCTTAACGGCTAAGATTCGAATTTCTAAAGAAAATGAAGAAATAGACAAAGCTAATGAAGTTGATAAAATATGTAAAGAAACTACAACTGAAATTAAGAAAATTACAGAAATTAAAAACACTAAAATTGAAGAATTAGAAAAAGAATTAGCCCTTTTAAAATTACTATATGAAAAAAGATTACATAGGCCAAAGAAACCTTTATCGAAATATAATTGTCACAATTGCGATAAGCTAGGACATTTAGCAAAAGATTGTAAAGATAAAAAACAAAAAAGATTATCAAAACCAAAGAAACCTTTATCAAAATATAAATGTTATAATTGTAAGAATTTAGGACATTTATATAAAGATTGTAAATTACCAAAATATAAGATGGAATAACATTATTAGTGAAAATAAATCGAATATGCCTATATACTTGTTAGATAAATTCTGATAACTATATGATGCATGCTATTGTTTTACATAGTAAGAAATATTAATGTTGATGCTAAAATTTTACAAATTAATTATGAATGAGAAAATAGGTTGGTCTGAGCTGATAGATATTAACAATATAAATTATAACTCAATGAATTAAAAATTTAAAATAATCATGTTAAGATATTTGAGGTTATGGGAAGAAAAACTGTTAATTAATAACTTATTTGCAGAAGTAAGTAATAAATCGATATTTATACAGATATTCGAAATATACTGTTTCGAAAATAAAATATAATACTTATTATAATGAATAAAGAAGAGTTTCCGCCCTTATTTGGTATCAGAGCTAGACAAAGAGAGAAGATTGGTTGAAGCTTTCAACACCAGCTATGGAAAACAAAGCATTTACCAGAAATCTACTAGTGCAGGTATACTCGAATTCATTTATGAGTAACTAAAATTGCTTTATTCCTGATAGTCTTTTCTTGATTATAAGAGTTTATTATGAATTAATAATGTTATAATGATCATCTCTAGAAGGTAATTACTATGGAAATATTCTGTGAATTGAGTAAGCCTAAGACTATGCCCTCTTGATGTGGAAACCAATAGGCGAGGAAGCCATCAGGAAGTACACGAGTGGTGAGGTGCTGTTAGGGTACTTAATTAAAGAAGAAGGCTATAGTAGTTAATAGATGAAATGAACATTATACTGTTATTATTCATAATGAATGCGTATAAACTACGAAAAGATTAGATGGAATAACATTATTAGTGAAAATAAATCGAATATGCCTATATACTTGTTAGATAAATTCTGATAACTATATGATGCATGCTATTGTTTTACATAGTAAGAAATATTAATGTTGATGCTAAAATTTTACAAATTAATTATGAATGAGAAAATAGGTTGGTCTGAGCTGATAGATATTAACAATATAAATTATAACTCAATGAATTAAAAATTTAAAATAATCATGTTAAGATATTTGAGGTTATGGGAAGAAAAACTGTTAATTAATAACTTATTTGCAGAAGTAAGTAATAAATCGATATTTATACAGATATTCGAAATATACTGTTTCGAAAATAAAATATAATACTTATTATAATGAATAAAGAAGAGTTTATTGTTGATGAAAAAATCTATAAAAATCACGAAGGATTAGCTATAAGAATAGTCTTTTCTAATTTAGGACGAAGGTATAAACAAATAAAAGATAAATTATATTTAATGTTAGAAAAAGAATCTGCAAAACTAGAAGATAGCTTAACGGCTAAGATTCGAATTTCTAAAGAAAATGAAGAAATAGACAAAGCTAATGAAGTTGATAAAATATGTAAAGAAACTACAACTGAAATTAAGAAAATTACAGAAATTAAAAACACTAAAATTGAAGAATTAGAAAAAGAATTAGCCCTTTTAAAATTACTATATGAAAAAAGATTACATAGGCCAAAGAAACCTTTATCGAAATATAATTGTCACAATTGCGATAAGCTAGGACATTTAGCAAAAGATTGTAAAGATAAAAAACAAAAAAGATTATCAAAACCAAAGAAACCTTTATCAAAATATAAATGTTATAATTGTAAGAATTTAGGACATTTATATAAAGATTGTAAATTACCAAAATATAAATGTTATAATTGTAAGAATTCAGGACATTTAGCTAAAGATTGTAAATTACCTAGAAAAATAAATTTAACTGAACATAGATATGTACAAATGAACCTTTTAAACGATGCATTGAAAGATGAAAATATGTATTCTGAGATTCCAGATATAGAAGATAAATCTGATTTAAAATTTGTTAAAAAAGATTATAAAACTGACTCGGAAAATTCTGATTTAGAAAAAACTGACTTAGATAATTCTGATTTAGAAACTGATAAAACTGACTCGGATAATTCTGAACTAGAATCCGATAAAACTGAATATGAAATTGAATCAGATAATGAAAACATTTGAATAAAATGAAAATAAATATACTTGCAAAAATTATTATAGACGGATATTATAATAGATATTATACACCTATGATAGATACAGGAGCAGAAATAAATATGTGCAAATATAATTGTTTACCAGAGGATAAATGGAAAAAATTACAAACACCTCTGATAGTAACAGGATTTAATAACGAAAATAGTATGATTATTTACAAAGCAAAAAATGTTAAACTACTAGTTTGGGATAAGATTTTAATAATAAAAGAATTATATTGTTATGATTGTAATAATATAGATATACTTCTTGGAATGTCTTTTTTAAAAGAATTATACCCACATACTATAACCAAAACGTATTGGTGGTTTACTACACCAGATGGACACAAAATAGGAGCAAAAAGAGTTAAAAATAAAAACAGAAAACCCACAGACTGGATTAAAGGAAGCAAAATGATAAATCAAAAAATGAAGAACATAAAAGAAATTAACCAATCAGAAACTATTATTTTAACTTGTCAGAAACAAGAACAAATTACAATTACTGAGCAAAGTATTAAAATAAAAAGATGATATCATTTACAAGCGATATACGAAAATTGGAATTAAAGATATTGAATTTTACATTTATAACTTTACAAAAAGATTTATTAATATGTTTATTATATTGTGAAATATATTATTGTGATAACAAGTTTATTGCTAGCAGAAAATCATGCAGACTGAAGGACAACAAGAATAAAAGACCCTGTACCAACGAACGAAATATATTGAATATATTGAACTGTACAATTGAAGTAATTTTTATTAACAAAAATCTTATTACAGGTTATCTCCAAAGAAGGGAAAATTACAATAAGAAAACTATTATCCATAATGACAAATTTTGTCAGTAAATGGAAAAGCTAGAAATAAGTAGTGCAAAGCTATACAGTCAGTAGCATGACTATAAAAATGCAGAGCTATACAGTCAGCAGCATGACTATAAAAATGCAGAGCTATACAGTCAGCAGCATGACTATAAAAATGCAGAGCTATACAGTCAGCAGCATGACTATAAATATGCGAAGCTACGTCTTCAGGCGGACGGTAAACAGCCAGAGATAAAAGGTGACGTTGAGAAACACCTAAAAACTCAATTTAACAAAAATGTATTAGTTGTTATTGCAGGAATTGCAGGTACAAGCACAGGATATAATTTAATATAACAAAAATATGTTATTACGAGAATTGCAGGTACAAGCAAAGGAAATACAGAAACAGTTAAATACTTATTTGTACCTATACTTATACAAAATACCCCAGTATTATAAACATCTACCAACGCAGCCCAGTTATACATACAAAAACCAAACGTTTTCGAACCCTACAAAAAAATATATTACTCAGAAATTACAAGGTAATAACAGACTTATTATACAACCCAGAAACTAGTACAAATCTAGTAAAAATATGATACAATTACGGACTATTGAGTACCATATACACGAAGGAAGATGGTGAAGAAAATTACAGGACTACCAAAGTTATAACAGAGTATTTAGTATACAGAAGAAAATCATTATAATGTTCTGCAGAAATACTCTATGACAAGAGAAGAAATCTCCAAAGTAATCGAAACAAAAGATATGATGATGGAAATACGATATGGCAGAAATTAATATATTCAATTTCCAATTCCGAAGCATAGATACGGATGAAGAATTAAAGCCAAGAAGATACTCAGACAACTATGGTTCCAAATGCATTGAAGATAATTTAATTCCAGATGTAAGTTTGGAATAAAAATAAAGCAGAAGAAGACAAGAAGATAGAGTCAAAAAGATAAAAGTATCTTTATTGAAAAGTTTTTATTGTCGGCCATGTATTTAAAGTAGGCCACTTTAGTTTGTCTTTTTACTTTGTCAAAAGTATGTCGGCCATTTGTAAAAAAGTCGGCCATTATGTAAAGTAAAGTAGTTTGTCGTGTTGTGTCGGCCGTGTTATATGAGGCCAAGTGTCAATAGTTAGTGTCGGCCATTGTCAGGCCAATAGTGATTGCTTGTAATATATATAGAGGTGTTAATCCTCAGAAATAAAACAAGCTTCAACCAATCTTCTCTCTCATTTCTCTCTCTATATTACTAATACAGCCTTCCGCCCTTTTTTGGTATCAGAGCCGAGTATTGAGACTGCGGTCCAGTACGGAGCTTTGGCTCAGCACTGCGTTGGCTCCCTTCGGGTTAAAGCCTTAACGAGTGGCTCGTGCGGGAGTAAACCTGTTCAGTACAGCAAACCTGGCTGAGCCTGTATAGCCCGTCATTTTTTGGTTTTTCCATTTATCCTCTGGTAAACAATTATATTTGCACATATTTATTTCTGCTCCTGTATCTATCATAGGTGTATAATATCTATTATAATATCCGTCTATAATAATTTTTGCAAGTATATTTATTTTCATTTTATTCAAATGTTTTCATTATCTGATTCAATTTCATATTCAGTTTTATCGGATTCTAGTTCAGAATTATCCGAGTCAGTTTTATCAGTTTCTAAATCAGAATTATCTAAGTCAGTTTTTTCTAAATCAGAATTTTCCGAGTCAGTTTTATAATCTTTTTTAACAAATTTTAAATCAGATTTATCTTCTATATCTGGAATCTCAGAATACATATTTTCATCTTTCAATGCATCGTTTAAAAGGTTCATTTGTACATATCTATGTTCAGTTAAATTTATTTTTCTAGGTAATTTACAATCTTTAGCTAAATGTCCTGAATTCTTACAATTATAACATTTATATTTTGGTAATTTACAATCTTTATATAAATGTCCTAAATTCTTACAATTATAACATTTATATTTTGATAAAGGTTTCTTTGGTTTTGATAATCTTTTTTGTTTTTTATCTTTACAATCTTTTGCTAAATGTCCTAGCTTATCGCAATTGTGACAATTATATTTCGATAAAGGTTTCTTTGGCCTATGTAATCTTTTTTCATATAGTAATTTTAAAAGGGCTAATTCTTTTTCTAATTCTTCAATTTTAGTGTTTTTAATTTCTGTAATTTTCTTAATTTCAGTTGTAGTTTCTTTACATATTTTATCAACTTCATTAGCTTTGTCTATTTCTTCATTTTCTTTAGAAATTCGAATCTTAGCCGTTAAGCTATCTTCTAGTTTTGCAGATTCTTTTTCTAACATTAAATATAATTTATCTTTTATTTGTTTATACCTTCGTCCTAAATTAGAAAAGACTATTCTTATAGCTAATCCTTCGTGATTTTTATAGATTTTTTCATCAACAATAAACTCTTCTTTATTCATTATAATAAGTATTATATTTTATTTTCGAAACAGTATATTTCGAATATCTGTATAAATATCGATTTATTACTTACTTCTGCAAATAAGTTATTAATTAACAGTTTTTCTTCCCATAACCTCAAATATCTTAACATGATTATTTTAAATTTTTAATTCATTGAGTTATAATTTATATTGTTAATATCTATCAGCTCAGACCAACCTATTTTCTCATTCATAATTAATTTGTAAAATTTTAGCATCAACATTAATATTTCTTACTATGTAAAACAATAGCATGCATCATATAGTTATCAGAATTTATCTAACAAGTATATAGGCATATTCGATTTATTTTCACTAATAATGTTATTCCATCTAATCTTTTCGTAGTTTATACGCATTCATTATGAATAATAACAGTATAATGTTCATTTCATCTATTAACTACTATAGCCTTCTTCTTTAATTAAGTACCCTAACAGCACCTCACCACTCGTGTACTTCCTGATGGCTTCCTCGCCTATTGGTTTCCACATCAAGAGGGCATAGTCTTAGGCTTACTCAATTCACAGAATATTTCCATAGTAATTACCTTCTAGAGATGATCATTATAACATTATTAATTCATAATAAACTCTTATAATCAAGAAAAGACTATCAGGAATAAAGCAATTTTAGTTACTCATAAATGAATTCGAGTATACCTGCACTAGTAGATTTCTGGTAAATGCTTTGTTTTCCATAACTGGTGTTGATATCTTCACGATTTTCTAGCTTTGTCTAGCTCTGATACCAAATAGGGCGGAAGGCTGTATTAGTAATATAGAGAGAGAAATGAGAGAGAAGATTGGTTGAAGCTTGTTTTATTTCTGAGGATTAACACCTCTATATATACTACAAGCAATCACTATTGGCCTGACAATGGCCGACACTAACTATTGACACTTGGCCTCATATAACACGGCCGACACAACACGACAAACTACTTTACTTTACATAATGGCCGACTTTTTTACAAATGGCCGACATACTTTTGACAAAGTAAAAAGACAAACTAAAGTGGCCTACTTTAAATACATGGCCGACAATAAAAACTTTTCAATAAAGATACTTTTATCTTTTTGACTCTATCTTCTTGTCTTCTTCTGCTTTATTTTTATTCCAAAGGCTGTATTAGTAATATAGAGAGAGAAATGAGAGAGAAGATTGGTTGAAGCTTGTTTTATTTCTGAGGATTAACACCTCTATATATATTACAAGCAATCACTATTGGCCTGACAATGGCCGACACTAACTATTGACACTTGGCCTCATATAACACGGCCGACACAACACGACAAACTACTTTACTTTACATAATGGCCGACTTTTTTACAAATGGCCGACATACTTTTGACAAAGTAAAAAGACAAACTAAAGTGGCCTACTTTAAATACATGGCCGACAATAAAAACTTTTCAATAAAGATACTTTTATCTTTTTGACTCTATCTTCTTGTCTTCTTCTGCTTTATTTTTATTCCAAACTTACATCTGGAATTAAATTATCTTCAATGCATTTGGAACCATAGTTGTCTGAGTATCTTCTTGGCTTTAATTCTTCATCCGTATCTATGCTTCGGAATTGGAAATTGAATATATTAATTTCTGCCATATCGTATTTCCATCATCATATCTTTTGTTTCGATTACTTTGGAGATTTCTTCTCTTGTCATAGAGTATTTCTGCAGAACATTATAATGATTTTCTTCTGTATACTAAATACTCTGTTATAACTTTGGTAGTCCTGTAATTTTCTTCACCATCTTCCTTCGTGTATATGGTACTCAATAGTCCGTAATTGTATCATATTTTTACTAGATTTGTACTAGTTTCTGGGTTGTATAATAAGTCTGTTATTACCTTGTAATTTCTGAGTAATATATTTTTTTGTAGGGTTCGAAAACGTTTGGTTTTTGTATGTATAACTGGGCTGCGTTGGTAGATGTTTATAATACTGGGGTATTTTGTATAAGTATAGGTACAAATAAGTATTTAACTGTTTCTGTATTTCCTTTGCTTGTACCTGCAATTCTCGTAATAACATATTTTTGTTATATTAAATTATATCCTGTGCTTGTACCTGCAATTCCTGCAATAACAACTAATACATTTTTGTTAAATTGAGTTTTTAGGTGTTTCTCAACGTCACCTTTTATCTCTGGCTGTTTACCGTCCGCCTGAAGACGTAGCTTCGCATATTTATAGTCATGCTGCTGACTGTATAGCTCTGCATTTTTATAGTCATGCTGCTGACTGTATAGCTCTGCATTTTTATAGTCATGCTGCTGACTGTATAGCTCTGCATTTTTATAGTCATGCTACTGACTGTATAGCTTTGCACTACTTATTTCTAGCTTTTCCATTTACTGACAAAATTTGTCATTATGGATAATAGTTTTCTTATTGTAATTTTCCCTTCTTTGGAGATAACCTGTAATAAGATTTTTGTTAATAAAAATTACTTCAATTGTACAGTTCAATATATTCAATATATTTCGTTCGTTGGTACAGGGTCTTTTATTCTTGTTGTCCTTCAGTCTGCATGATTTTCTGCTAGCAATAAACTTGTTATCACAATAATATATTTCACAATATAATAAACATATTAATAAATCTTTTTGTAAAGTTATAAATGTAAAATTCAATATCTTTAATTCCAATTTTCGTATATCGCTTGTAAATGATATCATCTTTTTATTTTAATACTTTGCTCAGTAATTGTAATTTGTTCTTGTTTCTGACAAGTTAAAATAATAGTTTCTGATTGGTTAATTTCTTTTATGTTCTTCATTTTTTGATTTATCATTTTGCTTCCTTTAATCCAGTCTGTGGGTTTTCTGTTTTTATTTTTAACTCTTTTTGCTCCTATTTTGTGTCCATCTGGTGTAGTAAACCACCAATACGTTTTGGTTATAGTATGTGGGTATAATTCTTTTAAAAAAGACATTCCAAGAAGTATATCTATATTATTACAATCATAACAATATAATTCTTTTATTATTAAAATCTTATCCCAAACTAGTAGTTTAACATTTTTTGCTTTGTAAATAATCATACTATTTTCGTTATTAAATCCTGTTACTATCAGAGGTGTTTGTAATTTTTTCCATTTATCCTCTGGTAAACAATTATATTTGCACATATTTATTTCTGCTCCTGTATCTATCATAGGTGTATAATATCTATTATAATATCCGTCTATAATAATTTTTGCAAGTATATTTATTTTCATTTTATTCAAATGTTTTCATTATCTGATTCAATTTCATATTCAGTTTTATCGGATTCTAGTTCAGAATTATCCGAGTCAGTTTTATCAGTTTCTAAATCAGAATTATCTAAGTCAGTTTTTTCTAAATCAGAATTTTCCGAGTCAGTTTTATAATCTTTTTTAACAAATTTTAAATCAGATTTATCTTCTATATCTGGAATCTCAGAATACATATTTTCATCTTTCAATGCATCGTTTAAAAGGTTCATTTGTACATATCTATGTTCAGTTAAATTTATTTTTCTAGGTAATTTACAATCTTTAGCTAAATGTCCTGAATTCTTACAATTATAACATTTATATTTTGGTAATTTACAATCTTTATATAAATGTCCTAAATTCTTACAATTATAACATTTATATTTTGATAAAGGTTTCTTTGGTTTTGATAATCTTTTTTGTTTTTTATCTTTACAATCTTTTGCTAAATGTCCTAGCTTATCGCAATTGTGACAATTATATTTCGATAAAGGTTTCTTTGGCCTATGTAATCTTTTTTCATATAGTAATTTTAAAAGGGCTAATTCTTTTTCTAATTCTTCAATTTTAGTGTTTTTAATTTCTGTAATTTTCTTAATTTCAGTTGTAGTTTCTTTACATATTTTATCAACTTCATTAGCTTTGTCTATTTCTTCATTTTCTTTAGAAATTCGAATCTTAGCCGTTAAGCTATCTTCTAGTTTTGCAGATTCTTTTTCTAACATTAAATATAATTTATCTTTTATTTGTTTATACCTTCGTCCTAAATTAGAAAAGACTATTCTTATAGCTAATCCTTCGTGATTTTTATAGATTTTTTCATCAACAATAAACTCTTCTTTATTCATTATAATAAGTATTATATTTTATTTTCGAAACAGTATATTTCGAATATCTGTATAAATATCGATTTATTACTTACTTCTGCAAATAAGTTATTAATTAACAGTTTTTCTTCCCATAACCTCAAATATCTTAACATGATTATTTTAAATTTTTAATTCATTGAGTTATAATTTATATTGTTAATATCTATCAGCTCAGACCAACCTATTTTCTCATTCATAATTAATTTGTAAAATTTTAGCATCAACATTAATATTTCTTACTATGTAAAACAATAGCATGCATCATATAGTTATCAGAATTTATCTAACAAGTATATAGGCATATTCGATTTATTTTCACTAATAATGTTATTCCATCTAATCTTTTCGTAGTTTATACGCATTCATTATGAATAATAACAGTATAATGTTCATTTCATCTATTAACTACTATAGCCTTCTTCTTTAATTAAGTACCCTAACAGCACCTCACCACTCGTGTACTTCCTGATGGCTTCCTCGCCTATTGGTTTCCACATCAAGAGGGCATAGTCTTAGGCTTACTCAATTCACAGAATATTTCCATAGTAATTACCTTCTAGAGATGATCATTATAACATTATTAATTCATAATAAACTCTTATAATCAAGAAAAGACTATCAGGAATAAAGCAATTTTAGTTACTCATAAATGAATTCGAGTATACCTGCACTAGTAGATTTCTGGTAAATGCTTTGTTTTCCATAGCTGGTAATTACTATGGAAATATTCTGTGAATTGAGTAAGCCTAAGACTATGCCCTCTTGATGTGGAAACCAATAGGCGAGGAAGCCATCAGGAAGTACACGAGTGGTGAGGTGCTGTTAGGGTACTTAATTAAAGAAGAAGGCTATAGTAGTTAATAGATGAAATGAACATTATACTGTTATTATTCATAATGAATGCGTATAAACTACGAAAAGATTAGATGGAATAACATTATTAGTGAAAATAAATCGAATATGCCTATATACTTGTTAGATAAATTCTGATAACTATATGATGCATGCTATTGTTTTACATAGTAAGAAATATTAATGTTGATGCTAAAATTTTACAAATTAATTATGAATGAGAAAATAGGTTGGTCTGAGCTGATAGATATTAACAATATAAATTATAACTCAATGAATTAAAAATTTAAAATAATCATGTTAAGATATTTGAGGTTATGGGAAGAAAAACTGTTAATTAATAACTTATTTGCAGAAGTAAGTAATAAATCGATATTTATACAGATATTCGAAATATACTGTTTCGAAAATAAAATATAATACTTATTATAATGAATAAAGAAGAGTTTATTGTTGATGAAAAAATCTATAAAAATCACGAAGGATTAGCTATAAGAATAGTCTTTTCTAATTTAGGACGAAGGTATAAACAAATAAAAGATAAATTATATTTAATGTTAGAAAAAGAATCTGCAAAACTAGAAGATAGCTTAACGGCTAAGATTCGAATTTCTAAAGAAAATGAAGAAATAGACAAAGCTAATGAAGTTGATAAAATATGTAAAGAAACTACAACTGAAATTAAGAAAATTACAGAAATTAAAAACACTAAAATTGAAGAATTAGAAAAAGAATTAGCCCTTTTAAAATTACTATATGAAAAAAGATTACATAGGCCAAAGAAACCTTTATCGAAATATAATTGTCACAATTGCGATAAGCTAGGACATTTAGCAAAAGATTGTAAAGATAAAAAACAAAAAAGATTATCAAAACCAAAGAAACCTTTATCAAAATATAAATGTTATAATTGTAAGAATTTAGGACATTTATATAAAGATTGTAAATTACCAAAATATAAATGTTATAATTGTAAGAATTCAGGACATTTAGCTAAAGATTGTAAATTACCTAGAAAAATAAAAACAGAAAACCCACAGACTGGATTAAAGGAAGCAAAATGATAAATCAAAAAATGAAGAACATAAAAGAAATTAACCAATCAGAAACTATTATTTTAACTTGTCAGAAACAAGAACAAATTACAATTACTGAGCAAAGTATTAAAATAAAAAGATGATATCATTTACAAGCGATATACGAAAATTGGAATTAAAGATATTGAATTTTACATTTATAACTTTACAAAAAGATTTATTAATATGTTTATTATATTGTGAAATATATTATTGTGATAACAAGTTTATTGCTAGCAGAAAATCATGCAGACTGAAGGACAACAAGAATAAAAGACCCTGTACCAACGAACGAAATATATTGAATATATTGAACTGTACAATTGAAGTAATTTTTATTAACAAAAATCTTATTACAGGTTATCTCCAAAGAAGGGAAAATTACAATAAGAAAACTATTATCCATAATGACAAATTTTGTCAGTAAATGGAAAAGCTAGAAATAAGTAGTGCAAAGCTATACAGTCAGTAGCATGACTATAAAAATGCAGAGCTATACAGTCAGCAGCATGACTATAAAAATGCAGAGCTATACAGTCAGCAGCATGACTATAAAAATGCAGAGCTATACAGTCAGCAGCATGACTATAAATATGCGAAGCTACGTCTTCAGGCGGACGGTAAACAGCCAGAGATAAAAGGTGACGTTGAGAAACACCTAAAAACTCAATTTAACAAAAATGTATTAGTTGTTATTGCAGGAATTGCAGGTACAAGCACAGGATATAATTTAATATAACAAAAATATGTTATTACGAGAATTGCAGGTACAAGCAAAGGAAATACAGAAACAGTTAAATACTTATTTGTACCTATACTTATACAAAATACCCCAGTATTATAAACATCTACCAACGCAGCCCAGTTATACATACAAAAACCAAACGTTTTCGAACCCTACAAAAAAATATATTACTCAGAAATTACAAGGTAATAACAGACTTATTATACAACCCAGAAACTAGTACAAATCTAGTAAAAATATGATACAATTACGGACTATTGAGTACCATATACACGAAGGAAGATGGTGAAGAAAATTACAGGACTACCAAAGTTATAACAGAGTATTTAGTATACAGAAGAAAATCATTATAATGTTCTGCAGAAATACTCTATGACAAGAGAAGAAATCTCCAAAGTAATCGAAACAAAAGATATGATGATGGAAATACGATATGGCAGAAATTAATATATTCAATTTCCAATTCCGAAGCATAGATACGGATGAAGAATTAAAGCCAAGAAGATACTCAGACAACTATGGTTCCAAATGCATTGAAGATAATTTAATTCCAGATGTAAGTTTGGAATAAAAATAAAGCAGAAGAAGACAAGAAGATAGAGTCAAAAAGATAAAAGTATCTTTATTGAAAAGTTTTTATTGTCGGCCATGTATTTAAAGTAGGCCACTTTAGTTTGTCTTTTTACTTTGTCAAAAGTATGTCGGCCATTTGTAAAAAAGTCGGCCATTATGTAAAGTAAAGTAGTTTGTCGTGTTGTGTCGGCCGTGTTATATGAGGCCAAGTGTCAATAGTTAGTGTCGGCCATTGTCAGGCCAATAGTGATTGCTTGTAATATATATAGAGGTGTTAATCCTCAGAAATAAAACAAGCTTCAACCAATCTTCTCTCTCATTTCTCTCTCTATATTACTAATACAGCCTTCCGCCCTTATTTGGTATCAGAGCCGAGTATTGAGACTGCGGTCCAGTACGGAGTTTTGGCTCAGCACTGCGTTGGCTCCCTTCGGGTTAAAGCCTTAACGAGTGGCTCGTGCAAAATGACGGGCTATACAGGCTCAGCCAGGTTTGCTGTACTGAACAGGTTTACTCCCGCACGAGCCACTCGTTAAGGCTTTAACCCGAAGGGAGCCAACGCAGTGCTGAGCCAAAACTCCGTACTGGACCGCAGTCTCAATACTCGGCTCTGATACCAAAAGTGCAAAGCTATACAGTCAGTAGCATGACTATAAAAATGCAGAGCTATACAGTCAGCAGCATGACTATAAAAATGCAGAGCTATACAGTCAGCAGCATGACTATAAAAATGCAGAGCTATACAGTCAGCAGCATGACTATAAATATGCGAAGCTACGTCTTCAGGCGGACGGTAAACAGCCAGAGATAAAAGGTGACGTTGAGAAACACCTAAAAACTCAATTTAACAAAAATGTATTAGTTGTTATTGCAGGAATTGCAGGTACAAGCACAGGATATAATTTAATATAACAAAAATATGTTATTACGAGAATTGCAGGTACAAGCAAAGGAAATACAGAAACAGTTAAATACTTATTTGTACCTATACTTATACAAAATACCCCAGTATTATAAACATCTACCAACGCAGCCCAGTTATACATACAAAAACCAAACGTTTTCGAACCCTACAAAAAAATATATTACTCAGAAATTACAAGGTAATAACAGACTTATTATACAACCCAGAAACTAGTACAAATCTAGTAAAAATATGATACAATTACGGACTATTGAGTACCATATACACGAAGGAAGATGGTGAAGAAAATTACAGGACTACCAAAGTTATAACAGAGTATTTAGTATACAGAAGAAAATCATTATAATGTTCTGCAGAAATACTCTATGACAAGAGAAGAAATCTCCAAAGTAATCGAAACAAAAGATATGATGATGGAAATACGATATGGCAGAAATTAATATATTCAATTTCCAATTCCGAAGCATAGATACGGATGAAGAATTAAAGCCAAGAAGATACTCAGACAACTATGGTTCCAAATGCATTGAAGATAATTTAATTCCAGATGTAAGTTTGGAATAAAAATAAAGCAGAAGAAGACAAGAAGATAGAGTCAAAAAGATAAAAGTATCTTTATTGAAAAGTTTTTATTGTCGGCCATGTATTTAAAGTAGGCCACTTTAGTTTGTCTTTTTACTTTGTCAAAAGTATGTCGGCCATTTGTAAAAAAGTCGGCCATTATGTAAAGTAAAGTAGTTTGTCGTGTTGTGTCGGCCGTGTTATATGAGGCCAAGTGTCAATAGTTAGTGTCGGCCATTGTCAGGCCAATAGTGATTGCTTGTAATATATATAGAGGTGTTAATCCTCAGAAATAAAACAAGCTTCAACCAATCTTCTCTCTCATTTCTCTCTCTATATTACTAATACAGCCTTCCGCCCTTATTTGGTATCAGAGCATAGGTGAAAACCTGTGTGATGGCTCAGCCATGCATTTGAACCGACCGATGCAAAAGCCACGGTGTTGCATCAGTGCATGCGTTTCCCTCGGAGTAAAATGTACCGTGATGGGCTTGCTCATCGGTGATATAGCTGAGGGGCCTGATGATTGTAAAGCTATCAACACCAGCTATGGAAAACAAAGCATTTACCAGAAATCTACTAGTGCAGGTATACTCGAATTCATTTATGAGTAACTAAAATTGCTTTATTCCTGATAGTCTTTTCTTGATTATAAGAGTTTATTATGAATTAATAATGTTATAATGATCATCTCTAGAAGGTAATTACTATGGAAATATTCTGTGAATTGAGTAAGCCTAAGACTATGCCCTCTTGATGTGGAAACCAATAGGCGAGGAAGCCATCAGGAAGTACACGAGTGGTGAGGTGCTGTTAGGGTACTTAATTAAAGAAGAAGGCTATAGTAGTTAATAGATGAAATGAACATTATACTGTTATTATTCATAATGAATGCGTATAAACTACGAAAAGATTAGATGGAATAACATTATTAGTGAAAATAAATCGAATATGCCTATATACTTGTTAGATAAATTCTGATAACTATATGATGCATGCTATTGTTTTACATAGTAAGAAATATTAATGTTGATGCTAAAATTTTACAAATTAATTATGAATGAGAAAATAGGTTGGTCTGAGCTGATAGATATTAACAATATAAATTATAACTCAATGAATTAAAAATTTAAAATAATCATGTTAAGATATTTGAGGTTATGGGAAGAAAAACTGTTAATTAATAACTTATTTGCAGAAGTAAGTAATAAATCGATATTTATACAGATATTCGAAATATACTGTTTCGAAAATAAAATATAATACTTATTATAATGAATAAAGAAGAGTTTATTGTTGATGAAAAAATCTATAAAAATCACGAAGGATTAGCTATAAGAATAGTCTTTTCTAATTTAGGACGAAGGTATAAACAAATAAAAGATAAATTATATTTAATGTTAGAAAAAGAATCTGCAAAACTAGAAGATAGCTTAACGGCTAAGATTCGAATTTCTAAAGAAAATGAAGAAATAGACAAAGCTAATGAAGTTGATAAAATATGTAAAGAAACTACAACTGAAATTAAGAAAATTACAGAAATTAAAAACACTAAAATTGAAGAATTAGAAAAAGAATTAGCCCTTTTAAAATTACTATATGAAAAAAGATTACATAGGCCAAAGAAACCTTTATCGAAATATAATTGTCACAATTGCGATAAGCTAGGACATTTAGCAAAAGATTGTAAAGATAAAAAACAAAAAAGATTATCAAAACCAAAGAAACCTTTATCAAAATATAAATGTTATAATTGTAAGAATTTAGGACATTTATATAAAGATTGTAAATTACCAAAATATAAATGTTATAATTGTAAGAATTCAGGACATTTAGCTAAAGATTGTAAATTACCTAGAAAAATAAATTTAACTGAACATAGATATGTACAAATGAACCTTTTAAACGATGCATTGAAAGATGAAAATATGTATTCTGAGATTCCAGATATAGAAGATAAATCTGATTTAAAATTTGTTAAAAAAGATTATAAAACTGACTCGGAAAATTCTGATTTAGAAAAAACTGACTTAGATAATTCTGATTTAGAAACTGATAAAACTGACTCGGATAATTCTGAACTAGAATCCGATAAAACTGAATATGAAATTGAATCAGATAATGAAAACATTTGAATAAAATGAAAATAAATATACTTGCAAAAATTATTATAGACGGATATTATAATAGATATTATACACCTATGATAGATACAGGAGCAGAAATAAATATGTGCAAATATAATTGTTTACCAGAGGATAAATGGAAAAAATTACAAACACCTCTGATAGTAACAGGATTTAATAACGAAAATAGTATGATTATTTACAAAGCAAAAAATGTTAAACTACTAGTTTGGGATAAGATTTTAATAATAAAAGAATTATATTGTTATGATTGTAATAATATAGATATACTTCTTGGAATGTCTTTTTTAAAAGAATTATACCCACATACTATAACCAAAACGTATTGGTGGTTTACTACACCAGATGGACACAAAATAGGAGCAAAAAGAGTTAAAAATAAAAACAGAAAACCCACAGACTGGATTAAAGGAAGCAAAATGATAAATCAAAAAATGAAGAACATAAAAGAAATTAACCAATCAGAAACTATTATTTTAACTTGTCAGAAACAAGAACAAATTACAATTACTGAGCAAAGTATTAAAATAAAAAGATGATATCATTTACAAGCGATATACGAAAATTGGAATTAAAGATATTGAATTTTACATTTATAACTTTACAAAAAGATTTATTAATATGTTTATTATATTGTGAAATATATTATTGTGATAACAAGTTTATTGCTAGCAGAAAATCATGCAGACTGAAGGACAACAAGAATAAAAGACCCTGTACCAACGAACGAAATATATTGAATATATTGAACTGTACAATTGAAGTAATTTTTATTAACAAAAATCTTATTACAGGTTATCTCCAAAGAAGGGAAAATTACAATAAGAAAACTATTATCCATAATGACAAATTTTGTCAGTAAATGGAAAAGCTAGAAATAAGTAGTGCAAAGCTATACAGTCAGTAGCATGACTATAAAAATGCAGAGCTATACAGTCAGCAGCATGACTATAAAAATGCAGAGCTATACAGTCAGCAGCATGACTATAAAAATGCAGAGCTATACAGTCAGCAGCATGACTATAAATATGCGAAGCTACGTCTTCAGGCGGACGGTAAACAGCCAGAGATAAAAGGTGACGTTGAGAAACACCTAAAAACTCAATTTAACAAAAATGTATTAGTTGTTATTGCAGGAATTGCAGGTACAAGCACAGGATATAATTTAATATAACAAAAATATGTTATTACGAGAATTGCAGGTACAAGCAAAGGAAATACAGAAACAGTTAAATACTTATTTGTACCTATACTTATACAAAATACCCCAGTATTATAAACATCTACCAACGCAGCCCAGTTATACATACAAAAACCAAACGTTTTCGAACCCTACAAAAAAATATATTACTCAGAAATTACAAGGTAATAACAGACTTATTATACAACCCAGAAACTAGTACAAATCTAGTAAAAATATGATACAATTACGGACTATTGAGTACCATATACACGAAGGAAGATGGTGAAGAAAATTACAGGACTACCAAAGTTATAACAGAGTATTTAGTATACAGAAGAAAATCATTATAATGTTCTGCAGAAATACTCTATGACAAGAGAAGAAATCTCCAAAGTAATCGAAACAAAAGATATGATGATGGAAATACGATATGGCAGAAATTAATATATTCAATTTCCAATTCCGAAGCATAGATACGGATGAAGAATTAAAGCCAAGAAGATACTCAGACAACTATGGTTCCAAATGCATTAAAGATAATTTAATTCCAGATGTAAGTTTGGAATAAAAATAAAGCAGAAGAAGACAAGAAGATAGAGTCAAAAAGATAAAAGTATCTTTATTGAAAAGTTTTTATTGTCGGCCATGTATTTAAAGTAGGCCACTTTAGTTTGTCTTTTTACTTTGTCAAAAGTATGTCGGCCATTTGTAAAAAAGTCGGCCATTATGTAAAGTAAAGTAGTTTGTCGTGTTGTGTCGGCCGTGTTATATGAGGCCAAGTGTCAATAGTTAGTGTCGGCCATTGTCAGGCCAATAGTGATTGCTTGTAATATATATAGAGGTGTTAATCCTCAGAAATAAAACAAGCTACCAAAAAATGACGGGCTATACAGGCTCAGCCAGGTTTGCTGTACTGAACAGGTTTACTCCCGCACGAGCCACTCGTTAAGGCTTTAACCCGAAGGGAGCCAACGCAGTGCTGAGCCAAAACTCCGTACTGGACCGCAGTCTCAATACTCGGCTCTGATACCAAAAAATGACGGGCTAGTTGTTATTGCAGGAATTGCAGGTACAAGCACAGGATATAATTTAATATAACAAAAATATGTTATTACGAGAATTGCAGGTACAAGCAAAGGAAATACAGAAACAGTTAAATACTTATTTGTACCTATACTTATACAAAATACCCCAGTATTATAAACATCTACCAACGCAGCCCAGTTATACATACAAAAACCAAACGTTTTCGAACCCTACAAAAAAATATATTACTCAGAAATTACAAGGTAATAACAGACTTATTATACAACCCAGAAACTAGTACAAATCTAGTAAAAATATGATACAATTACGGACTATTGAGTACCATATACACGAAGGAAGATGGTGAAGAAAATTACAGGACTACCAAAGTTATAACAGAGTATTTAGTATACAGAAGAAAATCATTATAATGTTCTGCAGAAATACTCTATGACAAGAGAAGAAATCTCCAAAGTAATCGAAACAAAAGATATGATGATGGAAATACGATATGGCAGAAATTAATATATTCAATTTCCAATTCCGAAGCATAGATACGGATGAAGAATTAAAGCCAAGAAGATACTCAGACAACTATGGTTCCAAATGCATTAAAGATAATTTAATTCCAGATGTAAGTTTGGAATAAAAATAAAGCAGAAGAAGACAAGAAGATAGAGTCAAAAAGATAAAAGTATCTTTATTGAAAAGTTTTTATTGTCGGCCATGTATTTAAAGTAGGCCACTTTAGTTTGTCTTTTTACTTTGTCAAAAGTATGTCGGCCATTTGTAAAAAAGTCGGCCATTATGTAAAGTAAAGTAGTTTGTCGTGTTGTGTCGGCCGTGTTATATGAGGCCAAGTGTCAATAGTTAGTGTCGGCCATTGTCAGGCCAATAGTGATTGCTTGTAGTATATATAGAGGTGTTAATCCTCAGAAATAAAACAAGCTTCAACCAATCTTCTCTCTTATTTCTCTTCAGATAACTCAATATAGCCTTCCGCCCTATTTGGTATCAGAGCTAGACAAAGCTAGAAAATCGTGAAGATATCAACACCAGTTATGGAAAACAAAGCATTTACCAGAAATCTACTAGTGCAGGTATACTCGAATTCATTTATGAGTAACTAAAATTGCTTTATTCCTGATAGTCTTTTCTTGATTATAAGAGTTTATTATGAATTAATAATGTTATAATGATCATTACTATGGAAATATTCTGCGAATTAAGTAAGCCTAAGACTATGCCCTCTTGATGTGGAAACCAATAGGCGAGGAAGCCATCAGGAAGTACACGAGTGGTGAGGTGCTGTTAGGGTACTTAATTAAAGAAGAAGGCTATAGTAGTTACTAGATGAAATGAACATTATACTGTTATTATTCATAATGAATGCGTATAAACTACGAAAAGATTAGATGGAATAACATTATTAGTGAAAATAAATCGAATATGCCTATATACTTGTTAGATAAATTCTGATAACTATATGATGCATGCTATTGTTTTACATAGTAAGAAATATTAATGTTGATGCTAAAATTTTACAAATTAATTATGAATGAGAAAATAGGTTGGTCTGAGCTGATAGATATTAACAATATAAATTATAACTCAATGAATTAAAAATTTAAAATAATCATGTTAAGATATTTGAGGTTATGGGAAGAAAAACTGTTAATTAATAACTTATTTGCAGAAGTAAGTAATAAATCGATATTTATACAGATATTCGAAATATACTGTTTCGAAAATAAAATATAATACTTATTATAATGAATAAAGAAGAGTTTATTGTTGATGAAAAAATCTATAAAAATCACGAAGGATTAGCTATAAGAATAGTCTTTTCTAATTTAGGACGAAGGTATAAACAAATAAAAGATAAATTATATTTAATGTTAGAAAAAGAATCTGCAAAACTAGAAGATAGCTTAACGGCTAAGATTCGAATTTCTAAAGAAAATGAAGAAATAGACAAAGCTAATGAAGTTGATAAAATATGTAAAGAAACTACAACTGAAATTAAGAAAATTACAGAAATTAAAAACACTAAAATTGAAGAATTAGAAAAAGAATTAGCCCTTTTAAAATTACTATATGAAAAAAGATTACATAGGCCAAAGAAACCTTTATCGAAATATAATTGTCACAATTGCGATAAGCTAGGACATTTAGCAAAAGATTGTCAAGATAAAAAACAAAAAAGATTATCAAAACCAAAGAAACCTTTATCGAAATATAAATGTTATAATTGTAAGAATTCCGGACATTTATATAAAGATTGTAAATTACCAAAATATAAATGTTATAATTGTAAGAAATCAGGACATTTAGCTAAAGATTGTAAATTACCCAGAAAAATAAATTTAACTGAACATAGATATATGCAAATGAACTTTTTAAACGATGCATTAAAAGATGAAAGTATGTATTCTGAGATTCCAGATATAGAAGATAAATCTGAATTAAAATTTGTTAAAGATGATTATAAAACTTACTCAGATAATTCTGATTTAGAAAAAACTGACTTAGATAAATCTGATTTAGAAACTGATAAAACTGACTCAGTTAAATCTGACTTAGAATCTGATAAAACTGACTCAGATAATTCTGAACTAAAATCCGATAAAACTAAATCTGATATTGAATCAGATAATGAAAACATTTGAATAAAATGAAAATACATATACTTGCGAAAATTATCATAGATGGATATCATAACAGATATTATACACCTATGGTAGATACAGGAGCAGAAATAAATATGTGTAAATATAATTGTTTACCAAAGGATAAATGGAAAAAATTACAAACACCTTTGATAGTAACTGGATTTAATAACGAAAATAGTATGATTATTTACAAAGCAACAAATGTTAAGCTACTAGTTTGGGATAAGATTTTAATAATAAAAGAATTATATTGTTATGATTGTAATAATATAGATATACTCCTTGGAATGTCTTTCTTAAAAGGATTATACCCACATATAATAACTAAAACGTATTGGTGGTTTACTACACCAGATGGACACAAAATAGGAGCAAAAAGAGTTAAAAATAAAAACAGAAAACCCACAGACTGGATTAAAGGAAGCAAAATGATAAATCAAAAAATGAAGAACATAAAAGAAATTAACCAATCAGAAACTATTATTTTAACTTGTCAGAAACAAGAACAAATTACAATTACTGAGCAAAGTATTAAAATAAAAAGATGATATCATTTACAAGCGATATACGAAAATTGGAATTAAAGATATTGAATTTTACATTTATAACTTTACAAAAAGATTTATTAATATGTTTATTATATTGTGAAATATATTATTGTGATAACAAGTTTATTGCTAGCAGAAAATCATGCAGACTGAAGGACAACAAGAATAAAAGACCCTGTACCAACGAACGAAATATATTGAATATATTGAACTGTACAATTGAAGTAATTTTTATTAACAAAAATCTTATTACAGGTTATCTCCAAAGAAGGGAAAATTACAATAAGAAAACTATTATCCATAATGACAAATTTTGTCAGTAAATGGAAAAGCTAGAAATAAGTAGTGCAAAGCTATACAGTCAGTAGCATGACTATAAAAATGCAGAGCTATACAGTCAGCAGCATGACTATAAAAATGCAGAGCTATACAGTCAGCAGCATGACTATAAAAATGACGGGCTATACAGGCTCAGCCAGGTTTGCTGTACTGAACAGGTTTACTCCCGCACGAGCCACTCGTTAAGGCTTTAACCCGAAGGGAGCCAACGCAGTGCTGAGCCAAAACTCCGTACTGGACCGCAGTCTCAATACTCGGCTCTGATACCAAAAAATGACGGGCTATACAGGCTCAGCCAGGTTTGCTGTACTGAACAGGTTTACTCCCGCACGAGCCTACTTTAAATACATGGCCGACAATAAAAACTTTTCAATAAAGATACTTTTATCTTTTTGACTCTATCTTCTTGTCTTCTTCTGCTTTATTTTTATTCCAAACTTACATCTGGAATTAAATTATCTTCAATGCATTTGGAACCATAGTTGTCTGAGTATCTTCTTGGCTTTAATTCTTCATCCGTATCTATGCTTCGGAATTGGAAATTGAATATATTAATTTCTGCCATATCGTATTTCCATCATCATATCTTTTGTTTCGATTACTTTGGAGATTTCTTCTCTTGTCATAGAGTATTTCTGCAGAACATTATAATGATTTTCTTCTGTATACTAAATACTCTGTTATAACTTTGGTAGTCCTGTAATTTTCTTCACCATCTTCCTTCGTGTATATGGTACTCAATAGTCCGTAATTGTATCATATTTTTACTAGATTTGTACTAGTTTCTGGGTTGTATAATAAGTCTGTTATTACCTTGTAATTTCTGAGTAATATATTTTTTTGTAGGGTTCGAAAACGTTTGGTTTTTGTATGTATAACTGGGCTGCGTTGGTAGATGTTTATAATACTGGGGTATTTTGTATAAGTATAGGTACAAATAAGTATTTAACTGTTTCTGTATTTCCTTTGCTTGTACCTGCAATTCTCGTAATAACATATTTTTGTTATATTAAATTATATCCTGTGCTTGTACCTGCAATTCCTGCAATAACAACTAATACATTTTTGTTAAATTGAGTTTTTAGGTGTTTCTCAACGTCACCTTTTATCTCTGGCTGTTTACCGTCCGCCTGAAGACGTAGCTTCGCATATTTATAGTCATGCTGCTGACTGTATAGCTCTGCATTTTTATAGTCATGCTGCTGACTGTATAGCTCTGCATTTTTATAGTCATGCTGCTGACTGTATAGCTCTGCATTTTTATAGTCATGCTACTGACTGTATAGCTTTGCACTACTTATTTCTAGCTTTTCCATTTACTGACAAAATTTGTCATTATGGATAATAGTTTTCTTATTGTAATTTTCCCTTCTTTGGAGATAACCTGTAATAAGATTTTTGTTAATAAAAATTACTTCAATTGTACAGTTCAATATATTCAATATATTTCGTTCGTTGGTACAGGGTCTTTTATTCTTGTTGTCCTTCAGTCTGCATGATTTTCTGCTAGCAATAAACTTGTT
Organism: Solanum sitiens; assembly: GCA_016801875.1. Taxonomy (NCBI): domain Eukaryota; kingdom Viridiplantae; phylum Streptophyta; class Magnoliopsida; order Solanales; family Solanaceae; genus Solanum; species Solanum sitiens. Next base: position 120,659 of record JABWTJ010001000.1, on the reverse strand, counting down.
ATCACAATAATATATTTCACAATATAATAAACATATTAATAAATCTTTTTGTAAAGTTATAAATGTAAAATTCAATATCTTTAATTCCAATTTTCGTATATCGCTTGTAAATGATATCATCTTTTTATTTTAATACTTTGCTCAGTAATTGTAATTTGTTCTTGTTTCTGACAAGTTAAAATAATAGTTTCTGATTGGTTAATTTCTTTTATGTTCTTCATTTTTTGATTTATCATTTTGCTTCCTTTAATCCAGTCTGTGGGTTTTCTGTTTTTATTTTTAACTCTTTTTGCTCCTATTTTGTGTCCATCTGGTGTAGTAAACCACCAATACGTTTTGGTTATAGTATGTGGGTATAATTCTTTTAAAAAAGACATTCCAAGAAGTATATCTATATTATTACAATCATAACAATATAATTCTTTTATTATTAAAATCTTATCCCAAACTAGTAGTTTAACATTTTTTGCTTTGTAAATAATCATACTATTTTCGTTATTAAATCCTGTTACTATCAGAGGTGTTTGTAATTTTTTCCATTTATCCTCTGGTAAACAATTATATTTGCACATATTTATTTCTGCTCCTGTATCTATCATAGGTGTATAATATCTATTATAATATCCGTCTATAATAATTTTTGCAAGTATATTTATTTTCATTTTATTCAAATGTTTTCATTATCTGATTCAATTTCATATTCAGTTTTATCGGATTCTAGTTCAGAATTATCCGAGTCAGTTTTATCAGTTTCTAAATCAGAATTATCTAAGTCAGTTTTTTCTAAATCAGAATTTTCCGAGTCAGTTTTATAATCTTTTTTAACAAATTTTAAATCAGATTTATCTTCTATATCTGGAATCTCAGAATACATATTTTCATCTTTCAATGCATCGTTTAAAAGGTTCATTTGTACATATCTATGTTCAGTTAAATTTATTTTTCTAGGTAATTTACAATCTTTAGCTAAATGTCCTGAATTCTTACAATTATAACATTTATATTTTGGTAATTTACAATCTTTATATAAATGTCCTAAATTCTTATTTACTAAATCATTTGTACCTATACTCCAATAAAATACCTCAGTGCTATAAATATCTACCCTTGCAACCCAGTTATACATACAAAAACCAAACGTTTATAAAAAACATATTATTCATTACCAGGTTATTATACAACCTAGAAACTAGTACAAATCTAGTAAAAATACGATACAATTACGGACTATTGAGTACCATATACACAATGGAAGAAGAAAATTACAGCACTACCAGAGTTATAACAGAGTATCTAGTATACAGAAGAAAATCATTATAATGTTCTGCAGAAATACTCTATGTTAAGAGAAGAAATCTCCAAAGTAATCGAAACAAAAGATATGATGATGGAAATACGATATGGCAAAAATTAATATATTCAAAATTTCCAAGCATAGATATGGATGAAGAATCAAAACCACGAAGATACCCAGATAACTATGGTTCCAAAAGAAGTGAAGATAATTTAATTCCAGATGTAAGTTTGGAATAAAAGACAAAGCAGAAGAAGACAAGAAGAAAAAGACAAAGACTAAAAGAAGATATGTAAAGTTTGTCGGCCATGTATTTAAAGTAAGGCCATTATAGTTTATCTTTTTATTTAGTCAAAAGTATGTCGGCCATTTGTAAAAAAGTCGGCCATTATGTAAAGTAAAGTAGTTTGTCGTGTTGTGTCGGCCGTGTTATATGAGGCCAAGTGTCAATAGTTAGTGTCGGCCATTGTCAGGCCAATAGTGATTGCTTGTAGTATATATAGAGGTGTTAATCCTCAGAAATAAAACAAGCTTCAACCAATCTTCTCTCTTATTTCTCTTCAGATAACTCAATATAGCCTTCCGCCCTATTTGGTATCAGAGCTAGACAAAGCTAGAAAATCGTGAAGATATCAACACCAGTTATGGAAAACAAAGCATTTACCAGAAATCTACTAGTGCAGGTATACTCGAATTCATTTATGAGTAACTAAAATTGCTTTATTCCTGATAGTCTTTTCTTGATTATAAGAGTTTATTATGAATTAATAATGTTATAATGATCATTACTATGGAAATATTCTGCGAATTAAGTAAGCCTAAGACTATGCCCTCTTGATGTGGAAACCAACAGGCGAGGAAGCCATCAGGAAGTACACGAGTGGTGAGGTGCTGTTAGGGTACTTAATTAAAGAAGAAGGCTATAGTAGTTACTAGATGAAATGAACATTATACTGTTATTATTCATAATGAATGCGTATAAACTACGAAAAGATTAGATGGAATAACATTATTAGTGAAAATAAATCGAATATGCCTATATACTTGTTAAGATAAATTCTGATAACTATATGATGCTATTGTTTTACATACTTGAGAAATATAGATGTTGATGCTAAACATATGAAAAATAATTGTCATAATTGTTTTAAATAGTGAGAAATATTGATGTTAATGAAGAAAAATTTACAAATAGATTATGAATAAGATAATAGGTTGGTCTGAGCTGACAGATATAAATTATAATTCAATGAATTAAAAACTAAAATGATCATGTTAAGATATTTGAGGTTATGGGAAGAAAAACTGTTAATTAATAATTTATTTGCAGAAGTAAGTAATAAATCGATACAGATATTCGAAATATACTGTTTAGAAACTAAAATATAATACTTGTTACAATGAATAAAGAAGAGTTTATTGTTGATGAAAAAATCTATGAAAATCACGCCGCACGAGCCACTCGTTAAGGCTTTAACCCGAAGGGAGCCAACGCAGTGCTGAGCCAAAGCTCCGTACTGGACCGCAGTCTCAATACTCGGCTCTGATACCAAATAAGGGCGGAAGGCTGTATTAGTAATATAGAGAGAGAAATGAGAGAGAAGATTGGTTGAAGCTTGTTTTATTTCTGAGGATTAACACCTCTATATATATTACAAGCAATCACTATTGGCCTGACAATGGCCGACACTAACTATTGACACTTGGCCTCATATAACACGGCCGACACAACACGACAAACTACTTTACTTTACATAATGGCCGACTTTTTTACAAATGGCCGACATACTTTTGACAAAGTAAAAAGACAAACTAAAGTGGCCTACTTTAAATACATGGCCGACAATAAAAACTTTTCAATAAAGATACTTTTATCTTTTTGACTCTATCTTCTTGTCTTCTTCTGCTTTATTTTTATTCCAAACTTACATCTGGAATTAAATTATCTTCAATGCATTTGGAACCATAGTTGTCTGAGTATCTTCTTGGCTTTAATTCTTCATCCGTATCTATGCTTCGGAATTGGAAATTGAATATATTAATTTCTGCCATATCGTATTTCCATCATCATATCTTTTGTTTCGATTACTTTGGAGATTTCTTCTCTTGTCATAGAGTATTTCTGCAGAACATTATAATGATTTTCTTCTGTATACTAAATACTCTGTTATAACTTTGGTAGTCCTGTAATTTTCTTCACCATCTTCCTTCGTGTATATGGTACTCAATAGTCCGTAATTGTATCATATTTTTACTAGATTTGTACTAGTTTCTGGGTTGTATAATAAGTCTGTTATTACCTTGTAATTTCTGAGTAATATATTTTTTTGTAGGGTTCGAAAACGTTTGGTTTTTGTATGTATAACTGGGCTGCGTTGGTAGATGTTTATAATACTGGGGTATTTTGTATAAGTATAGGTACAAATAAGTATTTAACTGTTTCTGTATTTCCTTTGCTTGTACCTGCAATTCTCGTAATAACATATTTTTGTTATATTAAATTATATCCTGTGCTTGTACCTGCAATTCCTGCAATAACAACTAATACATTTTTGTTAAATTGAGTTTTTAGGTGTTTCTCAACGTCACCTTTTATCTCTGGCTGTTTACCGTCCGCCTGAAGACGTAGCTTCGCATATTTATAGTCATGCTGCTGACTGTATAGCTCTGCATTTTTATAGTCATGCTGCTGACTGTATAGCTCTGCATTTTTATAGTCATGCTGCTGACTGTATAGCTCTGCATTTTTATAGTCATGCTACTGACTGTATAGCTTTGCACTACTTATTTCTAGCTTTTCCATTTACTGACAAAATTTGTCATTATGGATAATAGTTTTCTTATTGTAATTTTCCCTTCTTTGGAGATAACCTGTAATAAGATTTTTGTTAATAAAAATTACTTCAATTGTACAGTTCAATATATTCAATATATTTCGTTCGTTGGTACAGGGTCTTTTATTCTTGTTGTCCTTCAGTCTGCATGATTTTCTGCTAGCAATAAACTTGTTATCACAATAATATATTTCACAATATAATAAACATATTAATAAATCTTTTTGTAAAGTTATAAATGTAAAATTCAATATCTTTAATTCCAATTTTCGTATATCGCTTGTAAATGATATCATCTTTTTATTTTAATACTTTGCTCAGTAATTGTAATTTGTTCTTGTTTCTGACAAGTTAAAATAATAGTTTCTGATTGGTTAATTTCTTTTATGTTCTTCATTTTTTGATTTATCATTTTGCTTCCTTTAATCCAGTCTGTGGGTTTTCTGTTTTTATTTTTAACTCTTTTTGCTCCTATTTTGTGTCCATCTGGTGTAGTAAACCACCAATACGTTTTGGTTATAGTATGTGGGTATAATTCTTTTAAAAAAGACATTCCAAGAAGTATATCTATATTATTACAATCATAACAATATAATTCTTTTATTATTAAAATCTTATCCCAAACTAGTAGTTTAACATTTTTTGCTTTGTAAATAATCATACTATTTTCGTTATTAAATCCTGTTACTATCAGAGGTGTTTGTAATTTTTTCCATTTATCCTCTGGTAAACAATTATATTTGCACATATTTATTTCTGCTCCTGTATCTATCATAGGTGTATAATATCTATTATAATATCCGTCTATAATAATTTTTGCAAGTATATTTATTTTCATTTTATTCAAATGTTTTCATTATCTGATTCAATTTCATATTCAGTTTTATCGGATTCTAGTTCAGAATTATCCGAGTCAGTTTTATCAGTTTCTAAATCAGAATTATCTAAGTCAGTTTTTTCTAAATCAGAATTTTCCGAGTCAGTTTTATAATCTTTTTTAACAAATTTTAAATCAGATTTATCTTCTATATCTGGAATCTCAGAATACATATTTTCATCTTTCAATGCATCGTTTAAAAGGTTCATTTGTACATATCTATGTTCAGTTAAATTTATTTTTCTAGGTAATTTACAATCTTTAGCTAAATGTCCTGAATTCTTACAATTATAACATTTATATTTTGGTAATTTACAATCTTTATATAAATGTCCTAAATTCTTACAATTATAACATTTATATTTTGATAAAGGTTTCTTTGGTTTTGATAATCTTTTTTGTTTTTTATCTTTACAATCTTTTGCTAAATGTCCTAGCTTATCGCAATTGTGACAATTATATTTCGATAAAGGTTTCTTTGGCCTATGTAATCTTTTTTCATATAGTAATTTTAAAAGGGCTAATTCTTTTTCTAATTCTTCAATTTTAGTGTTTTTAATTTCTGTAATTTTCTTAATTTCAGTTGTAGTTTCTTTACATATTTTATCAACTTCATTAGCTTTGTCTATTTCTTCATTTTCTTTAGAAATTCGAATCTTAGCCGTTAAGCTATCTTCTAGTTTTGCAGATTCTTTTTCTAACATTAAATATAATTTATCTTTTATTTGTTTATACCTTCGTCCTAAATTAGAAAAGACTATTCTTATAGCTAATCCTTCGTGATTTTTATAGATTTTTTCATCAACAATAAACTCTTCTTTATTCATTATAATAAGTATTATATTTTATTTTCGAAACAGTATATTTCGAATATCTGTATAAATATCGATTTATTACTTACTTCTGCAAATAAGTTATTAATTAACAGTTTTTCTTCCCATAACCTCAAATATCTTAACATGATTATTTTAAATTTTTAATTCATTGAGTTATAATTTATATTGTTAATATCTATCAGCTCAGACCAACCTATTTTCTCATTCATAATTAATTTGTAAAATTTTAGCATCAACATTAATATTTCTTACTATGTAAAACAATAGCATGCATCATATAGTTATCAGAATTTATCTAACAAGTATATAGGCATATTCGATTTATTTTCACTAATAATGTTATTCCATCTAATCTTTTCGTAGTTTATACGCATTCATTATGAATAATAACAGTATAATGTTCATTTCATCTATTAACTACTATAGCCTTCTTCTTTAATTAAGTACCCTAACAGCACCTCACCACTCGTGTACTTCCTGATGGCTTCCTCGCCTATTGGTTTCCACATCAAGAGGGCATAGTCTTAGGCTTACTCAATTCACAGAATATTTCCATAGTAATTACCTTCTAGAGATGATCATTATAACATTATTAATTCATAATAAACTCTTATAATCAAGAAAAGACTATCAGGAATAAAGCAATTTTAGTTACTCATAAATGAATTCGAGTATACCTGCACTAGTAGATTTCTGGTAAATGCTTTGTTTTCCATAGCTGGTGTTGATAGCTTTACAATTTTCTAACTTTGTCTAGCTCTGATACCAAATAAGGGCGGAAGGCTGTATTAGTAATATAGAGAGAGAAATGAGAGAGAAGATTGGTTGAAGCTTGTTTTATTTCTGAGGATTAACACCTCTATATATATTACAAGCAATCACTATTGGCCTGACAATGGCCGACACTAACTATTGACACTTGGCCTCATATAACACGGCCGACACAACACGACAAACTACTTTACTTTACATAATGGCCGACTTTTTTACAAATGGCCGACATACTTTTGACAAAGTAAAAAGACAAACTAAAGTGGCCTACTTTAAATACATGGCCGACAATAAAAACTTTTCAATAAAGATACTTTTATCTTTTTGACTCTATCTTCTTGTCTTCTTCTGCTTTATTTTTATTCCAAACTTACATCTGGAATTAAATTATCTTCAATGCATTTGGAACCATAGTTGTCTGAGTATCTTCTTGGCTTTAATTCTTCATCCGTATCTATGCTTCGGAATTGGAAATTGAATATATTAATTTCTGCCATATCGTATTTCCATCATCATATCTTTTGTTTCGATTACTTTGGAGATTTCTTCTCTTGTCATAGAGTATTTCTGCAGAACATTATAATGATTTTCTTCTGTATACTAAATACTCTGTTATAACTTTGGTAGTCCTGTAATTTTCTTCACCATCTTCCTTCGTGTATATGGTACTCAATAGTCCGTAATTGTATCATATTTTTACTAGATTTGTACTAGTTTCTGGGTTGTATAATAAGTCTGTTATTACCTTGTAATTTCTGAGTAATATATTTTTTTGTAGGGTTCGAAAACGTTTGGTTTTTGTATGTATAACTGGGCTGCGTTGGTAGATGTTTATAATACTGGGGTATTTTGTATAAGTATAGGTACAAATAAGTATTTAACTGTTTCTGTATTTCCTTTGCTTGTACCTGCAATTCTCGTAATAACATATTTTTGTTATATTAAATTATATCCTGTGCTTGTACCTGCAATTCCTGCAATAACAACTAATACATTTTTGTTAAATTGAGTTTTTAGGTGTTTCTCAACGTCACCTTTTATCTCTGGCTGTTTACCGTCCGCCTGAAGACGTAGCTTCGCATATTTATAGTCATGCTGCTGACTGTATAGCTCTGCATTTTTATAGTCATGCTGCTGACTGTATAGCTCTGCATTTTTATAGTCATGCTGCTGACTGTATAGCTCTGCATTTTTATAGTCATGCTACTGACTGTATAGCTTTGCACTACTTATTTCTAGCTTTTCCATTTACTGACAAAATTTGTCATTATGGATAATAGTTTTCTTATTGTAATTTTCCCTTCTTTGGAGATAACCTGTAATAAGATTTTTGTTAATAAAAATTACTTCAATTGTACAGTTCAATATATTCAATATATTTCGTTCGTTGGTACAGGGTCTTTTATTCTTGTTGTCCTTCAGTCTGCATGATTTTCTGCTAGCAATAAACTTGTTATCACAATAATATATTTCACAATATAATAAACATATTAATAAATCTTTTTGTAAAGTTATAAATGTAAAATTCAATATCTTTAATTCCAATTTTCGTATATCGCTTGTAAATGATATCATCTTTTTATTTTAATACTTTGCTCAGTAATTGTAATTTGTTCTTGTTTCTGACAAGTTAAAATAATAGTTTCTGATTGGTTAATTTCTTTTATGTTCTTCATTTTTTGATTTATCATTTTGCTTCCTTTAATCCAGTCTGTGGGTTTTCTGTTTTTATTTTTAACTCTTTTTGCTCCTATTTTGTGTCCATCTGGTGTAGTAAACCACCAATACGTTTTGGTTATAGTATGTGGGTATAATTCTTTTAAAAAAGACATTCCAAGAAGTATATCTATATTATTACAATCATAACAATATAATTCTTTTATTATTTTTATTTTTTTTTTTTTTTTTTTTTTTTTTCTTGAAACATGCGTCGGATGTTCCTTAGACCTAGATGACTTAGTTTAGGGGTTTGACGTCCGGGCACGACCCCACCTAGGACCCACAAGGGGCCCTAGATGAAGGGCCCAAGACTTGGGCAAAGTCTGCCCATCAGTGGCTCACGACGACCATGGCGACGGTCGTCGCACTCAAGACGGTCCGTCGATCCAGGGCATCATGAGTGACAGAGAGGGGAACTTGGACAGGCTCTAGTTGGAGCCAAGTGTTCCTCGACAGGACCCCATGACGGTCCGTGGTGAATGTGACGGTCCGTCGAGGAGGTCTCATCGACTAGGCCTGCCAGTGCACGACTTAAGGCTGCCAACTTGGGGTGTTTTATGTAAATACACCCCAAGTCTTATAAGACCCTAGGTGTATAATTTTGGTGTTTTTAGGTTATATTAAACTAGTTTTAAACCCTAGACCTAGACAAGATCCCCTCACTTCAAAATTCATCTCTCTCTCTAAAGAAGCTCTCTCCAAGACTCCATTGAAGGCTAGAGGTTAAGGAAGGAAAGGAGGGCTGTTTTGGACGTGTTTCTTCCTCAAATTCGTGGTTTTCTTTCTCATGAAGGTATGGTATCCATTCTTGAATACCTTTCCATTCAAGAAGCCAACTTCCAAAATGGTTTTCAAAAAGGGGTTTTAAACTCAACTTCTTCTAAACTTTGATTTCTATTATGGGTCTTCTTGTAACTAAGTTCTAATGGTTTAAATGTATTTATCTTGGTTTGAATAGATGATTTTCATGTTAAAACTCCATGAAACTCTTGTTTATGTATACTTCAATTTTTGACTTGAAAATGGGTCATGTGAGCATGATTTGAGTAGGGTATGAACTTGGGTCTTCTTGTATTTGTCGTGTTGGTGTAGCTACTGCCCTAAGGGCCTTAATATGGTGAAATATTGATAAATTACTTATGGGTAATGATGGTTTGATTCGTTGATGAGTTACTCTCATTGTATAATTCTTATTATGAATTGCTATTTGAGTGGTATGGTCCACCTTATGGGTGGCGGTGCTAATTGATGAACTTGATGTTACTTAGTATGGTTTGAGTATGTGATCTTGAAGGTCTAATATGTGAAATGAAGATATATATTGGAAATGAAGATATATATTTGAAATGGGCCTTGTGTCGTGTTTGATGTAGCTTGAATTGAATGTTTGACCTAGTTTATGTCTAAATGAAGTATATGATTTTAAGAAGTATGTAGAGTGTGTAGCTTGATGAATCAAGGTTAAAGTATGAGTAGAACTTGATGATAATGAAATGATGCTTATTTGCAAGGTGTGCACATGTACACACACTCCTTTAAGATTTGTATTATGTCAAGTTGAGCAAAAAGGGGAAATCTTGAGGTGGACACACTTCGTGAGTTGAGATGTAGTGTCTAGTAACAACCTCTCCATTTCCTAGTGAGCTTTCTAAGATAGACTATTATGTTGAGAAATCCGTGTGGAGTTATGCCTAGCACCGAGAGGATATGAAGGGAAGGTGGATTGCACTTCGTTAGTTGAGATGTTGTAATCCAAAGTACCTCTTGAGATGAGTACTCCTCGTTAGTAGAGAGTGAGTTACTTAGTAACAATCTCCTTATCCCTTAACTATGTGCCCGCATAGGTGTAGCTATTGGAAAAGCCATGTAAACGCTAAGAAGCATGACCTTACACTAGGCAAGTAAGGATCCCTCATCTGATAGGGGTTAATATCGGGATTCCATGTCTAGCTCTCATGGTCTTTGTCGGTTAAGCTAACTCCCACAAAAGAATTGATTTGAAACTAATTATCTTGTGTATTATTGAAATTGAGTATGTATGTCGTGAAGTGCTCAATCCACATTAGTTACCAATGTAGGAGCATTGAGTGGGAGTAGTAGTATGGGATGCTATTCTCACATTGTACTTGGTGTGACCTATACCTACTATGGGAGAAGAGTACCTTCATGAAATCCGTCTGAATGAGTACCATGGTGTAGTGTTATGGAGGATTATTATGGAGTACTTGAGTAAATGGAATCCATTAGGAGTACTAAGTGGGAGTGGTAGTATGGGATGCTACTCTCGCTTTGCACTTGGTATGACCTATATTTCCATGAGTGTTTTGCATATGTTAGCCAAGGGTGTGGATTTGATTTCTGACGAAGTAAGCCTAAGATTAGGTAGTTTTAAGGGTCGCTTTGGTGTGCTTTGAAGGGAGGTGTAATGAGAGTCCCTTCTTGGTTCACCTTAGGGAGTCTTAGAATAACCTTGGGTTAGGGCAACTTCAAAGGAAAAGGTTCATATAACTTGGACCGTGCCATTCACTATAAGGTCTTCATTGTAAGAATTCAAAATGTTCACTATGATGCTTTATTCAATTTTATTGCAAGTTTAGCAAAGTTAATTGAAATGTTCCCTTTGTTTACCTTAAGTTTGGTAAGATAGCCATAAAGTGTTAATTGTTGATTATTATGTGGGTTTGCTTCTAGATTCATGAAGGTTATATTTGAATTGCATAAAAAGCTATCTCTACTAAAATGTCCCTTTTTGCATGTTTTTGCATATGCCATACTTAGTACATTGTTGTACTAACCCCATACTTTTTATACCTTATGAGTATAGGTTGGAAGCCTTTGGAGGATCGAAGTTGGAGCTTGGGAATTCTACCTCTCAAGTCTTGGGTATGTCCTCATATATTCGAGGACATAGTTTTTATGTTTCTTAGTTTCCTTATTAAGACTTAAAAATGTATTTACTTTATTGTAAAGGGACGTGTCCCTAAGATTCTAAGTCGTGTCTTTAAGTTGGCTTGTGACAATAAGATTTCTTAGTATTTATGAAAAGACTCCTTTTATTATTATTATCGTGAAAAGTTTTAAATTCCGCACTACTTTTCATGCTTTATGTTATGAATGCTAGTTAGAGGGCTTGTACGAGACCCCAAAGGGGTCAAGTATGCCCGGTCACGATTCAAAAGTTTTCCCTAACTTCTAAGGGGTGCTTTCGGGTCGTGACAATGTCTTGCTACCATGGTCTATGTGAGTTATTGCCTATTCTCATCATGTGGAATACCTTTTCGCATTAGATAAGTTTATGAGGTTTAGACGGTGGTATGGGATGCAATCTAGACATTGCACAATAGACTTTGAATGTTTTATGTGGAGTTCCTAAGTCTTGTCCAAAGACCATTATGTGATCCATTATGTGAGTGTCTTGTGTGATGCTTTATTTGAGTGTCTTATGTGATGTATGAGTCTTAATGAACTAATGAACTAATGACCTATGTTAGCAACTATGTAAATGATTGAGTACCTAATCTAAAGTGACTTAAGCATTCCTTAGCTAAAGTGTAAGGAGGACATGAAAGGATGGTCTCTTCATGTCTTATCTTTGGAAGTCTTGAAGATGACTCTAGTTAGGGAAGTTGGCTAATCTTGTTGACATGATCTAAACCTTAGGAAGTCTTAAGGACTATTTAGGTAATCTTGAAGAGGTTATTGCACTATGGACTTTATCTTCTCGATTTACTTAAGTAGGTCTTTTGATAGGCTTTGGAAGGAGAATGTCTTCTAATTTTAAGTGTTGGTGTGTATAGTGAGAATGATTCTATTTAAGGAAGTCTATAGGATCTCTTGTGTGTGTGTGAAAGGGATTGTATGGGCGATCGCTCCACACTTACTCAAGTGAACCTTGGAATTGACCTTTGGTAGAAGAATCTTACATAGATGTCTATGATTGTTTTCTAAGTATGTGTGTGACTCATTGTAGGTAATCCTAAGGGTCGTTTAGGCACATCTAGAGAGGGTGTACGGGCGGTCTCTCTTTGTGTGACTTAAATGAATCTTAGGATGACTTTAGGTGAGGGAATTACATACTAGAAGATGTTAAAAGGGAAGGTTTGGACTTCACTGTAACAGTGAAGGGACTTCACTGTATGGTGAAGGGAACTCACTGTAAAGTGAGCTTTTAAAATGTTATCTTTGATTAATTGTTATCTTATGTGTTTCTTAATTGATAAATGATGTTCTTATAATTAAACTATGATTTCTAAATGAAAAGATGCATATTTCCAATAAAGTCCGTTTTCATGATTTTATGCATATAGCCATACTTAGTACATGTGGTTGTACTAATTCCATGCTTTATTTTCTATCTATAGTACTTGGTAGGTAAGGAGTTTTGGAGAAGAAGACTTGGGCTTAGAAGAATCGTCCGAGTAGAAGAATTGAAGTATGTCCTCATTTGTATCGAGGGCACATATGTCGTCTTATGTTTCTTTTATGAAGTATTGTAATAAGACTATGTTATTTCTGTTTTCGTATTAAAGTACTCTTGTGTCTTAAGATTGTAACGGCCTGTATTTTTGTATGTGGTAGTTCTATTCATGTTATACTTGACATATATTTATAGTGTAGGTGAGGGATCATGTTTCTTACATGATTAGTGTTGGTTTAAACTAGCTTGGAAGGTGATGTAATGCCTTGCACGTTTTAGCATATGTATTGCAAGTTAACTCCGATGGAAAGTATTTAAGTAATTATAGTAAGGTGGTAATTGGGCAAGCAGATGCATCACCTATTTGAGCTATATTATAGTTAAAGGGCCCAAGTTTGATTGACCAGATTTAGGCTTATATTTAAGGGCTCATTTGAAGCCCAAACCTATTAAAGAAAATATGAATGAAAGAAGGACCAACAGCCAAATCTGCAAATTGGCCATTATGGATAAAGCCCAAGTGAAACTAAGTAAGTACATGACCTCCTAAGATTTGTTTTACCATGTTATTGGGCCAAGTGTGTACCACCTACTTGCACTAATCTGTCCCAAGCTGATTAAAAGAACAAAGGAAAAATGGACAGCCAAGGTCCAATAATATTAAGTCCAAAAGGGCCCAAGTTAAAAGGACAAGCAGGTGGGGCACCTACTTGACATTATATGGCCCAAAATTGGTCAAGTGTGTCAGCCATAAAACCTCCTTTTTCAAAGGATAAGGATCAAGTCTTATTCTCCATTTTGAACTTGCAAAATTTCAGATTTTCTTAAGTTTCTTTCTTGGTCTCTCTTGGCTTCAATAAGATGCCCTAAAACACCTTAGGGATTCTTGAGTGCTGTCTCATTTTCAAGTAAGAAGTTTGAAGGAGAGTTTGAATTCTTGAAGTACAAGTTTAGAGGATAAATTTCCAGAATTAAGGTAAGACTTCAACCCATTTGTTTTCCTCTCTTTGATCATGTTTGGATTGGAGAATTTTGTATATATTTATCAAGAATTCATGGATGATGATAAATCTTTGAGTCAATATTCTCCTATTATGCTAAAAGATTTGAGATTGATAGTGGCTGCCTTATGAATATTGTTGTTGAGGGCTGTTTGGGTATCTCTGGAAATGATGTTTGAAGTTGTATTAATGTGTAGAGGAAGGGTGTCGTGGTTCACCATTTATGTAAGGGTTGTATGGGCCTGATTTCCATCAAATATTTTTAGCTGACTGTTTTGGAGAACCTTATTGTGATTAGCTGCTGATGTTTAGCTTAATCATACTTATGTTGTAGTAGCACCCAATAAGGAAGGCTGAATTCGTTGATAGTGTGCTATTGGTCATAAATATAAGGAATGTAAGGCTAATTCGGATTCTATATCCTTCTGGCATGAAATCCTTGCAACCGCAATTAAATATCAATGGAAGTATTCTCATAAGGTTCTATTTCTAAAGAAAAGGAAGCATGGTAGCAGCGTACTATATCCAAATCAGTAACAATAATTTCTTTCCGATTCTAAGTACATGGAACGTACTTCATTATATGTTCACTACTCTATACTTGTGTAATTTTCCCTTGTGCTGTTATAGAAATGGTATTTGCAAAAGAAAGTTTGATGAATCCTTCTCCTAAGCCAAATTGAAGTCAATTGTGCCATTAAGGTCTTAAAGTAAGGTGTTGATGTTTCATAGCTCCTTATGTCATTGTTACTGCCTCAAAGTATTGTTTTCATGTATTCCACTACTGTTTTGTAATTTCATGTCTCCAAGATGATTATGACCACCAAATCAACATCTCAAAGTGTTACGATTATCCAAAATAACATCTCAAAAGAGTTATGAACTGATTAACAATAATCTCAAAGATTAAAGAATCTAAGTGAAGAAATCTATTTAATTAAGGGTGGCAGCTCAGGGCGAAAGCCTAGCATGGGCGAATCCTATTGGTATAGAAGGGTGCAGCTCAGGGGCGAAACCCTAGCATGNCAATTGTGCCATTAAGGTCTTAAAGTAAGGTGTTGATGTTTCATAGCTCCTTATGTCATTGTTACTGCCTCAAAGTATTGTTTTCATGTATTCCACTACTGTTCCGTAATTTCATGTCTCCAAGATGATTATGACCACCAAATCAACATCTCAAAGTGTTACGATTATCCAAAATAACATCTCAAAAGAGTTATGAACTGATTAACAATAATCTCAAAGATTAAAGAATCTAAGTGAAGAAATCTATATAATTAAGGGTGGCAGCTCAGGGTCGAAAGCCTAGCATGGGCCGATCCCAAGTTGTGTAATTATGAGGACCGCATCCCAGGGGTTAATACGCCTAGCATGGGTCATCCTCTTCTACCACTGATCAGCTGGTCACTTGTATCACATGCCCAACAAATATTATAACATACAAAGAAGGTAAAGAAAAGAATGTATCTTACTTGATTCCACAAGAGTAAGCAAAGGTGGTCTTCTCTCCTAATCTATGCACTCATATGTTGCTACTTGATTTCATTTGTGCCTTGTATTACATATACTTTTTGCCTTACATATTCAGTACATTTTTCGTACTGACGTTCCGTATTGGGGACGCTGCATTTCATGCTGCAGGCTCAGGTACTCCAGCTAGTAGACCTCCTCAGTAGGAGCGCTCGAAATTCTGCTACTTTTGGTGAGCTCCAAGTTGATTCGGAGCTTTATTAAGTCCTTGGTAAATTCGTTTGGTATTGTATCGTAGTTAAGGGTAAGGCGGGGTCTATCCCGACCTACTCTAGTCTTCTATCTTTTAGAGGCTTTGTAGACGTATGTACATGGTTCAGTTGTGTATTAAGGAGTTGTGGCCTAAACAGCCAAGTCTTGTATATAACTTTTGAATCTACTTACGTTGGTTTGTATCGCTGCATCCAAAGTTAACTTTTCTCAATTGTTATAGTATATGCTCAGTAAGAACAGGTTGTAGGTTGGTTCTCTCGGGCCTTTAGGGCATCGGGTGCCTGTCCGTCTTAATGGGTTTTGAGGCGTGACAAAAAACCTCCATTTTCAAGAAGCTTCAAGCTCAAAGGAAGAGGACAAAGTTCTTCACGTTTTCTTCACTAAATTCGTGTGTTTATTCATATTAAAGTATGGTAGTCATCCTTGAACCTTCTTTCATTCAAGGAGTCATTTCAAAGATATTTCAAAAAGGATTTCAAACTTCAAACTTCCTTATTCCTTGACTCTAAGTATGGATCTTTGCATGAAAATGTTTTAATGATTAGAATGAGTTGTTCTTAGCTTTAAATGATGAATTTAATGTCAAAACCCCAATGGAATCATGTCTATTCTTTTTATCAACTATTAACTTATGAAATGGGTTTATTGAGCATGATTAGATAATATTAAAGTTATCGTTTCTTGGTGGTTTTATTGAGTCTTAGCTACTACCCTAAGGGCTATTTTTATGATGGATTATTGGATAAATTATTTATAGGTGGTGAAAGATTGGATGAATGGTAAGTTGGCTATGTTGTTTATCCTTATTGTGAAATGTTCTTGAGTGGTATGGTCCACCTTTGGTGGCGGTGTTTACTTGAAGTTTATGAAGTTATTATGAGTGTAATGTAAGCCTTGAAAGCTTGATATGTGAAGGAAAGTGATGATTTGTATATGTATATATATGACATGTTTTAGGAGGTTGAAATGAGTATCTTGAAGAGCTTATGTCTCAATGAAGTATGTATTTGATATGTAAATTATAATAAGGTGTAAATTGTGATAAATGTGGGTATGAGCATGTCTAGAAGTCAATGTTATGAAAGATGGTCATTATGTGAAAGGTGTGCTCACATGTACTCACACACACACTTGAATGCATGAATGAAGTCAATGAATGAAAATGGGGGATTGTAGTGTAAAAACTCTTCGTGAGTATAGATGAAGTGTCTAGACCATCCCTACTATTCCTACGTATGAAAAAAGAGATTTTGAGGTGAACACTCTTCGTGAGTTGAGATGAAGTGTTTAGTAGCAACCTCACTATTCTCGATAAGCTTTACAAAGATAGGTTGGAGGTTGGATTCCCTTCGTGAGTTGAGATGTGGTGTTCAAGAGTTAGCTCTTAACATATAGTCAATTAATGTTAAGACTCCGTGGGGAGTTATGCTTAGCACCGAGAGGATTTGAAGAACGGGTGGGTACACTTCGTGAGTAGAGATGTTGTATCCAATGTACCTTCTTGAGATGGGTGCTCCTCGTTAGTAGAGAATGAGTTACTTAGTAGCAATATCCTTATCCCTTAACTATTCACCCTTGTAGGTGTAGATATTGGAGAATCCATGTAAAGACTAAAGAATATGACCCTATCTTAGGCAAGTAGGGATCCCTCATCCGGTAAGGGTGTAACACTTTGAAAATCCAAGACGTGTTCTAAAGCCTAACATGAGTGTCATATGGTCTAGACACTGTTTTATGGTCCATTTTAGTTAATATAAGTCATTTAGGAAGTCTAGAAACCAAAACGTTCAAGAACGTCCATGACGTTCGGAAACTAGTTCAAGGAGGTGATAGCGTGCCTTAGTCTATTTGACTAGCTTTTAGGAATCAAAAAATGATGAAATATATGGAAGTGATAACACGTATCTGAGTTAGTTCATAGTCGAAACTTCCGGGCACGACTACCCAAGGACCAACCAAGGTCCCTTGAAGTGGACCCTTGCATTTTGGGGTCAAAGGACTGCCCAAGGCAGTGTGCACAGACGAGTGCCATCGACGGGGCATGTGCCAATTGACGGGGCGTCGATGGCCACCGTCGATGGTCTTTTAACCAAATTCTTGAAAGGCCTCTTTTGCACAGTCTTTAAACTTACCAACGGATGTGCAGCACGAAAGGGGGAGTGGTCGTCGATTGACCCACGATCCGTCGATCGTGGTGTCGTCTGTGATGACTGATTTTCACTCCATGTTTTAAGTTAATTAATTAGTTGGATTATTTATGAAGTTAATAGGGGTTAAGGGAGGTCTAATCAAGTTAGTTAACCACCAATATAAAGCCCCTAGATAACTAGACTAACTTAAGCTCTCACAATTCACAAAAAACAAACACTCTTCCTTCTCTCTTCTTTCTCTCTCTAGTGAAGAACTCCATTGAAGACCGAGATAGGGGAGGGTATAAGGGCTGCAAAGGGTCAAGTTTCTCCATCAATCTTCATCAATTAGTAAGGTATGGGATTCTTTTCACCTTTGAGACCTCTTTCCTCAAAGGGTTCCATCAAAGTGATTTCAAAAGTTGAGTTTTCAAGTGGGTTTTCATCTAATACGAAATTGATGTCAAGAATTACTTTGTTTATGATTTCTCTTTGATATTATGAGTAGATTAACATTTATATTAACTTAATTGTGTTATCTCTTGATGGATTAGTCTAGTTTGTAAAAGATGACCTATTTTCCTTAACCCTAGGTTATGATCTTGATATGAATTATGTAAGGTTGGTTCAATTAATTTGGTTATTGGTCGAATTACTATTCTATCATGTTATTGAATGAATTATGAATAGACTAAGATGAATTTTATACCTATCATGATAGTTCTTGAGTAATTGATCTAGGGTATGAAACATTATGAATTTGACCTAAGTCTATTATCTTAAGCTATGAGTTAGTAATGAATTGTGATGTAGTGATTCAATTGGCCTTGTTATCATGTTGGTTATTGTTGTGTCATGATATTATTCCCCTATTGGGTTGAGTTAAGGGTTTATGCTAAGACCTTGATGATTGATTACGAAGGAGACTTGGTAAGTCTTATGATCCCTATTCTTTACTTCAATTGTGATTACTTGAGATTGAGAAATGATATTGCATTGAAGTATATCTTGTTATTAGGATTGATAGGATTGGTATGATGTTGAATTGAAATGTCTTAACTATGGTTGTGAGGTTGACTAAGATTTAAATGTTATAAGGATGGTGATGACTACCAATGTGCCTTATCATGAATGACTATGTAAATATGCTAACCTCACTTATATGATTTGTAATGAAAGTATTTATACTCATGCAATTCTTATTGAGATATGATGATGATGATTATAAAAGGTATAGATCCTATGACCTAAACTAACCTATGATTGTTACTAAAGGCTTAAAGACATTTCAAAAAGGGACTCTAGCTTAGAACCCAATGAACTAGTGTGAGGAGTGTCCCTTCCCACATAGGGAAGGTAGGATCACTTAATTACTCTTTAGATTGGAGACTATAATGCATGTAGCATAAAGAGGGTCCCAATTATATCTCCTAGTTCTTGAACTATGTTTCTTCATAGGAATACTAGCTAGTGGATCCACGTAGTTTCTATGTTCATGTTTTGGTACTACTTTGGCAAGTAGTCCACCTTCCTTCGGTGTAGGGTTCCATGACACCGGATTCCACATTAGCTCATATGGTCTATGTCGGTTAAGGCAAGATGTTCCCAAAAGGTAAAATGAATTTATGAATGAACTCTAACTAGAATGACCTAAGGGGTTTAGCTTAGTCTAGGTAGGGGTATGTGACTATACCTAAACATTGCACTAGTTAGCCTTGAGGGAAGTCTTGGGAGGTTCTTCTTATGTATGTAAATGTTGATAAATGTAAATGGTGATAATATGATGATTTTACATGAAAATGACATTATGTGATGTTGGTTACTTCTATGAACATGTATTTGGTCTCTATTGTTAAAGTATGATGATATGTATTCTTAAATGATATGCTATGTGAAGTTGGAAATTAGTCATGGATGCTTGTTGGGTTACTAGATTGACTAAGGTTATGGGGCTTTGCTTGGTCATTGCACTTGTTGACTTAAAGATGGTTCATAGGTGATTGTCTTGTTTTGATTATGTTGAAAGAAAATCTTATGTATGCTTGTTACTACTATAACTTGATGATAGAGTTGCTATGACTATGTGTCTAATTATGTGATATGGATGTTGACTTGACTAGACTTAGTATTGTTAGTCTTGTGATGAACATGCTTTAGATTTAAGGAATATGCAATACTGATTGGTATGGTTTTTCTTGGATATGCATAAGGCTTTCCAAATGTAAATAAGTATGTTTTAATGAAATGTCCCTTTTTAGCATTATTTGATAATATGTTCATATGGTCTCATACTTAGTACAAGTGGTATACTAACCCCATTTTCTCTCTTTTCCCCAACATTTTAGGTTTCGGTCGTTAAAGGCTTTTGAAGAAGACTCGGAAATTCTCAATCATCCAAGTGGGTAGGTCCTTACTTTCCGAGGGTGATGCCAATATAAAGCTTATGAAGTTGTTTTAGTTTTAAGACTCTTATGTTCCTTCTCTTTTTCATTTGAGTACGGATTGTATAGCCTATATGTGGCTCTTTTACATTGATGTATGGACTAGGCCCAAATTCATATAATCTTATTAGATGGTTATGAGATGAGACACTCTGTTAACACTATTTTATATCTTATATACACTTATGTGCAATAAAAGTAGAAGACTAAGTAATCTTCTTATACGAAGGGTCTATGTATATTCGATATGAATATATTATGTGTATGTAGAGGTCTATGTAAACCTCAATGTAGAAGTAATGAAAAGTTTTAAATTTTTTGCATTTTTAACGTATGAATGTAATGATGTATGCTAAGAGGCTAATCTTAGTCCTCAAATAGATAACTATTGGACACCACATCTCAACTCACGAAGGGTATCCATCCTCCAACCTATCTTAAAAAGCTCTTGGGAAATAGTGAGGTTTCAACTAAAAACGTTATCTCAACTCACGAAGAGTGTTTACCCAAAACTCTCCCATTCACATTCATTAGCTTCATGCATTCATTCAAGTTTGTATACATGTGAGCACACCTTTCATATAATTATCATTTTCATAACATTGACATCTAAACATGCTTACACATTTGTTCATCGTATTTCATACATAGCATACTACACATAAACATCTTCTCCACTTAGACATAGTCTCTAAAAACATACATTACAAGCTTTGTAAAGAACATCAACAAGAACATCATCAGTATTACTTTACTTCACATACTATGCCTTCATGTCCATACTAACATTACACATGTAAATACATATTCACATACTTCAAATAAATAATGCCACCAAAGGTGGACCATACCACTCAAGAACATTTCAATTGAAACTAAAGAAGATAGCACAACTTCTGCTTCATCCAACCTTTCACCACCTTTCATCAATTTATCCAATAACTCATCATAAAATAGCATTTAATTCAGTACCTAAACATAATATAACATGAATATATCCAACTCTAATAATTTCTAACATTATCTAGATATATACACTAAATCCACTTCATAAACTAAAAGTTGGAAATATGCATTAGTATGGGTTCATTAGGGTTCTGGCAATAAAATCACCACTAATACTATAACACCTATAAAACGACTTAGGTGAAACAAGAGCATAACATGTTTTTCATGAGGGTCTAAGGTCCTAAAATGTTTTATAAGATTGTAATGAGGCAGTGTCTAAAGATTTAAGTTAATTGGAAGCTAAACGTCACGGGACGATCAAGACGTTCGACGACTAGTCACCTATATGCCTCATGTGATTTATGTGCTTATGAGTGTTTTTCATGAGCTTATGGGGTCCTTATATGATTAATAATATTTTAATAGGCACTGTGTAAAGTTTCATGAAGTTTGGAGGTGAAACGTCCAAGAACGTCAACGATGTTCAAAAGGTTTGCCTTGAAATGACCTTGTGTGTCTTAGCATGTATCATCGAGTTTTATGTGTTCGTTTTGGATGAAATTGATGTGAGAGGTCCTAAACTCATATATGATCATATTTGAGTTGGAAACTTCGGAAAAAGTTCCCAAGGACCAACCAAGGGTCCTTGAGGAAGGACCTATCAATTGAGCAAAAAGCTGTCAAACCAGCCCAACCTACGAAAGGCAGTCGACACCCTTTAGGCTGGTCGACGCCCCGTAGGTGAGGGGCGTAAGTTGAAACTTAGGCGAGGGAGGATGTACTTCCAAAGAACATCCTCTAACCCAAACCACGGACCAACAGGACGGTCTGTTGGTTGGGTGAAGGCCCCGTCTGTGGGCAATCGTAGGTGAGGCCTGCAATTCGTCTGCTTCACTTTTAAGTGAAGGGGTAAATTCACCCCACGTCGAAATCACTAAATGGGCAATTTAATAGGGGTATTTTGGGTATTATAAATAGTTTCATAAGTCCTAAACACCTACATTAATTCATTATTCTAAATCAAAATAAAAAATCTCTCAGAAATTCTCTAGAACTTCATTGGAGAAAAATCTCAAGGAAGAGCTTTGATTGAAGTTTGGTTGGTGATTCTTCATCAATTTTCGTTGTTTAGATTCATTGAGGTACATTTTCATCCTTGAAACTCTTTTCTTCAAGGAGACAAATTTCAAAGTGATTTCTAAAGTCTTCCAAAGATGAGATTGTCGAATTTGATATCTATCCATGGGTTCTTGCATAAAATGTATTGAATAATTATATATTGATTGAATTGATGTTAATTAGATGATATTAACCTGATAACTCTATGAACCCAAGCAAATCATGAACTCCTAAATTTGACTATACTATGGGTGTTATGATCATGTCTCAATACAAATGAATTCTAGTGTAGTTTTCTTTGGGCAATTGAATGATGTAAGAATCATATTGGATTGATGTATGTGCTGTCTTATATTGAATTGATCTAGATTAATTGAGTATTATTATTTTTGTATTGAATTGATAATCATGGCCATGTGTAAGGGCCTTTGAGTATTGTGTTGGATAATTTAGATATGAATTGAAGTGGTGATAATGGATTGGTGGTACGCTGCCCGAATTCTCTTTATATTATGTAATTTAGTCTTGAATTATGTTGTGATTGTTATGGTCCACTTATGGTGGCGGTGTTATGTGCTTTACATGTGAATTATGTGGCCTCGTCGGCATTACTTTATGAAATATGATGATCATAGCCTTGTCGGCACTACTTGATATATTATGATGATTTGTGTAGTTGATTTATGTGAATTATGATCATATCAATCTACTTGTGATTAAGGTGTAAGTATGTATTCTTCTATTGATGTTGTTAGGTGATCATGTTAGACAAACTATGTCCTTATGTGTGTAGTCTTAGGATTGATGCATGATTCTTCATATTTGGGTATATGAGTCTTATTATGGTTATATTGAAGGTTATATAGTAATGTATAGGATAACCTATAGTTCACTTGGTTGTGCCGATGTGCTTTTTAAGTGATATGTTATATGTGATAAAGTGAGGTATTGGTATGTCTTGTTTTGGTAGACTTGTGTCCCTTACTTGATACTTGTATAATATTAATAAGATATCTAGACTTAGTATCATAAATCTCCTTAGTCTTGTATATGTGATGGACATGTTGCCTTGAACAAAGGGAGAAGGTCAAATTATGTGGAGACCTCAACCTAGTTGAGAGGTTATGATATCCTTGAAGTTGAAAGCCGTAATGGTATCCTTCTTGTGTTAATGGTGGAATTAAGGTTGGTTGGCTTGAACGACATGAAATCATACTTAGGAAAGTCATTAAGCTATCCTCTTAGCCATTGTTGGTAGCCTTAGTGGAACCTCTTTGGTAAGGTGAATGTGATTGGGTTATGAACTAGATATGAAAATTGTTCATGTGATCCTTTAATGAAAATACTCTATGGGAACAAAGGCTAGCACCGAGTGAGTATGGTTTGGGAAGTTACTCTATATAAGATGACATTAGAGAACAAAGAAACCCTTCATATTCCTTAATCATGTGCCTACATGGGATGTGTCCTAGTTCTACCATTGGCCCGTAGAACAAAACTCCATTGGAGTAGATTCATGACTCCAGATTCCATGCTTAGCTACCATGGCCTATGTCGGTTATTGGCTATTATCATCATATTGTATATCTATTAGTATTGGAGAATTTCTATGAAGTTGAGGTAGTGGTATGGGACACTATGCAGGCATTGTACGATTAGGCTTTAAAGTTATTAGTAAGTGAGTCCCTAGGTCTTCTCCAAAAGCATTATTTGAATGTCCTTATGTGTTTAATGTCTCTTAAATGGACTAATGGAAGTAATGACGTAAATCAGAGGGTATGTTATTGAATAAGTACCTAGTCTAGATTAACTTTAAGGATTGCCTAGTTAAAGTGGTAAGGGGGCATAGAGAATGGTCTCTTCATATCTTACCTAGGGAAGTCTTAAGAATGACACTAGATAGGAAAGTTGATTAATGAAGTGCGAATGATCTTATCTTAGGTAGTCTAAAGGATCTCTTAGGTGTGTGTGAAGAGATTGTATGGATGGTCGCTTCATAGCTCACTCAAGTGAGCCTTAGATTCACTTTTGGTAAGGGGATCTCATGTTATGTGTTTTAGTGCATTGTAAGTATATTTATCTCATTATAGGTAGTACTAAGGATCATTTAGGTGTGATTAGAAAGGGTGTATGGCGGTCTCTCTTTGTCTTACTTAAGTGAGTCTTAGGATAACTTTTAGTGAGAGAGTTAAATGCTAAATGGGTTCACTGTAATGTTGGCTTTAGATCAATGTAACTTGACTTAGTTCACTGTAATATTTCTTAAAGTTTGGTAAAATGTTTATGTGATATCTTATATGTTTCTAAGGTTCTAAATGTTGTTCTTATTCTTATACTATGATACTTTAATCAAAAAGAGTATATTTCCATTAAAGGTCCGTTATCATGATTTTATGCATTATACTATACTTAGTACATGTGTTTGTACAAATTCCATGCTTTTATCTATCTCTAAAGTGATTCTTAGGTGAAGATGTTTTTGGTAGTAAAGCTTGGATTATAGAATCTTTCAAGCAAGGTTGAAGTATGTCTTCATTTGACTCGAGGGCATCACTATCTTTACAGTACTTTTATTAAAGCATTGTAATATACTTTGTAGTACTATATTTCGATTGTATGGTGTGTGTCCCAATTACTCTCGAGTCCAAGATTTGATGACATTAGACTTAGTATTTCATTTGGTTTTATATGATAGATATTTTGAAAGATTATTCGAATGTTCTGACAAGTTTTAATTTTGCAGTACTTTTCATATATGTATATGCGATGTATGATGCGAAAGGGCTTGTACAAGACCTCCAAGAGGTCAAGTATGCCATGTTGCACTCCGAGAGTGTCATATCTTCTATGGTATACTTTAGGGATGTGACAAATACCAATAACAACATATTTCAATCATCAAAACGTTTTCATGCAAGAACCCATACTTAGAGCAAAAGATAGAAGAAGTTGGACTTTAAAATCCCTTTTTGAAATCTCTTTGAAATGGATCCTTGAACAAAAGAAGGTTCAAGAATGACTACCATACCTCAATATAAAGAAACCAAACAAAATTTGGTGAAGAAACTTGAAGGATTTTGTCTTATTTCTTGGAGCTTGAAGCTTCTTGAAAATGGAGTTTTTTGGAGAAAAGGTTTGGCGAGATTTTGATTTTAAACTTGAGGGTTTGATTTGATGGGTGAAATGGGGTTTAAAGTGACCTAAAACCATCCACAAATAATCCCCAAAGTTCCCAAAAGACACCTACACTATTTGGACCCCTTTCCAAATTATATTTTGACTTAATAACGCCGCGGCCAGATCTGGGACTTGGCTGCGTGTTGCGGAGGCATTTCCTGATTTTGCCTCTCAATTTTTTGAGGAAGTTGACCTCGTGTCACTCGCGCGACGCACAGGCAGCTAAAGTGACAGGCGTGCGACACGAGGTTGCTTTAACATTTAGGTTCTGCACGTCGCCTTTGGCGGCTTCCTTGTCCAACGTATGGGTCCTCCTTGGGGACCCTTAGGGTGGTCCCCGGGGAGTTTTAATCGAAAGTGTTGACCCTTGGTATGTCCCTATAGGTACTAGGTTTACCCCCACTGGTTTTAGACACCAAACAACACCTAGAAACATGCACAACAAACAAGGACACATTAGTACTCACACAAGGTTAGTTTCCGAACGTCTTGGTCGTCCCTTGACGTTTGACTTCCAAACTTCACCAACTGACTTCTAATGCTAATATGTATCATTTTGACTCATTATTAACTTATTAAACACATGTAATCTCTAGTTTTACCTATTTCATTTTGAGGGTCGTAACATGTCTGTTTATCATGATTTTATTGCATATCACCTACTTAGTACATTCAATGTGCTAATTCCATATGTTGTTTACTTCTTAAGGTGTAGGTGGCTCTTGAGAGGAGTTGGTTGATGTGAAGCTTGGATACTAGACATTGTAATAGACTTTGTTACTTCATATTCAATTAATGTGTGGGTTGTGACCCAAAGATGTTCATGAAGTCTTAGTTGGCTAGATAAATAAATTTACAAAATATCCTAATTATTGTAGGGTAGTATTTTGGAATATTATGTAAATATATAATTAGAAAAAGAAATTAAGTAATAATAGGAACAGAAGAAATTGGTTGTTCCATAACAATACAATACAATAACTTTTAAGTAACAATCAAAACAAACATTGTGGGTATAGTAACGATACAATACAATACAATGGATGACAATGATCCAAACATAGTGTTAGCGTTTCTATCATTTTCTATAAATGAGATTTTTGATATGTTGTGAAAAAATTTTAATTTCGCAGTACTTTTCATATATGTTATGCAATGAACGATGTCTAAGGACTTGTACAAGACCTCCGAGAGGTCAAGTACATGTGTTCAACCCAATGGTTGCCCTATCTTCTAGGGTGTACTTGCGGGTCATGACAGGTGTTTACTTGAAGTATATGAATATGTATTTACATTTGTAATGTCAGTATGGACATGAAGACATAATTTGTGAAGTAAAAGTGATATTAATGATGTTATTATTGATGTGCTTTATGAAGCTTGAAATGTATGTTTTGTAGAGATTATGTCTAAGTGATATATGATTATGTGAAGTATGCTAGTGTGTGAAATAAGATGAATAAATATGTAAGCATGTTTAGAAGTCAATTGTCACATCCCTAGAGAACACCGTAGAATATATGGCACTCTCGGAGTGCGACATGGCGTACTTGACCTCTCGGAGGTCTTGTACAAGCCCTTGACATCATTCATTGCATACATGTATGAAAAGTAGTGCGGAATTAAAACTTTTCACACGAAATATCTAAAACATCTTTTATGCCCTCGAGTAAAGAGATACTTCAACTTTGGTTGAACGGTTTCTAAACTCAAGAATATTTGGGACATGGCCCGTACAATACAAAATATATTACTTAGTCTATTACAATACTTAAAATGAAGAAGTCTAAAGATTGTTATGCCCTTGAGTAAAGTGATATTTCAACTTTGGTTGAACGGTTTCTAGATTCCAAGCTTGCTTCGAGACACCTCTCACCTACTAACCACACCTTTAGAGATAGACAAAAAGTATGGAATTAGTACAATGCATGTATTAAGTATGGCTTAATGCATAAAATCATGAGAAACAGACATTTATGAGAAATATGATCTCTTTGATTAAAACATCACATTAAAAGTATAAGAACCACATTTAAGAACCAAACATCACATTTAGAGCACAATATAAGTCATATGCAATTTATATCAATTTAGTAAACATTACAGTGAACTTCACTGTAACTTCACTCTAACTTCCAATAAAACTCACACCTTACAATATAGCATCAATAACACCTACAAATCACATAACCATGAGATCCTCCTACCAAATGTGAGACTAAGGCTCACTTAGTGAGTTATGTAGCGACCGCCCAAAAAATCCCCTCACACATACCTAATAGATCCTTTAGAGTACCTATGAAAATATCATTATCACTTGGTACAACAACATATATATAATATGACATTCTCCTCCCTAAAGGTTATCAAAAGACTTACTTAAGTAATGCAAGAAGAGAAGGCCCATACACCCTTCCCAAGATTACCTAAATAATCATTGAGACTACCTAAGTTTGGATCATGTCTACTATATCAATCTACTTTCCTATCGAGATTCATTCTTAATACTTACCTAGGTAAGACATGAAGAGACCATTCTTTTGCCGCATTCACACCTTAACTAGGCAACCCTTAAACTACTCTAGGTAAGTACTTATTCACTACCATGCTTTCTAACTTAAGTCATTAAATTCATTAGTTAATTTAAGACACATTCAACACATAAGGACATTCAAGTAATGGTCTTGGAGAAGACTTAGGGTGTCACGCCTCAAAACCCATTAAGACGGACAGGCACCCGATGCCCTAAAGGCCCGAGAGAACCAAGCTACAACCTGTTCTTACTGAGCATATACTATAACAATTGAGACAAGTTAACTTTGGATGCAGCGATACAAACCAACGTAAGTAGATCCAAAAGTTATATACAAGACTTGGCCGTTTAGGCCACAACTCCTTAAGACACAACTGAACCATGTACATACGTCTACAAAGCCTCTAAAAGATAGAAGACTAGAGTAGGTTGGGACAGACCCCGCCTTACCCTTAACTACGATACAATACCAAACGAATTTACCAAGGACTTAATAAAGCTCCGAATCAACTTGGAGCTCACCAAAAGTAGCAGAATTTCGAGTGCTCCTACTGAGGAGGTCTACTAGCTGGAGTACCTGAACCTGCAGCATGAAATGCAGCGTCCCCAATATGGGACGTCAGTACGAAAAATGTACTGAATATGTAAGGCAAAAAGTATATGTAATACAAGGCACAAATGAAAATCAAGTAGCAACATATGAGTGCATAGATTAGGAGAGAAGACCACCTTTGCTTACTCTTGTGGAATCAAGTAAGCTACATTCTTTTCTTTACCTTCTTTGTATGTTATAATCTTTGTTGTTCATGTGATACAAGTGACCAGCTGATCAGTGGTAGAAGAGGATGACCCATGCTAGGCGTATTAACCTCTGGGATGCGGTCCTCATAATTACACAACTTGGGATCGGCCCATGCTAGGCTTTCGCCCCTGAGCTGCCACCCTTCTATACCAATAGGGATCGGCCCATGCTAGGCTTTCGCCCCTAAGCTGCCACCCTTAATTAAATAGATTTTTTCACTTAGATTCTTTAATCTTTGAGATTATTGTTAATCAGTTCATAACTCTTTTGAGATGTTATTTTGGATAATCGTAACATTTTGAGATATTGATTTGGTGGTCATAATCATCTTGGAGAATGAAATTACGGAACAGTAGTGGAATACATGAAAACAATACTTTGAGGCAGTAACAATGACATAAGGAGCTATGAAACATCAACACCTTACTTTAAGACCTTAATGGCACAATTGACTTCAATTGGCTTAGGAGAAGGATTCATCAAACTTTCTTTTGCAAATACCATTTCTATAATAGCACAAGGGGGAAAATTACCAAATTATCGAGTAGGAACCTATAATGAAGTAGTTCCCTATGTACATTAGAATGGGAAGAAATATTGTTAGCTATTTGGCGATAGTACCGCTGCACCATGCTTTCTTTTCTAGAAATAGAACTTATGAGAATCACTTCATTGACATTAATTGCAGGTGGCAGATTTCATGCCAAAAGGATATAGAATCGAATAGCCTTACATACCTTATATTTATGATCAATACCACTATCACGATTCAGCCTTCCTTATTGGGTGCTAATCTACAACATAAGTCATGATAAGCTAACATCAGCAGCTAATCACAATAAGGTTCTCCAAAACAGTAGCTAAAAATATTTGATGGAAATCAGGCCCATACAACCCTTACATAAATGGTGAACCACCACACCCTTCCTCTACACATTAATACAACTTCAAACATCATTTCCAGAGATACCCAAACAGCCCTCAACAACAATATTCATAAGGCAACCACTAACAATCTCAAATCTTTCAGCATAATAGGAGAATATTGACTCAAAGATTTATCACAATCCATGAATTCTTGATAAACATATACAAAATTCTCCACTCCAAACATTATCAAAGAGAGGAAAACAAATGGGTTGAAGTCGTACCTTAATTCTGAAAATTTATCCTCTAAACTTGTACTTCAAGAATTCAAACTCTCCTTCAAACTCTTACTTGAAAAATTAGACAGCACTCAAGAACTCTAAGGTGTTTTAGGGCTGCTAATTGAAGCCAAGAGAGACCAAGAAAGAACTTAGGAAATCTGAAATTTTTGCAAGTTCAAAATGGAGAATAAGACTTGATCCTTATCCTTTGTAAAAGGAGCTGTTATGGCCGACACTCTTGACCAATTTTGGGCCATATAATGTCAAGTAGGTGCCCCACCTGCTTGTCCTTTTAACTTGGGCCCTTTTGGACTTAATATTATTGGACCTTGGCTGTCCATTTTTCCTTTGTTCTTTTAATCAGCTTGGGACAGATTAGTGCAAGTAGGTGGTACACACTTGGCCCAATAACATGGTAAAACAAATCTTAGGAGGTCATGTACTTACTTAGTTTCACTTGGGCTTTATCCATAATGGCCAATTGGCAGATTTGGCTGTTGGGCCTTCTTTCATTCACATTTTCTTTAATAAGTTTGGGCTTCAAATGAGCCCCTAAATATAAGCCTAAATCTGGTCAATCAAACTTGGGCCCTTTAACTATAATATAGATAAAGTAGGTGATGCAGCTGCTAGCTCAATTACCACCTTACTATAATTACTTAAATACTTTCCATCGGAGTTAACTTGCAATACATATGCTAAAACGTGCAAGGCATTACATCACCTTCCAAGCTAGTTTAAACCAACACTAATCATGTAAGAAACATGATCCCTCACCTACACTATAAGTATATGTCAAGTATAACATGAATAGAACTACCACATACAAAAATACAGGCCGTTACATCCTTCCCCCCTTGGAACATTCGTCCTCGAATGTTAGCATGGTTGTGCGGCCTAAACAAGTTCAAGCCTAAGCTAGTACTACTATTAATCACATTGAACATATAGACTTATACTTACTTGTCAATGCCTCCACTAACATTTTGATCATTCCCACCAGTGTGGAAGAGGTGAGGATACTTCAATTTCATTGCTTCTTCTGCTTCCCATGTAACTTCTTCTACTTGTTGGTTTCTCCATAGAACTTTTACAGAAGCTACTTCTTTATTTCTTAACTTCCTAACTTGTCGATCCAGAATAGCAATGGGTACTTCTTCATAAGTGAGATCTCCTGTAACCTGTACGTCTTCAGTAGGAGTAATACGAAATGGGTCACCTACGCATTTCCGTAGCATTGAGACATGGAACACCGGATGAACTGATGAAAGCTCTTGTGGTAGATCTAACTCATAGGCTACTTGGCCAAATTTTCGGATAATCTTATATGGCCCTATATAGCGTGGACTCAGCTTTCCTTTTTACCAAACCTCATTACCCCTTTCATCGGAGACACCTTCAAGAATACCCAATCCCCTATAGAAAATTCTAGTCCTCTCCTTCTAATATCTGCATATGATTTATGTCGACTTTGAGCTGTTTCTAGCCGCTGCTGTATCACTTTGACTTTTTCCATAGCTTGATGAACAAGATCTGGCCCAAATAAGG
>JABWTJ010001000.1:0-88855 GCA_016801875.1 Solanum sitiens | reverse complement strand
TTTTGCAAGTTCAAAATGGAGAATAAGACTTGATCCTTATCCTTTGAAAAAGGAGGTGTTATGGCCGACACTCTTGACCAATTTTGGGCCATATAATGTCAAGTAGGTGCCCCACCTGCTTGTCCTTTTAACTTGGGCCCTTTTGGACTTAATATTATTGGACCTTGGCTGTCCATTTTTCCTTTGTTCTTTTAATCAGCTTGGGACAGATTAGTGCAAGTAGGTGGTACACACTTGGCCCAATAACATGGTAAAACAAATCTTAGGAGGTCATGTACTTACTTAGTTTCACTTGGGCTTTATCCATAATGGCCAATTGGCAGATTTGGCTGTTGGCCTTCTTTCATTCACATTTTCTTTAATAGGTTTGGGCTTCAAATGAGCCCCTAAATATAAGCCTAAATCTGGTCAATCAAACTTG
The DNA here is from genome assembly GCA_016801875.1 of Solanum sitiens. Lineage (NCBI taxonomy): Eukaryota > Viridiplantae > Streptophyta > Magnoliopsida > Solanales > Solanaceae > Solanum > Solanum sitiens. The sequence continues at coordinate 88,434 of JABWTJ010001000.1, read as the reverse complement.
GGCCCTTTAACTATAATATAGATCAAGTAGGTGATGCAACTGCTAGCTCAATTACCACCTTACTATAATTACTTAAATACTTTCCATCGGAGTTAACTTGCAATACATATGCTAAAACGTGCAAGGCATTACATCACCTTCCAAGCTAGTTTAAACCAACACTAATCATGTAAGAAACATGATCCCTCACCTACACTATAAGTATATGTCAAGTATAACATGAATAGAACTACCACATACAAAAATACAGGCTGTTACACATTAAACACTAAAACCATAGATATTACAACTCAAATCCTTAACTCCAAACCCTAAAACCTAAAAAACAACCTAAACCCTAACCCTAACCCTAACATTAACCCTAACCCAAACCTTACCATAAACCCTAAACCCTAAGCCCAAAATACCAAAACCTAAACATTAAACACTAAATCATTGATATTAAACCTCAAATCCAAAACCCTAAATCCATAAACCTAATAAAACCCAAAACCCTAACCCTAACCTTAGCCCTAACCCTAAACCATAAACCCAAAACCCTAAGCCCAAAATACCAAAACCCAAACTTTAAATACTAAACCATAGATTTATACCTCAAATGCTAAACCTGAACCATAAAACCTAAAAAAAACATACACCCTAACCCTAATCATAACCCTAACCCTAACCCAAAACCCTAAACTATAAACTGTAAGTCCACAAAAAAATGAAAAGAAATTGAAGTCCAAAATAAGAAAACCCAAACATTAAACACTAAACCATAGATTTTGAACCTCAAGTCCAAAACTACAAACCCTAAAACCTTAATAAACCTAAACCCTAATCCTAAACATAATGCCCTAACTATAACCGTAACCCTAACCCTAACTCTAAACCATTAACCCAAAATCCCAAGACCAGAAAAACAAAACACAAACACTAAACACTAACATGAACCCAATCCTTAACCTTAACCCTAACCCTATCCTTAACCCTAACCCTAAAACCTAAACCCTTAACCCTAAACCCTAAACCCAAAGCCCAAAATACCAAAAACCTAACATGATACACTAAACCATATATATTGTAACTCAAATCCTTAACTCAAAACCCTAAAACCTAAAAAAGCATCCAAAACCCTAACCCTAACCCTAACCATTACCCTAACATAAACCCTAAACCCCAAGCCCAAAATACCAAAACCCAAATGTTAAACAATAAAACATTGATATTAAACCTCAAATCCTAAACCCTACACCCAAAAACTTAAAAAAAAAAAACTTACTCTAACCCTAACCTTAAACTTACCCCTAACCCTAACCCTAAATCATAAACAAGAAACCCTAAGCCCAAAATAACAAAACCCAAACATTAAATGCTAAACAATAGATTTTAAACCACTAATGCTAAACCCTGAACAATAAAGCAAAAAAAAACCTACACCCAAATCCTAATCCTAATCGTAAGCCTAATCCTAAAACCTAAAACCTAAACCCTAAGTCCAAAAAAAACCTAAGTCCAAAATACGAAAACCCAAACATTAAACACTAAACCATAGATTTTAAACCTCAAATCCTATACCACAACCCTAAAACCTAAAAAAAAACTAAACCCTATCACTAACCTAACCCAAACCCTAAACCTAACCTTAACACTAACCCTAACCCTAAACCATTAACCTGAAACCCCAAGTCCAAAATACCAATACTCAAACATTAAACACTAAATCGATATTTTAAACCAAAAATCATAAACCACAAAACCTAAAACCTAAAAACAAACCTTAACCCTAACCCTAACCCTATTCCTAACACGAACCCTAATCCAAACCCTATACTTAACCTTAACCCTAAATCCTAAACCCAAAGCTAAAATACTAAAACCCTAACATTAAACAATAAACTATAGATATTACAACTTTAATGCTTAACCCTAAACCCTAAAACATAAAAAACAACCTAAACCCTAACCCTAGCCCTAATATTAACCCTAACCCTAACCCTACCATAAACCTTAAACCCCAAGCCCAAAATAACAAAACCCAAATATTAAACAATAAACCATTGATATTAAACCTCAAATCCATAACCCTTAACCCAAAAACCTAAAAATCCAAAACCCTAACCATAACCCTAACCCCAAACCATAAACCCAAAACCCTAAGCCAAAAATATCAAAACCCAAACATTATATACTAAACTATAGATTTTAAACCTCAAATGCTAAACCCTGAACAATAAAACCTAAAAGAAAATCTACACCATAACCCTAATCTTTAACCCTAACTCTAACCCTAAACCCTAAGTCCAAAAAAAAACCTAAGTCAAAAATACAAAAACTCAATCATTAAACACTTAAAACATAGATTTTAAAGTTCAAATCCTAAAGCACAAACCCTAAAACCTAAAAAAAACTAAACCCTAACCCTAACATGAACCCTAACCCTAACCCTATCATTAACCCTAACCCAAAACCCTAAACCCTAAAATCAAAGCCCAAAATACCAAAACCCTAACATTAAACACTAAACCTTAGATATTACAACTCAAATCCTTAACCCCAAACCCTAAAACCTAAAAAAGAACCTAAACCTTAACCCTAACCCTAACATTAACCCTATCCCTACCATAAACCCTAAACCCCAAACCCAAAATACCAAAACCCAAACATTAAACACAAAACCATTGATATTAAACCTCAAATCCTAAACCCTAAATAAAAAAACCTAAAAACCCCCAAAACCATAACCCTAACCCTAAAACATAAACTCAAAACCCTAAGCCCAAAATATCAATACCCAAACATCAAATACTAAACCACAGATTTTAAACCTCAAATTCCAAACCCTGAACCATATAACCTAAAAAAACCTAAATTGTAACCCTAATTTTAACCCTAACCCTAACCCTAAACTATATACCCTAAACCTAAGTCCAAAAAAAAAACCTAAATCAAAAATACAAAAACCCAAACATTAAACACTAAACCATAGATTTTAAACCTCAAATCCTAAACCACAAACCCTAAAACCTAAAAAAAAAACTAAACTCTAACCCTAACCCTATCCCTAACACGAACTCTAACCCTAACCCTATCCTTAACCCTAACCCTAAACCCCCTAAACCATAAACTCAAAGCCCAAAATACAAAAACCCAACATTAAACACTAAATCATAGATATTAAAACTTAAATTCTTAACCCCAAACTCTAACCCAAACATTAACCCTAACCCTAACCCTACCATAAACCCTAAACCCCAAGCCCAAATACCAAAACCCAAACATTAGACACTAAACCATTGATATTAAACCTCAAATCCTAAACCCTAAACCCAAAAACCTAAAAAAAAAAAAACCTAACCCTAACCCTAACCCTATCCTTAACCCTAACCCTAACTCTAAACCATAAACTTAAAATCCTAAGCCCAAAATACCAAAACCAAAATATTAAATGCTAAACCATAGATTTTAAATCTAAAAATCTAAGCCCTGAACCATAAAACCTAAAAAAACCTACACCCAAACCCCAAACCCTAAACCCTCAACTCAAAGTCCAAAAATAAAGTCCAAAAAAACCCCTAAGTCCAAAATATAAAACCCAAACATTAAATACTAAACCATTAATTTTAAGCCTTAAATCTGATACCACAAACCCTAAAACCTAAAAAACACATAAACCCTAACCATAACCATAATCCAAACCCTAACCCTAACCTTAACCCTAAACCATTAACTAGAAACCCCAAGACCAAAATACCAAAATCCAAACATTAAACACTAAATAATGGATTTTAAACCAAAAATTCTAAACCCCAAAACCTAAAACCTAAAAAAAATCAAAACCCTAACCCTAACCCTATCCCTAATATGAACCCTAACCCTAACCCTAACCCTATCCTTAACCCTAACCCTAAACCCTAAACCTAAAGGCCAAATTACATAAACCCAAACATTAGCAACTAAAACCATAGATATTACAACTCATATCCTTAATGCCAAACTCTAAAACCTAAAAAACAATCTAAACCCCAACCTGAAACCCTAACATTAATACTAACCCTACCATAAACCCTAAACCCCAAGCCCAAAATACAAAAACCCAAATGTTGAACACTAAATCATTGATATTAAATCTCAAATCCTAAACCTTAAACCCAAAAACCTAAAAAAAAACCAAAACCCTAACCCTAACCCTAACCTCATCCTTAACCCTAAAACAAACTCTAGACCATAAACCCGAAACCCTAAGCCCAAAATACCAAAACCTAAACATTAAATACTAAACCATAGTTTTTAAACCTCAAATGCTAAACACTGAAACATAAAACCTAAAAAAACCTACACCCTAACCCTAACCTAACCCTAACCCTAAACCTGAAACCCTAAGCCCAAAATATGAAAACACAAACAATAGACACTAAACCATAGATTTTAAATCTCAAATCCTAAACCACAAACCCTAAAACCTAAAAAAAACCTAAACCTTAACCCTAACCCTAACCCAAACCCTAACCCTAACCTTAACCCTATCTTCAACCCTAACCCTAAACCCTAAATCCAAAGCCCAAAATACCAAAACCCTAATATTAAACGCCAAACCATAGATATTACAACTCAAATCCTTAACCCCAAAACCTAGAAACTAATAACTAACCCTAACCCTAACATTAACCATAACCCTAACCCTACCATAAATCCTAAACCCTAAGCCAAAAATACGAAAACCCAAACATTAAACACTAAACTATAGATTTTAAACCTCAAATCCTAATCCACAAACCCTAAAACCTAAAAAAAAACGAAACCTTAACCCTAACACTAATACTAACCCTAACCCTAGTCTTAAACTTAACCCTAACCCTAGACCATTAACCCGAAATCCTAAGCCTAAAGTACCAAAACACTAAATCATAGATTTTAAACAAAAAAACATTAAACTCCAAAACCTAAAACCTAAAAAAAAACTAAACCCTAACCCTAACCCTATCCCTAGCACGAACCCTAACCCTAACCCTATCTTTAACCCTAACCATAAACCCTAAAGTCAAAGCCCAAAATACCAAAACCCTAACATTAATTAGTAAAATTACAACTCAAATCCTTAACCCCAAACCCTAAAACCTAAAAAAGATCCTAAACCCTAACCCTAACCCTAACATTAACCTTATCCATACCATACACCCTAAACCCAAAGCGAAAAATACAAAAACCCAAACATTAATCAATTGATATTAAACCTCAAATCCTAAACCCTAAATAAAAAAACCTAAAAGACCCCAAAACCCTAACCCTAACCCTAACCCTAACCTTAACCCTAACCATAAACCCTAAACCGAAAACCCTAAGCCGAAAATATCAAAACCCAAACATCAAATACTAAACCATAGATTTTAAACCTCAAATGCTAAACCCTGAACCATAAAACCTAAAAAAAAACTAAATAGTAACCCTAATTTAACCCTAATCGTAACCCTAAACCCTATACCCTAAACCCGAAGTCCAAAAATAAAACCCTAAGTCGAAAATAAGAAACCCAAATATTAAACACTAAACCATAGATTTTAAAAACCAAATCCTATACCACAAACCCTAAAACCTAAAAAAAAACTAAACCCTAACCCTAATTCTATCCCTAACACGAACCCTAACCCTAACCCTAACCCTATCATTAACCCTAACCCTAAACCCTAAACTCAAAGTCCAAAATACCAAAACCATAACATTAAACACTAAACCTTAGATATTACAACTCAAATCCTTAACCCCAAACCCTAACACCTAAAAAAGAACCTAAACCCTAACTCTAACCCAAACATTAACCCTAACCGTACCATAAACCCTAAACCCCAAGCCCAAAATACCAAAACCCAAACATTAAACACTAAACCATTTATACTAAACCTCAAATCCTAAACCCTAAATACAAAAACCTAAAAAAACCTGAAACCCTAACCCTAACCTTAACCATAAACCATAAACCCGAAACCCTAAGCCCAAAATATCAAAACTCAAACATTAAATACTAAACCATAGATTTTAAACCTCAAATACTAAACTCTGAACCATAAAACCTAACAAAGAAACCTACACCCTAACCCTAATCCTAACCCTAACCCTAACCCAAACCCTAACCCTAACCTTAACCCTAACCCTAACTCTAAACCATTAACCCAAAACCCCAATACCAAAATACCAAAACCCAAACATTAAACACTAAACCATAGATTTTAAACCAAAAATTCTAAACCCCAAAACCTAAAACCTAAAAAAAAAAGTAAACCTTAACCCTAACCCTATTCCTAATATGAACCCTAACCCTAACCATATCTCTATCCTTAACCCTAGCCCTAAACACTAAACCCTAAACCAAAAGGCCAAAATACCAAAAACCTAACATCACACACTAAAACCATAGATATTACAACTCAAATCCTTAACACAAAACCTTAAAACCTAAAAAACAACCTAAACCCTAACATTAACCCTAACCCTAACCCCACTATAAACCGCAAACCCGAAGGCCAAAATACCAACACCCAAACATTCGACACTAAACCATTAACGTTAAACCTCAAATCCTAAACCCTAAACCCAAAAACCTAAAAAAAACAAATGCCTTACCCTAACCCTAACCCTATCCTTAACCCTAACCCTAACTCTCAACCATAAACCTAAAACCCTAAGCCCAAAATACTAAAATTAAAAGAAACATTAAATACTAAACCATAGATTTTTATTCTCAAAAGTTAAACCCTGAACAATAAAACCTAAAAAAACCTACACCCTAACCCCAATCCTAACCATAAACCATAAACCCTAAACTCATAGTCCAAAAAAGCCTAAGTCCAAAATATGAAAACCCAAACATTAAACACTAAACCATAGATTTTAAACCTTAAATCCTAAACCACAAACCCTAAAACCTAAAAAACCCTAGACCCTTACCCTAACCTTAACCCAAACCCTAACCCTAACCTTAACCCTAACCCTAACCCTAAACCATGAACCCAAAACCCCAAGACCAAAATACCAAAATCCAAACATTAAATACATAATCATAGATTTTAAACCAAAAATTCTGAACCCCAAAACCTAAAACCTAAAAAAAAAACTAAAACCAAACCCTAACCTTATCCCTATATAACCCTTGTCCTGTTTATAGATGTGGTGCACAACACATCCATAAGCAAGACTCTACACAGACACGGCTTTGTAGACTCCCTAGGATGACCTGCTCTGATACCACTTTTGTCACGCCTCAAAACCCATTAAGACGGACAGGCACTCGATGCCCTAAAGGCCCGAGAGAACCAACCTGCAACCTGTTCTTACTGAGCATATACTATAACAATTGAGACAAGTTAACTTAGGATGCAGCGATACAAAACAACGTAAGTAGGTCCAAAATTTATGTACAATACTTGGCCGTCGTGGCCACAACTCCTTAAGACACAACTGAACCATGTACATACGTCTACAAAGCCTCTAAAAGATAGAAGACTAGAGTAGGTCGGGACAGACCCCGCCTTACCCTTAACTATGATACAATACCAAATGAATTTACCAAGGACTCAATAAAGCTCCGAATCAACTTGGAGCTCACCAAAAGTAGCAGAATTTCGAGTGCTCCTACTGAGGAGGTCTACTAGCTGGAGTACCTGAGCCTGCAGCATGAAATGCAGATGTAACGGCCTGTATTTGTATGTGGTAGTTCTATTCATGTTATACTTGACATAGACTTGTAGTGTAGGTGAGGGATCATGTTTCTTATATGATTAGTGTTGGTTTAAACTAGCTCGGAAGGTGATGTAATGCCTTGCACATTTCAGCATATGTATTGCAAGTTAACTCCGATGGAAAGTATTTAAGTAATTATAGTAAGGTGTAATTGAGCTAGCTGCTGCATCACCTACTTGAGCTATATTATAGTTGAAGGGGCCAAGTTTGATTGACCAGATTTAGTCTTATATTTAGGGGCTCATTTGAAGCCCAAACCTATTAAAGAAAATTGTGAATGAAAGAAAGCCCAGCAGCCAAATCTGTCAATTGGCCCATTATGGATAAAGCCCAAGTGAAACTAGGTAAGTGCATCACCTCCTAAGATTTGTTTTACCATGTTATTGGGCCAAGTGTGTACCACCTACTTGCATTAATCTGTCCCAAGTTGAATATAAGGACAAAGGGAAAATGGACAGCCAAGGTCCAATAATCTTGAGTCCAAAAAGGCCCAAGTTAAAAGGACAAGCAGGTGGGACACCTACTTGACATTTTATGGCCCAAAATTGGTCAAGAATGTCGGCCATAACACCTAAGTTTTTCAAAGGATAAGGATCAAGTCTATTTTCTTCATTTTGAACTTGCAAAATTTCGGATTTCCTAAGTTTTTTTTTTTGGTCTCTCTTGGCTTCATTAAGCAGCCCTAAAATACCTTAGGGATTCTTGAGTGCTGTCTCATTTTCAAGTAAGAAGTTTGAAGGAGAGTTTGAATTCTTGAAGTACAAGTTTAGAGGATAAATTTCCAGAATTAAGGTAAGACTTCAACCCATTTGTTTTCCTCTCTTTGATGATGTTTGGAGTGGAGAATTTTGTATATATTTATCAAGAATTTATGGATTGTGATAGATCTTTGAGTCAATATTCTCCTATTATGCTGAAAGATTTGAGATTGATAGTGGCTGCCTTATGAATATTGTTGTTGAGGGCAGTTTGGGTATCTTGGAAGATGATGTATGAAGTTGTATTAATGTGTAGAGGAAGGGTGTGGTGGTTCACCATTTATGTAAGGGTTGTATGGGCCTGATTTCCATCAAAATTTTAGCTACTGTTTTCGAGGACCTTATTGTGATTAGCTGCTGATGTTAGCTTAATCATGATTTATGTTGTAGATTAGCACCCAAAAAGGAAGGCTAAATCGTGATAGTAATATTGGTCAGAAAAATAAGGTATGTAAGGCTATTCGATTCTATATCCTTTTGGCATGAAATCTGGCACCTGCAATTAATATCAATGAAGTGTTTCCCATAAGTTCTATTTCTAGTAAAGGAAGCATAGTGGCAGCGTACTATCTCCAAATAGCTAAGAATATTTCTTTTCCCATTCTAAGTGCATAGAACTACTTCATTATATGTTCACTACTCTATACTTGTGTAATTATTCCCCTTGTACTGTTATAGAAATGGTATTTGCAAAACAAAGTTTGATGAATCCCTCTCCTAAGCCAATTGAAGTCAATTGTGCCATTATGGTCTTAAAGTAAGGTGTTGATGTTTCATAGCTCCTTATGTCATTGTTACTTCCTCAAAGTATTATTTTCATGTATTCCACTACTGTTCCGTACTTCCATATCTCCAAGATGATTATGACCACCAAATCAACATCTCAAAAGTGTTAAGATTATCCAAAACAACATCTCAAAAGAGTTATGAACTGATTAACAATAATCTCAAAGATTAAAGAATCTAAGTGAAGAAATCTATTTAATTAAGGGTGGCAGCTCAGGGGCGAAAGCCTAGCATGGGCCGATCCCTATTGGTATAGAAGGGTGGCAGCTCAGGGGCAAAAGCCTAGCATGGGCCGATCCCAAGTTGTGTAATTATGAGGACCGCATCCCAGGGGTTAATACGCCTAGCATGGGTCATCCTCTTCTACCACTGATCAGCTGGTCACTTGTATCACATGTCCAACAAAGATTATAACATACAAAAAGGTATAGAAAAGAATGTAGCTTACTTGAATCCACAAGAGTAATCAAAGGTGGTCTTCTCTCCTAATCTATGCACTCATATGTTGCTACTTGATTTCATTTGAGCCTTGTATTACATATACTATTTGCCTTACATATTCAGTACATTTTTCGTACTGACATCCCGTATTGGGGATGCTGCATTTCATGCTGCAGGCTCAGGTACTCCAGCTAGTAGACCTCCTCAGTAGGAGCACTCAAAATTCTGCTACTTTTGGTGAGCTCCAAGTTGATTCGGAGCTTTATTGAGTCCTTGGTAAATTCATTTTGGTATTGTATCGTAGTTAAGGGTAAGGCGGGGTCTGTCCCGACCTACTCTAGTCTTATATCTTTTAGAGGCTTTGTAGACGTATGTACATAGTTCAGTTGTGTCTTAAGGAGTTGTGGCCTCAACGGCCAAGTCTTGTATATAACTTTTTAGACCTAAGTACGTTGTTTTGTATCGCTGCATCCTAGGTTAACTTGTTACAATTGTTATAGTATATGCTCAGTAAGAACAGGTTGCAGGTTGGTTCTCTCGGGCTTTTAGGGCATCGGGTGCCTGTCCGTCTTAACGGGTTTTGAGGCGTGACAAAAGTGGTATCAGAGCAGGTCATCCTAGGGAGTCTACAAAGCCGTGTCTGTGTAGAGTCTTGCTTATGGATGTGTTGTGCACCACATCTATAAACAGGAGGCTTACGAGACATTAGAGTTGTTCTCATTTCTTTCATTTCTTAGATCGTGCATAGACCCAGGTGTAGGGAAATCATATCTAATTTCTCAATTGTTTTATTATAGCAAAGATGCCGATTACGAGAAGGAGTAAAAGTACTGGTAAACGAGTAGATGTGGCTGCCCAAGAAGGGACCAGCCAACCACCACCAAGTCAAGCTATTCAAAGTGGGGCTCAAGATGAGTCTCTATCGCAGACTTCCTCGACGCCTCCATCTCCTGAAGAACTAAGGAGGGAAGATGAACCTCAGGGGTCGTGGTAGAGGAGCTAGGGGAGCAACTAGTTCTAGTGGAGGTCAGAATCACACATATGCACTAGGGGATCGACAAAATTTAGAAGCCTCGACGGATGTGGTTACAGGTACATTGTCTATCTTTTCACATATTGTATATGCATTAATCGATCCGGGGTCTACACTATCATATGTTACACCATTGATTGCTGGAAAGTTCAAAAGAACATCAGAATTATTAGCAAAGCCATTTGAAGTGTCTACACCGATTGGTGAATCTATTATAGCTAGGAGAGTTTATCGTAATTGCATTGTAACTGTTTGTGATCGCGATACATTGGCTGACCTTGTTAAGCAAGACATGTAGATTTTGATGTTATAATGGGTATGGATTGGTTAGCTTCTTGTTATGCCATGGTAGATTGCCAAACTAAGATAGTGCATTTCCAGTTTCCAAAAGAGGTAGTCCTCGAATGGAAAGGTAATATTGAGATGCCAAGAGGTAAATTTATTTCTTATCTTAAGGCAAAGAAGATGATTTCCAAAGGATACATATGCCATCTGGTTAGAGTGGAAAATGTAGATACAGAGCCACCAACCCTTCAATCCATTCCGGTGGTAAATGAATTTCCAGATGTGTTTCCTGAAGATCTTCCAGGTTTGCCTCCAGAACGAGAAGTAGAGTTCGGTATTGATGTGCTTTCAGATACTCAACCTATCTCAATTCCTCCATATAGAATGGCTCCGGCAGAATTACGAGAGTTGAAGGAGCAGTTAAAAGACTTATTACAAAAAGGATTCATAAGGCCCAGTGTGTCCCCATGGGGAGTGCCAGTTTTGTTTGTACGCAAAAAAGATGGCTCATTAAGAATGTGTATCGACTACCGGCAGTTGAATAAGGTAACAATTAAGAACAAATATCCCCTCCCTAGAATTGATGATCTGTTTGATCAATTACAAGGTGCTAAGTGTTTTTCAAAGATCGACCTGAGGTCAGGTTATCACCAAGTGAGGGTCAAGGACAAAGATATACCCAAGACAGCTTTTCGAACACGGTATGGTCATTTTTGAGTTCTTAGTCATATCATTCGGGCTAACAAATGCACCAGCAGCTTTTATGGATTTGATGAATAGGGTGTTCAAGCCATTCTTAGATGTGTTTGTGATAGTGTTCATAGATGACATTTTGGTGTAGTCAAGATCGGAAGAGGATCATGCTAATCACTTGCGGCAAGTTTTACAAATTCTCCGTGATCGTAAATTGTATGCAAAGTTCTCTAAATGTGAGTTCTGGTTGAAATCTGTGGCATTCCTAGGTCATATCGTATCCGAAGAAGGAATAAGGCTTGATAACCAGAAAATAGAAGCCGTGAAAAGATGGCCAAGACCTACAACGCCTACGGAGATCCATAGTTTTCTTGGATTGGCAGGTTATTACAGAAGGTTTGTTGAAGGATTCTCTTCCATGGCTGCACCCTTAACAAAGCTAACACACAAAGGAACCAAGTTTCAGTGGAGCGATGAGTGTGAAAGAAGCTTCCAAGAACTGAAGAGTAAATTAACTTCTACACCTATGTTGGTACTTCCAGAAGGTACAGAAGGCTATGTAGTGTACTGTGATGCTTCGGGAGTGGGCTTAGGTTGTGTATTGATGCAGTATGGTAAAGTTATAGCTTATGGATCAAGGCAGCTGCGGCCACATGAGAAAAATTATCCAACCCATGATCTAGAGCTAGCAGCAGTTGTGTTTGCTTTGAAGATATGGCGCCACTACTTGTATGGAGTTCATGTTGACATATACACTGATCACAAAAGCTTGCAATATATCTTTAAGCAAAAGGACTTAAATCTTAGGCAGCGAAGGTGGCTGGAGCTATTAAAAGATTATGACATTGACATCTTATATCATCCCGGTAAAGCTAATGTAGTAGCTGATGCTTTAAGCCATAAAATAATGGCAAGCACTTATGGGAAGTCTGTGGAAAGGCAAGGAATGACTAAGGATCTATCCCAACTAGCGAACTTGGGTGTTCGCCTTCTTGAATCTCAAGACGAAGGGGTTATTGTGCAAAATGCGGCAGAATCCTCATTAATAGTGGAAGTGAAAGAGAAGCAGTACACTGATCCAATTCTTTTACAACTTAAAGAGAATGTACTACATGGTATGACAAAGGCATTTGAGCTTAAGCAAGACGGAGTACTTCGATGTCAAAACAGATTGTGTGTACCTAATGTAAGATGAACTAAGAAAGAGGATCATGATGGAAGCACATAATTCAAGATACTCTGTTCATCCGGGGTCAACAAAAATGTATCATGACTTGAAAGAAATGTATTGGTGGGGGAACATGAAGAAGAACATTGCAGAATTCGTGGCTCAGTGTCCAAATTGTCAACAGGTAAAAGTAGAACACCAAAAGCCCGGAGGTTACATGCAGCGTATAGAACTTCCAATTTGGAAATGGGACATGATCAACATGGATTTTATTACTGGTTTGCCTCGCTCATTCCGGAAGTTTGACTCCATATGGGTAATAGTTGACAGACTTACCAAAGCAGCACACTTCTTGCCGGTGAAGACTACCTATACAGCTGAAGAGTATGCGAGGTTGTACATTAAGGAGATAGTTCGACTACATGGAGTGCCAATCTCTATAATATCTGATAGAGGAGCTCAATTCACAGCAAATTTTTGGAAGTCATTTCAAAAGAGTTTGGGAACACAAGTGAATTTAAGTACAGCCTTTCATCCTCAAACGGATGTTCAGGCAGAACGTACAATTCAGACACTTGAGGATATGCTGCGAGCTTGTATATTAGATTTCAAGGGTAGCTGGGATGATCACCTACCACTTATTGAATTTGCTTATAACAATAGCTATCATTCGAGCATTAAAATGGCACCTTATGAAGCTTTATATGGTCGAAAGTGTAGATCACCAATTGGCTGGTTCGAAACGGGTGAAACTGCCTTATTTGGGCCAAATCTTGTTCATCAAGCTATGGAAAAAGTCAAAGTGATACAGCAGAGGCTAGAAACAGCTCAAAGTCGACATAAATCATATGCAGATATTAGAAGGAGAGGACTAGAATTTTCTATAGGGGATTGGGTGTTCTTGAAGGTGTCTCCGATGAAAGGGGTAATGAGGTTTGGTAAAAAGGGAAAGCTGAGTCCACGCTATATAGGGCCATATAAGATTATCCGAAAATTTGGCCAAGTAGCCTATGAGTTAGAGCTACCACAAGAGCTTTCATCAGTTCATCCGGTGTTCCATGTCTCAATGCTACGGAAATGCGTAGGTGACCCATTTCGTATTACTCCTACTGAAGACGTACAGCTTACAGGAGATCTCACTTATGAAGAAGTACCCATTGCTATTCTGGATCGACAAGTTAGGAAGTTAAGAAATAAAGAAGTAGCTTCTGTAAAAGTACTATGGAGAAACCAACAAGTAGAAGAAGTTACATGGGAAGCAGAAGAAGCAATGAAATTGAAGTATCCTCACCTCTTCCTCACTGGTGAGAACGATCAAAATGTTAGTGGAGGCATTGACAAGTAAGTATAAGTCTATATGTTCAATGTGATTAATAGTAGTACTAACTTAGGCTTGAACTTGTTTAGGCCGAACAACCATGCTAACATTCGAGGACGAATGTTCCAAGGGGGGAAGGATGTAACGGCCTGTATTTGTATGTGGTAGTTCTATTCATGTTATACTTGACATAGACTTGTAGTGTAGGTGAGGGATCATGTTTCTTATATGATTAGTGTTGGTTTAAACTAGCTCGGAAGGTGATGTAATGCCTTGCACGTTTCAACATATGTATTGCAAGTTAACTCCGATGGAAAGTATTTAAGTAATTATAGTAAGGTGTAATTGAGCTAGCTGCTGCCTCACCTACTTGAGCTATATTATAGTTGAAGGGGCCAAGTTTGATTGACCAGATTTAGTCTTATATTTAGGGGCTCATTTGAAGCCCAAACCTATTAAAGAAAATTGTGAATGAAAGAAAGCCCAGCAGCCAAATCTGCCAATTGGCCCATTATGGATAAAGCCCAAGTGAAACTAGGTAAGTGCATCACATCCTAAGATTTGTTTTACCATGTTATTGGGCCAAGTGTGTACCACCTACTTGCATTAATCTGTCCCAAGTTGAATATAAGGACAAAGGGAAAATGGACGGCCAAGGTCCAATAATCTTGAGTCCAAAAAGGCCCAAGTTAAAAGGACAAGCAGGTGGGACACCTACTTGACATTATATGGCCCAAAATTGGTCAAGAATGTCGGCCATAACACCTCCTTTTTCAAAGGATAAGGATCAAGTCTATTTTCTTCATTTTGAACTTGCAAAATTTCAGATTTCCTAAGTTTTTTTTTTGGTCTCTCTTGGCTTCATTAAGCATCCCTAAAACACCTTAGGGATTCTTGAGTGCTGTCTCATTTTCAAGTAAGAAGTTTGAAGGAGAGTTTGAATTCTTGAAGTACAAGTTTAGAGGATAAATTTCCAGAATTAAGGTAAGACTTCAACCCATTTGTTTTCCTCTCTTTGATGATGTTTGGAGTGGAGAATTTTGTATATATTTATCAAGAATTTATGGATTGTGATAGATCTTTGAGTCAATATTCTCCTATTATGCTGAAAGATTTGAGATTGATAGTGGCTGCCTTATGAATATTGTTGTTGAGGGCAGTTTGGGTATCTTGGAAGATGATGTATGAAGTTGTATTAATGTGTAGAGGAAGGGTGTGGTGGTTCACCATTTATGTAAGGGTTGTATGGGCCTGATTTCCATCAAAAGTTTAGCTACTGTTTTCGAGGACCTTATTGTGATTAGCTGGTGATGTTAGCTTAATCATGATTTATGTTGTAGATTAGCACCCAAAAAGGAAGGATGAATCGTGATAGTAATATTGGTCAGAAAAATAAGGTATGTAAGGCTATTCGATTCTATATCCTTTTGGCATGAAATCTGGCACCTGCAATTAATATCAATGAAGTGTTTCCCATAAGTTCTATTTCTAGAAAAGGAAGCATAGTGGCAGCGTACTATCTCCAAATAGCTAAGAATATTTCTTTTCCCATTCTAAGTGCATAGAACTACTTCATTATATGTTCACTACTCTATACTTGTGTAATTATTCCCCTTGTGCAGTTATAGAAATGGTATTTGCAAAACAAAGTTTGATGAATCCCTCTCCTAAGCCAATTGAAGTCAATTGTGCCATTAAGGTCTTAAAGTAAGGTGTTGATGTTTCATAGCTATTTATGTCATTGTTACTGCCTCAAAGTATTATTTTCATGTATTCCACTACTGTTCCGTATTTCCATATCTCCAAGATGATTATGACCACCAAATCAACATCTCAAAAGTGTTAAGATTATCCAAAACAACATCTCAAAAGAGTTATGAACTGATTAACGATAATCTCAAAGATTAAAGAATCTAAGTGAAGAAATCTATTTAATTAAGGGTGGCAGCTCAGGGGCGAAAGCCTAGCATGGGCCGATCCCTATTGGTATAGAAGGGTGGCAGCTCAGGGGCAAAAGCCTAGCATGGGCCGATCCCAAGTTGTGTAATTATGAGGACCGCATCCCAGGGGTTAATACGCCTAGCATGGGTCATCCTCTTCTACCACTGATCAGCTGGTCACTTGTATCACATGTCCAACAAAGATTATAACATACAAAAAGGTAAAGAAAAGAATGTAGCTTACTTGATTCCACAAGAGTAAGCAAAGGTGGTCTTCTCTCCTAATCTATGCACTCATATGTTGCTACTTGATTTCATTTGAGCCTTATATTACATATACTATTTGCCTTACATATTCAGTACATTTTTCGTACTGACGTCCCGTATTGGGGACGCTGCATTTCATGCTGCAGGCTCAGGTACTCCAGATAGTAGACCTCCTCAGTAGGAGCACTCGAAATTCTGCTACTTTTGGTGAGCTCCAAGTTGATTCGGAGCTTTATTGAGTCCTTGGTAAATTCATTTGGTATTGTATCATAGTTAAGGGTAAGGCGAGGTCTGTCCCGACCTACTCTAGTCTTCTATCTTTTAGAGGCTTTGTAGACGTATGTACATGGTTCAGTTGTGTCTTAAGGAGTTGTGGCCTCAACGGCCAAGTCTTGTATATAACTTTTGGACCTACTTACGTTGTTTTGTATCGCTGCATCCTAGGTTAACTTGTCACAATTGTTATAGTATATGCTCAGTAAGAACAGGTTGCAGGTTGGTTCTCTCGGGCTTTTAGGGCATCGGGTGCCTGTCCGTCTTAACGGGTTTTGAGGCGTGACAGCAGCGTCCCCAATACGGGACGTCAGTACGAAAAATATACTGAATATGTAAGGCAAATAGTATATGTAATACAAGACTCAAATGAAATCAAGTGGCAACATATGAGTGCATAGATTAGGAGAGAAGACCACCTTTGCTTACTCTTGTGGAATCAAGTAAGCTACATTCTTTTCTTTACCTTTTTGTATGTTATAATCTTTGTTGGGCATGTGATACAAGTGACCAGCTGATCAGTGGTAGAAGAGGATGACCCATGCTAGGCGTATTAACCCCTGGGATGCGGTCCTCATAATTACACAACTTGGGATCGGCCCATGCTAGGCTTTTGCCCCTGAGCTGCCACCCTTCCATACCAATAGGGATCGGCCCATGCTAGGCTTTCGCCCCTGAGCTGCCACCCTTAATTATATAGATTCCTTCACTTAGATTCTTTAATCTTTGAGATTATTGTTAATCAGTTCATAACTCTTTTGAGATATTATTTTGGATAATCATAACACTTTTGAGATGTTGATTTGGTGGTCATAATCATCTTGGAGATATGGAAATACGGAACAGTAGTGGAATACATGAAAATAATACTTTGAGGCAGTAACAATGACATAAGGAGCTATGAAACATCAACACCTTACTTTAAGACCTTAATGGCACAATTGACTTCAATTGGCTTAGGAGAGGGATTCATCAAACTTTGTTTTGCAAATACCATTTCTATAACAGCACAAGGGGAATAATTACACAAGTATAGAGTAGTGAACATATAATGAAGTAGTTCTATGTACTTAGAATGGGGAAAGAAATATTGTTAGCTATTTGGAGATGGTACGCTGCCACTATGCTTCCTTTTCTAGAAATAGAACTTATGGGAAACACTTCATTGATATTAATTGCAGGTGCCAGATTTCATGCCAAAGGGATACATAATCGAATAGCCTTACATACCTTATTTTTCTGACCAATACCACTATCACGATTCAGCCTTCCTTATTGGGTGCTAATCTACAACATAAATCATGATTAAGCTAACATCAGCAGCTAATCACAATAAGGTCCTCCAAAACAGTAGCTAAAATATTTGATGGAAATCAGGCCCATACAACCCTTACATAAATGGTGAACCACCACACCCTTCCTCTACACATTAATACAACTTCATACATCATCTCCCAAGATCCCCAAACTGCCCTCAACAACAATATTCATAAGGCAGCCACTATCAATCTCAAATCTTTCAGCATAATAGGAGAATATTGACTCAAAGATTTATCACAATCCATGAATTCTTGATAAACATATACAAAATTCTCCACTCCAAACATTATCAAAGAGAGGAAAACAAATGGGTTGAAGTCTTACCTTAATTCTGAAAATTTATCCTCTACACTTGTACTTCAAGAATTCAAACTCTCCTTCAAACTCTTACTTGAAAAATTAGACAGCACTCAAGAACTCTAAGGTGTCTTAGGGCTGCTAATTGAAGCCAAGAGAGACCAAGAAAGAACTTAGGAAATCTGAAACTTTTGCAAGTTCAAAATGGAGAATAAGACTTGATCCTTATCCTTTGAAAAAGGAGGTGTTATGGCCGACACTCTTGACCAATTTTGGGCCATATAATGTCAAGTAGGTGCCCCACCTGCTTGTCCTTTTAACTTGGGCCTTTTTGGACTTAATATTATTGGACCTTGGCTGTCCATTTTCCCTTTGTTCTTTTATTCCACTTGGGACAGATTAATGCAAGTAGGTGGTACACACTTGGCCCAATAACATGGTAAAACAAATCTTAGGAGGTCATGCACTTACCTAGTTTCACTTGGGCTTTATCCATAATGGGCCAATTGGCAGATTTGGCTGCTGGGCCTTCTTTCATTCACAATTTTCTTTAATATGTTTGGGCTTCAAATGAGCCCCTAAATATAAGCCTAAATCTGGTCAATCAAACTTGGGCCCTTTAACTATAACATAGATCAAGTAGGTGATGCAGCTGCTAGCTCAATTACCATCTTACTATAATTACTTAAATACTTTCCATCGGAGTTAACTTGCAATACATATGCTAAAACGTGCAAGGCATTACATCACCTTCCAAGCTAGTTTAAACCAACACTAATCACATAAGAAACATGATCCCTCACCTACACTATAAGTCTATGTCAAGTATAACATGAATAGAACTACCACATACAAAAATACAGGCCGTTACAACCCTAACCCTAACCATATCCTTAACCCTAACCCTAAACCCTAAACCTAAAGGTCAAGATACATAAACCCTAACATTAAACACTAAAACCACAGATACTACAACTCATATCCTTAACGCCAAACTCTAAAACCTAAAAAAGAACCTAAACCCTAACCCTAACCCTAATATTATCCCAAACCCTACCATAAACCCTAAAGCCCATGCCCAAAACACCAAAACCCAAACATAAAACACTAAAACATTGATATTAAACCTCAAATCCTAAACCCTAAACCCAAAAACCTAAAAAATAAATAAAAAATAACCCTAATCTTAACCCTAACCCAAACTCTAAACCATAAACCCGCAACCCTAAGC
This sequence comes from Solanum sitiens, assembly GCA_016801875.1. Taxonomy (NCBI): domain Eukaryota; kingdom Viridiplantae; phylum Streptophyta; class Magnoliopsida; order Solanales; family Solanaceae; genus Solanum; species Solanum sitiens. Next base: position 68,908 of record JABWTJ010001000.1, on the reverse strand, counting down.
CCAAAATACCAAAACCAAACATTAAATACTAAACTATAGTTTTTAAACCCCATAAATATTAGAACTCAAATCCTTAAAGCCAAACCCTAAAACCTTAAAAACAACCTAAATACTAACTCTGACCCTAACATTAACCTAACCCTAACCTTAACATATACCCTAAACCATAAGCTCGAAATACCAAAACCCAAATATTAAACACTAAAGCATTGATAATAAACCTCAAATCCTAAACCCAAAATCCAAAAATCTAAAAAAGACCAAAATCCTAAACCCTAACCCTAACCCTAACATTAACCCTAACCCTAACCCTACCATAAATCCTAAACCCCAAGCCTAAAATAACAAAATACAAATATTAAACACTAAACCATTGATATTAAACCTCAAATCCAAAACCCTAAACCCAAAAACCTAAAAAATAAAAAATCCAACCCTAACCTCAACACATAAACCCGAGACCCTAAGCCCAAAATACAAAAACCCAAACATTAAATACTAAATCATAGATTTTAAACCTCAAATGCTAAACCCTGAACCATAAAACCTAAAACAACCCTACACTCTAACCCTAATCTTAAACCTAACCCTAACCCTAACCCTAAACCCTAAGTCCAAAATACGAAAACCCAAACATTAAACACAAAACCATAGATTCTAATCTCAAATCCTAAACCTCAAACCTAAAACCTAAAATATCCTAAACCGTAACCCCTAAACCCCAAAACTTCTAAACCCCAAAACCTAAAACCTAAAAAAAACTAAACCCTAACTCTAACGCTATTTCTAACCCTAACCCTAACCCTAACCCTATCCTTAACCCTAACCCTAAACCCTAAACCCAAAGCCCAAAATACCAAAAACCTAACATTAAACACTAAATCATAGATATTACAACTCAAAGTCTTAACCACAAACCCTAAAATCTAAAAACTAGCCTAAACACTAACCCTAGCCCTAACATTAACCCTAACCCTAACCCTACCATAAACCTTAAATCCTAAGTCCAAAATATGAAAACCCAAATATTAAACACTAAACCACAGGTTTTAAACCTCAAATCCTAAACCACAAACCCTTAAACCTACAAAAACCTAAACCTTAACCCTAACCCTAACCCTAACCTTAATCTTAACCCTAACCCTAAACCATTAGCCCAAAATCCCAAGCAAAAAATACCAATACACTAAACCATAGATTTTAAACAAAAAAATCCTAAACCCAAAAATGAAAACCTAAAAAAAAAACTAAACCCTTACCCTAACACTATCCCTAACACGAACCCTAACCCTAACCCTATCTTTAACCCTAACCCTAAACCCTAAAATCAAAGCCCAAAATACCAAAACCCTAACATTAACCACTAAATCATAGATATTACAACTCAAATCCTTAACCCCAAATCCTAAAAATTAAAAAAGATCCTAAACCTTACGCTAACCCTAACATTAACAATATCCCTACCATAAACCCAAAACCCCAAGCCTAAACTACCAAAACCCAAACATTAAACACTAAACCATTGATATTAAACCTCAAATCCTAAACCCTAAATAAAAACACCTAAAAAAAACCCAAAACCCTAATCCTAACCCTAACCTTAACCTTAACCCTATTCCCAAACCATAAACCCAAAAACCTATGCCCAAAATATCAAAACCCAAACATCAAATACTAAACCATAGATTTTAAACCTCAAATGCTAAACCTGAACCATAAAACGTAAAAAAAATCTATATCATAACCCTAATTGAACCCTAAACCTAACCCTAAGTCCAAAAAAAAATCTAAGTCAATAATACAAAAACTCAAACATTAAACACTTAAACCATAGATTTTAAAGCTCAAATCCTAAAGCACAAACCCTAAAACCTAAAAAAAACCTAAACCCTAACCCTAACATGAACCATAACCATAACCCTATCTTTAACCCTAACCCTAAACCCTAAACTCAAAGCCCAAAATACTAAAACCCTAACATTAAACACTAAACCGTAGATATTACAACTCAAATCCTTAACCCCAAACCCTAAAACCGAAAAAAGAACCTAAACCTTAACCCTAACCCTAACATTAACCCTATCCCTACCATAAACCCTAAACCTCAAACCCAAATTACCAAAACCCAAACATTAAACACTAAACCATTGATATTAAACCTCAAATCCTAAACATTAAATCCAAAAATCTAAAAAAAAAAAAAACTAACCCTAACCCTAACCCGAAACCCTAAGCCCAAAATATCAAAACTCAAACATTAAAAACTAAACCATAGATTTTAAACCTGAAATACTAAACCCTGAACCATACAACCTAAAAAAGAAACCTACACCGTAACCCTAACCCTAAACCAAACCCAAACCCTAACCCTAACCTTAACCCTAACCCTAACCCTAAACCATTAACCCAAAACCCCAAGACCAAAATACCAAAACCCAAATATTAAACACTAAACCATAGATTTTAAACCAAAAATTTTAAACCCCAAAACCTAAAACCTAAAAAAAAACTTAAACGCTAACCCTAACCCTATCCCTAATATGAATCCTAAATCTAACCATATCCCTATATTTAACCCTAACCCTAAACCCTAAACCCTAAACCCAAAGGCCAAAATAACAAAACCCTAACATCAAACACTAAAACCATAGATATTACAACTCAAATCCTTAACACCAAACCTTAAAACCTAAAAAACAACCTAAACCCTAACATTAACCCTAACCCTAACCCTACCATAAACTCTAAACCCTAAGCCCAAAATACAAAAACCCAATTATTAGACAATTAACCATTTATATTAAACCTCAAATACTAAACCCTAAATCCAAAAACCTAAAAAAAAAATGACCCTAACCCTAACTCTAAACAATAAATCTGAAATCCTAAGTCGAAAATACCAAAACCAAAAAATTAAATACTAAACCATAGATTTTAAATCTCAAAAGCTAAGCCCTGAATCATAAAACCTAAAATGACCTACACCCTAACCCCAATCCTAACCCTAAACTATAAACCCAGGCTTTCGCCCCTGAGCTGCCACCCTTCTATACCAATAGGGATCGGCCCATGCTAGGCTTTCGCCCCTGAGCTGCCACCCTTAATTAAATAGATTTCTTCACTTAGATTCTTTAATCTTTGAGATTATTGTTAATCAGTTCATAACTCTTTTGAGATGTTATTTTGGATAATCGTAACACTTTGAGATGTTGATTTGGTGGTCATAATCATCTTGGAGACATGAAATTACGAAACAGTAGTGGAATACATGAAAACAATACTTTGAGGCAGTAACAATGACATAAGGAGCTATGAAACATCAACACCTTACTTTAAGACCTTAATGGCACAATTGACTTCAATTGGCTTAGCAGAAGGATTCATTAAACTTTCTTTTGCAAATACCATTTCTATAACAGCACAAGGGGAAATTACACAAGTATAGAGTAGTGAACATATAATGAAGTAGTTCCATGTACTTAGAATGGGGAAAGAAATATTATTAGCTATTTGGAGATAGTACGCTGCCACCATGCTTTCTTTTCTAGAAATAGAACTTATGAGAATCACTTCATTGATATTAATTGCAGGTGGCAGATTTCATGCCAAAAGGATATAGAATCAAATAGCCTTACATACCTTATATTTATGACCAATACCACTATCACGATTCAGCCTTCCTTATTGGGTGCTAATCTACAACATAAGTCATGATTTAAAGCTAACATCAGCAGCTAATCCAATACAGGTTCTCCCCAAACAGTAGCTAAAATAATTTGATGGGAAAATCAGGCCATACAAACCTTATAAATGGTGAACCACACACCCTTCCTCTACACATTAATACAACTTAAAACATCAATTTTGCCAGAGATACCCAACAGCCTCAACAACAATATTCATAAGGCAGCCACTAACAATCTCAAATCTTTCAGCATAATAGGAGAATATTGACTCAAAGATTTATCATCATCCATGAATTCTTGATAAATATATACAAAATTCTCCAATCCAAACATGATCAAAGAGAGGAAAACAAATGGGTTGAAGTCTTACCTTAATTCTGGAAATTTATCCTCTAAACTTGTATTTCAAGAATTCAAACTCTCCTTCAAACTTCTTACTTGAAAATGAGACAGCACTCAAGAATCCCTAAGGTGTTTTAGGGCTGCTTATTGAAGCCAAGAGAGACCAAGAAAGAAACTTAAGAAAATCTGAAATTTTGCAAGTTCAAAATGGAGAATAAGACTTGATCCTTATCCTTTGAAAAAGGAGGTGTTATGGCCGACACTCTTGACCAATTTTGGTCCATATAATGTCAAGTAGGTGCCCCACCTGCTTGTCCTTTTAACTTGGGCCCTTTTGGACTTAATATTATTGGACCTTGGCTGTCCATTTTTCCTTTGTTCTTTTAATCAGCTTGGGACAGATTAGTGCAAGTAGGTGGTACACACTTGGCCCAATAACATGGTAAAACAAATCTTAGGAGGTCATGTACTTACTTAGTTTCACTTGGGCTTTATCCATAATGGCCAATTGGCAGATTTGGCTGTTGGGCCTTCTTTCATTCACATTTTCTTTAATAGGTTTGGGCTTCAAATGAGCCCCTAAATATAAGCCTAAATCTGGTCAATCAAACTTGGGCCCTTTAACTATAATATAGATCAAGTAGGTGATGCAGCTGCTAGCTCAATTACCACCTTACTATAATTACTTAAATACTTTCCATCGGAGTTAACTTGCAATACATATGCTAAAACGTGCAAGGCATTACATCACCTTCCAAGCTAGTTTAAACCAACACTAATCATGTAAGAAACATGATCCCTCACCTACACTATAAGTATAAGTCAAGTATAACATGAATAGAACTACCACATACAAAAATACAGGCCGTTACATTGAGGTTGATCCAAGGAAAACTGAGGCGGTGAAAAATTGGCCTAGGCCATTGACTCCAACCGACATTAGGAGTTTCTTGGGTCTAGCGGGTTATTATAGGAGGTTTGTGGATAGTTTTGCGTCCATTGCATCTCCCTTGACTACCTTGACCCAAAAGAGTGTGAAATTTGAGTGGTCGAAGGCTTGTGAAAGAAGATTCCAAATCTTAAAAGATAGACTTACTTCCGCTCCGGTGTTGACTTTACCGGAGGGTACCAAAGGCTTCGTTGTTATAATGATGCATCTCGAGTGGGCTTGGGGTGTGTGCTTATGCATAATGGGAAAGTAGTAGCCTATGCCTCTAGACAACTTAAGGTTCATGAGAAGAATTATTCAACTCATGATCTTGAGTTAGCAGCCATGGTTTTTGCCTTCAAAATATGGAGGCATTATTTGTATGGTGTTCATGTTGATGTTTATACCGACCACAAGAGTCTTCAATATGTGTTTACTCAAAGGAGTTGAATCTCCGAAAAAGAAGGTGGTTGGAATTGTTGAAAGATTATGACATGAGTGTTCTCTACCACCCCGGCAAGGCCAATGTGGTTGCGGATGCTCTAATTCGTATGACCATGGGTAGTGTCTCTCATGTAGAATAATCCAAGAAAGACCTAGTGAAAGATGTTCATAGGTTGGCTCGTTTGTGTTTTAGATTGGAAGATTCTCCGAATGGTGGTTTTATGGTCCATCATAACTCCGAATTGTCTTTGGTGGTTGAGGTGAAGTCCAAAAAACACCTTGATCAACCATTGATGGAGATTAAGGAGTCGGTTATTAGTAAGCTTAATGAGTCATTCTCCTTAGGGGGGATGGTGTCTTGAGGTATCAAGGAAGTTTTTGTGTTCCCAATGTAGATGTCTTGAGGAACCGAATTCTTGAGGAAGCTCATGGGTCCCATTACTCCATTTATCCGGGTTATACAAAGATGTACCATGACCTTAGTCAGGTGTTTTGGTGGGAAGGCTTAAAGAAGGACATAGCGGAATTTGTTGTGAAATGTCCAAATTTTCAACAAGTGAAAGCCGAACAACAAAAGTCGGGTGGTTTACTTCAAGAAATCCAAGTTCCTACTTCGAAGTGGGAAGACATTAATATGTATTTTGTGGTAGGTTTGCCTCAGACACAAAAGCAATATGACCATATAAGGGTGGTTATGGATAGGTTGACCAAATCTGCTCATTTTATTCCCGTCATGTCTACTTACTTGGCGGAGGATTATGCAAGGATCTTCATACATGAAATTGTGTGTCGCCATGGTATTCCATTATCCATCATATCAGATAGGGGTGCACAATTCACATCTAGGTTTTGGAGGTCATTCCAAAAAGGGTTGGGTACCAAGTTGAAGCTAAGCACCGCTTTTCATCCTCAAACGGATGGTCAAGCGGAGTGTACTATTCAAACCCTGAGATATGCTTAGATCTTGTGTAATTGATTTCAAGGGAACTTGGGATAAACAATTGCCTTTGGTTGAGTTTTCTGACAACAATAGTTAACTTCATCTATATTTATGGCTCCTTATGAAGCCTTGTATGGTAGGAGATGTAGATCTCCAATTGTGTGGTTTGAAGTGGGAAAGTCTTCATTGTTAGGTCCCGAATTGATTTATAAGACTTTGGATAAGGTTGATATTATAAGAAACCGCTTGAAAACAACCTATAGCCGGCAAAAGTCTTATGCCGACCATAGGAGAAGAGACTTAGAGTTTGAAGAAGGTGATAAAGTGTATCTAAAAATTTCACCTATGAAAGGGGTGGTGAGGTTTGGCAAGAAAGGGAAGTTGAGTCCTAGTTATGTGGGTCCTTATGAAATTTTGCAAAAGATTGGCAAGGTTGCATATGAGTTGAGGTTACCTAGTGAATTGACTTCGATTCATCTGGTGTTCCATGTTTCCATGCTTAAAAAGTGAATCGGTGATCCCGAGTCCATTCTTCCTATTGAGGATCTAGGTGTTCAAGAGAACCTCTCCTATGAGGAGGTTCCGGTTGAAATCCTTGATAGACAAGTAAAGAAGTTAAGGAACAAAGGTGTTATAGAATAATCACCTAGTTGAGGGAGAAACATGGGAGGCAGAGGCTGACATGAAGTCCCGTTACCCTCATCTATTTGATAACTAAGGTTAGTTGTTCCTATTTGTAGTGAAAATAATGAGTTTATTTGAAATTGCCTTGATTTTAGGTGAGGTTGTGCAAAAAGGTGCATGTTACATTGAGTTACAGTGAATTTCATAACTAAATATGAAAATGTTGCTTTTTACTTGATTTGAGTTTATGTTGTGCATTTTGGTATATTGTGCCTTCATGAAATTTATTGAGCATGTTGATATGTGTTGAAGAAAGCTTTGACATATTGAATAAGAATGAAATGAATGCTGAACTCTTATGAGTTGAAAATGATGTTTTGAGTTGCATTGTGTGAAAGGTCATGTGGTTATGTTGATTTTGATTGTAAGTCATGTTATTGATGTGTTGTTTTTGGTTGGGCTGCTAGTCTTGAGTCTATTCCTTCCTTTTAAAAGAATTTTAGTGTCATTCAGGGATGAATGTTCCTAAGGGGGCATAATGAAATACTCCGAAAGTCTAAAGCATAATCTAGAGCATAACATGAGAGTCTAAGACTTGTAACACTGTTTCAGAGTCAATTATAATGTATATAAGTCATTTAGGAAGTTCTAGAATCAAAACGTCAAGGAACATCCATGACGTCCGGAAACTAGTTCAAGAGGTGCTAGTGTGCCTTAGCCTATTTCACTAAGTTTTAGAGTCGGAAAATGATGAAATTTTGTGTTAAGGTGTCTAACACGTATTAGAGTTGGTTCATAGTTAAAACGTCCGGGTACGACTCCCCAAGGACCAACCAAAGGGTCCTTGAGGAGGACCCTTCTAATTAGGCAAAAAGCTTACATGAGGCAGTGTCCATCGACGGACTGCAGGTGATGAGGCGTTGGTGAATCGACGGGGCGTTGATGCATCCGTCGATGAAGACTTAGCTAATTTCGTGGGAAGTCGTTTTGGGCAAGTCTCAGTCGCAACGACGGATGTGCAGCATGGAGGCCACACTGCCCGTTGACTGACCTACGACCCATCAGTCGGGGTCTCGTAGGTCAAGTCTGTGTGTAGCTGTTTTGTTTTACTCAAGTTATTTAATTACTAAGTGGTTAGTTAGTTAATTAAGGGTTAGGGGAGGTTCCACTAAGTTAATTAAGGACCTCTATATAACCACTTGGCCTAATTAAACTAGACCTAACTCTCATAATTCTCAAAACCCAATTGCTCTTCCTTCTCTCTTCTTTCTCTCTCCCAAAAGAACTCCATTGAAGACCAAGCAAAGGAGGGTTCTAGGGTAGCAAGAAGACTACTTTTCACCATCATTCTCCATCAATTAGTAAGGTATGGGATTCCTTTCACCTTTGGGATCTCTAGGGTTCCTCCAAATTGATTTCAAAAAGTTCAGTTCCATGTGGGTTTCCTTCCAATACGACATTGATCTTGTGAATTGCTTTGTTTATGATTAATTTTTGTTACTATGAGTAGATTAACATGTATTATGACTCCATTATACTACTTCTTGATGAATTGACCTAGTTTGTGGAAGATGGTCTTTTCCCCTTAACTCTAGGTTGTGATCTTGAATTGAATTATCTAGTATTGATACAATTGGTTTGGTTAATGTGTGAATTACTATTCTATGTTGTTGTTATTCCAATTTATGAGTAGATTGTGATGTATTGTAATCCAATTATGATAGTTCTATATTAATTATCCTAGGTTGTGAAGTAAATCATGAATTTGACCTAAGTCCATAACCCTAGGTTATGAACTAGTGGTTATTTGTTGTATAGTGATTCAATTGACTTCATTATTATGTTGATTACTATTGTTTGATGGTATTACACCCATTGTTGGGTTGAATTGGATGGTTGATGGTAAGACCTTGATGATGGCTTGTGAAGGAGATTGGGGTAAGTCTTGTGATCTCAATTCTTTACTTCAATTATAATTACTTGTGATTTAGTGATGAAGTTATATTGAAAGACTACCTTATGTTAAGATTGATAGGTCGGTATGATGTTGAATTGGAATGTCTTGAATTATGGTTTTGTGAGATGTTGGCTAAGATGTAAATGTTATAAGGATGGTCATAACTTACCAATGTGCCTTATTATGATGTGATCCTGTAAATGTACTAACCTCACATGTATGAATTGTAATGAAAGGACAATACTCATGCAGTTCTTATTTGAGCTATGATGATGGTTATATAAGGGATAGACCCTATGACCTACATTAAGCTATGATGATTAATAAAGGTATTAAAGAAATTTCACAAGAGACTCTAGCTTAGCACTGAGTGAACTAGAGTGAGGAGTGTCCCTTGCCACATAGGGAAGGTAGGATCACTAACGTACTCATTAGATTGGAGACTATAGTGCATGTTGCATAAAGAGGGTCCCAACTACATCTCCTAGTTCTTGAACTATGCTGCCCCCATAGGAATACTAGCTAGTGGATCCACATAGATGCTATGTTCATGTTCTGGTACTACCTTGGCAAGTAGTCCACCTTCTTTCGGTGTAGGTTTCCATGACACTGGATTCCACATTAGCTCATGTGGTCTATGTCGGTTAAGGCAAGATGTTCCCAAAAGGTAAAATGAAGTAATGGAATGAACTCTAACTAGGATGACCTAAAGTGTTTATCTTAGTCTAGGTAGGGGTATGGGACTCTACCTATACATTGCACTAGTTAGCCTTCAAGGAAGTCTTAGAAGGATGTTCTTATGTGTGTATATGCTTATAAATGTAAATGATATGTATATGATGGTTCTTACATGTTGATGACATTATGTGATGTTTTTTTCACTTATGAATATGGGGTTGGTCTCTATATTGTTAAATTATGATGATGTTTACTCTTAATGACATTGTATGTGAAGTTGGACATTGTTATGGTTCTTGTTAGGTTTACTTGATTGAGTAAGGTTATGGAGCTTTGCTTAGTCATTGCACTAGTGGACTTAATGGGGGTTCATGAGTAACGGTCATGATTTGTTATGATGTTATGAACTCTTACACATGCTTGTTGATGTCATGACTTACTGATGGAATTGTCTTGATTATGTGCTCAATTATGTTGATATGCATGTTGACTTGATTAGCCTTAGTATTATTGGTCTTGTGATGTACATGTTCTTGACTTAAATGAATATGTACTCTTGACTTGTGTTGGTTCTTGAATGTGCATAATGCTTTTCAAAGTATATTAGCATGCTTTAATGAAATGTCCCTTTTTAGCATGATTTCTACGTTGTGTGTGCATATGGTCCTATACTTAGTATAAGTGATATGCTAACCCCATTTCTCCATTTTACCCCAACATTTTAGGTTCCGATCGTTGAAGGGCTTGTGACAACTTTTGAAGGAAGACTTGGTTCTCATTCTCCAAGTTGGGTAGGTCCTCACCACTTCGAGGATTTGGATGTTGATTAGTCTTAAAGACAATATGTTCATTTCTTTTCATTTGAGTACTAAGATTGTATAGCCTATATGTGGCTTTTATTGTATTGATGTATGGGCTATGCCCAATTGTTATACTCTTGTTTAGATGGTTATGAGATGAGACATCCGTTTTAAGACTATGTTATAGATTATATATATATATATAATATATATATATATAAGACTATGTTATAGATTATATATATATATATATATATATATATATATATATATATATATATATATATATATATATATATATATATATATATATATATATATATATATATATATATATATATATATATATATATATGATATATATATATATATATATATGATACATATATATATATATATATACATATATATATATATATATATATATGTATGTGTGTGTGTGTGTATGTGTGTGTGAGCGCGAGCGCGCATAATAAAAGTAGAAGACTATGTAATCTTCTTATACGAAAGGTCTATGTATACTCGATATGAATATATTATGTGTATGCGAGAGGTCTATGTAAACCTTATCATAGATAGAAGAAAAGTTTTAAATTTTCCGCAATTTTAACATATGAATGTAATGATGTAAGCTAAGAGGCTAGTCTTAGTCCTCTTCGAGGACGAAGATGCCGCTTACGTCTAGGGGGTGGTCCCCGGATGTGACACACACTTAAGAATACCAAAGAAATGAGAATTTCCTAAGTATCAGAAAGTCTCTCATTCATAAGTGTGGCGCGCTTTACAATTATTAACAAGCTTCTACATTGGCGTGGTTTTTGTGAGACATCATTTCTAGTATTTATTCAACCTCATGCTCTGATACCAAGTTTGTCACGACCGGAGCGCACCCCCTAGTCGTAAACGGCGTCTTCCTCCTCGAAGAGGTCTTAGACAAGCCCTTAGCATTCATCATTGCATAATAGATAGAATAAAAGCAGAAAATTTAAAACTTTTCATTTGAAGTTCAACTTCACTTCAAATATGAAAAATAGAAACTAACTTGTCTCACATTGCCATCTAAACATAAGAGTATGAAAATTTTTACTTAGCCCTTACATCAATAAGAAGTCTTATAATATGAAGTGCAATATAGTCTTTGAATAAGGAAAGTGAAACTAGAATTAGAATCAAGCATCTCCATCCTTGAACTTGAGGACTCACCAACATGGGAATAGCAATCCAAGTTTCTTCAAGAAAGGATTAGAATCACCTCAATGGCCCGAACCTACACTTTGTGTAGAAAATAGGAGAAATATGGGTTAGTACAAACTACATGTACTAAGTATTGAAATATATGCAAGTAAAACATTTGAAGACATGCACAACGGGACATTTTATTATAAGCATGCTAAGTTTACTTTAAATGCCTTAATGCACATTCCAAGAATCATGTACAAGTCCATATCACAATAACCACAAGACATATTCATGTTCATGTTCAAGAGTAACATAATAATAAAGTCATAGTTAACATTTCATATTTAGAGTCCACTTCATCAATACATCACAAGACCTTACTCATAACCGCAATCCAAGTCTACTAGTGCAATGTGTATGTGAAGCCCCATAACTCCACATAAACAAAGTAAACTAACAAAGAGGTCACAAGCATTGTCTTTTACCTCATACCTCATCACCACAAGTGTAGTCAATATCATGCATAACAATTTAGACCAACATCATGTATATCAAGTGAAACCAACATCATACATACCATATGAGACCAACATCATCCATTTCATTCATAACATATAAACATAAAGAACCCACCTTAGAATTTCACTCAAGGTCCACTTGTGCAATGTATAGGTAAAGTCTCATACCCTTACCTACACTAAGTAACACCTCTTAAGTATTTCTAATTAGTTTTAGTTTTCATCTCCTTACTTTCATTTATTCATTTTAACTTTCGGGAAATTTCGCCATAACTGACATACTCCATGTGAGCTAACATGGAATCCGGTGTCATCCCCTTACACCGAAAGAAGGTGTCCTACTTGCCAAGGTAAGATATATACATTCATATAACATCTAGGTTGATCCACTAGCTAACACTACAAAAAAGTGAAGATACAACGACTTCTAAATGTTGTATTATGATGTTTAAATGTCACAAATTTGTTTACCGACATTTATTTTATATTTGGACGAAATGTCATAACTTCTAGTCTCGAGAATATTTTCAACATTTGGATAATTGTCGAGAAGAATTTGTGCCATTTATTTTGTGACATTTAGGTAAATGTTAAAACGAATTTGTGTCATTTACTTTTTAACATATATGTAAATGTTGGTAAGATTATTACAACATTTATTTTTTGACATTTATGTGAATGTCAACAAGAAATATATGACATTTATTTTTGACATTTAGGTGAATGTTAGTATGAGATATATGACATTTATTTTTGACATTTAGGTAAATGTCAGTATGAGATATATGACATTTATTTTCGACATTCAGGTAACGTCAGTATGAAATATATATGACATTTATTTTTGATGATTAGGTAAACGTTGGTATGAGATATATGACATTTATTTTTGACATTTACGTAAATATCGATATGAAATACATGACATTTAAGTAAATGTCGATATGAAATATATAACATTTATTTTTTTGACATTTATAAAATGTCACTTAAATTTTCTAACATTTAGATTAAATGTTGGTAAAACAATTTCAAGACACTTACTTGTGACATTTATAAAATGTCACATTGAAATTGCTGACACTTTAGTTAATGTCAACAAATGCTATTATTGAATGTCATAAAAATTGATAACATTATTTTATATTTTGATAAATGTCATATTAATATTCTAAAGTTGTTACCAAGTTTCTTTAAACATTCCAGAAAAATCTATATATAGTTTTTCTCCAGACACAAATACATACAAACAATCCGTGCATACAAAACTATCTCCTTCAGGATAAGCAAAAAATATTTTATAAAGTAAATATAATATTATAATTAAAAAACAAAATAGCAATATAATATATTTTATGTAAAAAGTCAACAATGTCAAAACAAATTATCTTTTCTATCTCAAGTAAAATTAAGATCTAACTACATGTAATAATCTCAACATAAAAACAACTAATTAACTCCTAATTCAATGGTATTAAAATATCCAGGAAATTTGCAATAAATCTTTATGAAATCATCAAATCCAAAAATCAAGCATGTTGAAGTTGATACTTGATCTCAATTTCCTTAAAAATTTTGTACAAGAAACGCACATAAAAAAATTTATAAATATATAATAATAGAAATTAGATCCCCATTAACTAGAACAAATATGGATATCAAATATGACTAATTGAATTTTTCTAAAAACAAATATTAAGGAATTGATGCAAAACCAGTAATTATATACATGAAATTTTCCTCCCTTTGAAAGATAGAATCTGTAACACAATATATGTATTCAATATGTTGTAACGATCAGTTTTATAAGCACTAAATAAAATTGCAGGCAAACTAATATGAATGTCATATTGGGTGAGCAAGACAAGAACTTTTTTAAAACTTTGGAGAGCAATGAACAAATCATTATCCTTGCACAGCCTAATACACATGAATTATCAAAATGCTAATATTTGAGAACTGTATTAACTCAACATCTAACTGTGAAGTATTAAAATAAAATGATTATAGACAATGTTGCATGCATTGCCTAGATTTATAAAGATTCGTGCATCATGTTGGAGATCGTATTAACAAAACCTCACCTACTACATTAACACTATTTCATCCATTTATTTATTGTAGATCTTTTGTTAGCCCAAATAATGACTACTAGCTCAAAAGTATTCAACTCAAGAATTCAAACAAATATCAACTTTTAAAGCATTATTTCTTTATGAAGTCTACCATCCAAGTAAAAAAATCTAGAAGCCTACAAAGCATCTGTTGTATAATAAGTCATATTCAAGAACTCTATCACCTATGATTCTATATGCAGTATAATAAGTCACTTATTTGAGTTCTTCAAAGAAAACTAGCTAGCAGATAATGGTCTTGCGCTGTATAATTCTTGTTGATGAGTACTGTCAACTCTAACACACTAGTTTGGACTTTTTGTGTGTTATGGATTTTATCGGTGGTCTCACAGGGTCTTTTTCCTTGGGCGATGTGTTTGGCAAGAATGGTGCAGGTGTTGTGAGATCTATCAACAAGTAATTGTGCTACATTTGTTCTTAACAAGAGATTATGCTAAGAGCATCTGAACACACTTTGTTGCAGAAGCTTAAGAGCCCATTATTCAGTTAAATCAAGTTGCAACACAATGGTGGAAAGCTGACTATTCTCCTAATTAACTAAAGCGACTATATTTGGCTGCCCCAGCCATCATTATATGGCATCTATGGAAGAAAGTAAATATCATTTTACAAGAAGGTTCAATATCAAGAAGCAAAGTTATTAGTTACATAAATTAGAACCTCTGTCTCTTGGCTAGGGCGAGGTTCCCATGGATAACAAAGATCTCTGACATATGGCCACTTATGATACAAAAGTTGGAAATCTACAAACCCACAAGGTGCACATTAGTATATTTACATCTTCCTCCCGAAGGGAAATTTAAGTTCAATAATGATAGCTTGTCTAGAGAGAACCCCGATCCTTGCTCTCTAGAATTATGCATGAGAAATAGGAGGGGTCATTGCCAATACTACTAGTTTAGGTACTGAAGCGTTGACAATTCATGAAGTAGTAGCTAATTGTATAAGAGAACATCTGATGCCTCTTATTATGGAGACTAGCTCCCTAATCATCAAGAAGGTGATTGATGAAGATTGGAACAGTCCATTGGCTATTAGTACGGAGGTTGAGAATATCTAAGAGCGGAAGAGAAGGGGGGCTTTCCAGGTGTCACGTGTTTTAAGAGAAGGGAACCAGCTAGCCAATTCTCTAACTAACAAAGGTTTTATTCAAGAAATACATTAGATGATTCATAACTTCAAAGTGCTAAATAAAAAACTAATGAGAAATATAAAACATGCTCAGCTAATAACAATTAAACAGTTCACTTACTTGAGTAAAAGAGAAAGAGAAACATAGAGATAAATGACCTTGAAGGTGCTACCGCATAGTGAACGTGAAAACCCTAAACAGAGTATATGATCGGTCTCAGAGAGGGAATTTTGATCAAACAATTGTATTCAGAGAGGGCATTGAGAGAATGAAATGTCACGACCTGAAAGTACCCCCTAGAAGTTAGGACAACCCTTAGGTCAGAACAATTGCGTACTTGACCTTTCGGAGGTCTTGTACTAGCCTTTTGCTATCATTCATTACATACGACATGAAAAGTAGGCGGAATAAAAAGTTTTCACGACATTTATAATAATAAGGAAATATCTTTTATAAATAGTAAAGAGTAGTCTCGTCGTCACAAGCTATCTTAAAGACACAACTTAAATATCTTAGGGACACGACTCTTTACATTGAATGAAAATACATAATAAGTCTTAATAGTAGAAACTAAGAAAATAAAGACTATGCCCTCGAATATATGAGGACATACTTAGTTTTGAGAGAGTCGATTCCCAAGCTTGCCTTCTAGTCTTCAACTTGCCTCCAACCTATACTTATAGAGTATAGAAAAGTATAGGAATAGTACAAACAATGTACTAAGTATAGCATATGCAAAAACATGCAAAAAGGGACGTTTTAGTAGAAATAAGCTTTCATGCCAATTAAGTAAAACTTTCATGAAAATAGAAGTGAACTAACACATAAATCATCATTTAGCACATAGGAAAGGATTTTCAAGAATTTAACACAAAGAGTCACTTTACAGTGAACTCTCTAAATTTCACAGTAAATACATAGTGAACTCACCCCGTAGAAGTTTTCCTAACCAAGGTTATCCTAAGATTCACTAAGGTAAGACATGAAAGAACCACCCATACAATTTCTTCAATACACACCCAAGTAACCCTCAGGACTACCCATTATAGGCTTACTTTGTTGAAGTAACAAGTCCACCACCTTATAACTAGACATTAGAGGATATACTTGCATTAGAACTTCACCTAGGTGCCCTTCCCCTAGTGGACTTGCAAGTTACACAAAGTACAATGTGAGAATAGCATCTCATACTACTACTCTCACTTTTGTGCTCTTGAGGATTCCATGAGTTTAGGTACACCACATTCATCATTCATAAGCTTCATTATACAAGACATAGTCTTAAGATGCTTTCTTAACATTAGACATTAATCACATAACTTCACTTTCATTTCATAATGATACATTCATACATTAAAGATAAAGACACACCAAGACTCCCCTTTCAAGTGTCTACTTGTACAATGGATAAATAGTGGTTTATACCACCACCTATCCTAAGTAGTACATTCTTTAGGAGACTTAGTTCATTATATTAATTTGTGGGGAGTTATCTTTAACCGACATAGACCATGAGAGCTAGACATGGAATCCCGACATAAACGCCTATCGGATGAGGGATCCCCACTTGCCTAGGGTAGGATCATTCTTTTAGCCTTTACATGGAATCTCCAATAGCTACACCTATGCGGGCGCATAGTTAAAGGATAAGGAGATTGCTTCTAAGTAACTCATTATCTACTAACGAGGAGTACTCATCTCAAAAGGTACAATGGGTACAACATCTATACTCACAATGTGTAACCACCTCTTCTTCATATCCTCTTAGAGCTAAGCATAACTCCCCCACGGAGCCTTAAACATTCATTACTATAGGTTAAGGAATAACTTATTGAAAATCACATTTCAACTCACGAAGGGTAATCCATCCCTCAAACTAACTCAGAAAAGCTCTTGGGAGGTAGTGAGGTTGATACTAAACACTACATCTCAACTCACGAAGATTGTTCACCCCAAAACTCGCCTTTCACATTCGTTAGCTTCATTCATTCATTCAAAGTGTGAGTTTGTGTACATGTGAGCACACCTTTCACATAATCACCATTTTCATAACATTGACTTCTAAACATGCTTACATCTTCATTCATCATATTACACACATTAGCATACTTCACATAAACATATAATTCACTTAGACATAATCTCTAGCATATGAACATAAACATGTACTTCACTTAGGGATAGTCTCTACGAATCATACCTAACAAGCTTCATGAAACACATCAACAAGAACATCATCATCATCATATTACTTCACATATAAAGCCTTCATGGTCATACTCACAATACACATATAAATACATATTCACATACTTCAAGCAAACACCGCCACCAAAGGTGGACCATACCACTCAAGAACATTTCATAATAAGAACTAGACAATATAACCAACTTACCAATCATCCAAGCTTTCACCACCTATTCACAAGTTATTAAATAATTCATCATAAAATATACTTTAGGGAAGTAGCTAAATCACAACATAAGTATGAAGAAGACATAACTCTAACATTTACTAATCATGCTCATTAGACCCATTTCATAAGCCAAAAGTTGATAAAAATCATAAACATGGTTTCATTGGGGTTTTGAAATTAAAATCATCATTTAACACTAAGAAAAACTCATTTTAGTTTTTAAAACATTTCTACACAAAGACCCATACTTAGCGTCAAGGAATAAAGAAGTTTGATGTTTGAAATCCTTTTAGAAATCTTTTAGAAGTGACTCCTTGAATGAAAGGAAGTTCAAGGATGACTACCATGTCTCAATGAGAATAAACCCACAAATTTTTTATGAAGAAAACGTCCACAACCAACCCTCCTAGCCCTTCCTTGAGTTCAAACTTCTATGGAGTTTGAGAGTCTTTCTTGAGGGAGGGGTTTTAGGTTTTTGAAATAAGGGGTCTTGTCTAGGTCTAGGACTTAAAACTAACTTAATATACCTAAAAGGCCCTAAGAATATCAGTCATGGTTCATAAAAGACTTGGGGTGAATTTACAAAACAACTCAAGCCTTGGCTGAAAATTGTGGCACCTTTACAGTGACCAAATGACGGACCCCAACTACTGGGCGTCAACTGTACAACGGCCCGTCCTGTTGGGCATAGTTTGGTTCAGAGGCTGGCTCCATGGGGGTTAATCTCCCACCACCAAGGGTGGTGCTACGCCACTAAACGATGGCCCGTCATTAGGACTACGGTCCGTTGATGCTAGGTCGTCGATGATCCAATTTTGGCAGCTTGGTTGCCAAGTCTTGGGTCCTCCTCTAGGACCCCTTGTGGGTCCTAGGTGGGGTCATTCCCGAACGTTAAACCCCTATACAAAGTCTTCTAGGTCTCAGGAACTCCCACCATCAATTTCAGCCAAAACGAACACGTAAAACTCGCTAAAACATACTAAGACACACAAGTACTTTTCAAAGCACGTCTTTCTAACGCCATGGGCGTTCTTGGACATTTGGCCTCCAAACATCACCAAACTTTAGACACTACCTCAAAACATCATTGTTAACCATTTTAACACAACATTAACTCATGAGACACATGCAAAGCTCTAGTTTAACCTAGTTTGTTTTAGGGGCGTTACATTAAACATCTCAATTTCCACCAGGACAGAGAGTGAAAGTGTCATGTCCTTAACTTTACCAACAGTAAAACACTCACAAGGGTTAGAAAAGGTAATCAGGCGGTTACCAGCCTTGAATGGACTCACGGTAAAAAAATTCCATCCTGAGCATGCACCCCAGTTGTGAAGCTGTGATAGTTGAACAAGCGTGTGGCCATCACTCACAAGATTAATACCAAGGAAAGAAGTCTGGGTGTACCAGAGTATGAATATACCGACAATTGCAATGCCCACGTAAGAACCAATGACCTGAGAATTATCTCAGGAATCATAATGTAAGACCCTCGGCTCAAAAGGGGAGTATCCTTCACAGGATTGTAAGAGAAGACATCAAAGTAGCAAGAGACAAAACAAATGCAGCAACATATAGTAATACACATCGAAGAATAAGAAATAGCGATCAAAACTGACCACATAACGGAAGAAAACCCAGGAGTTTATGAGAGCATCATTGCTCTACCTAGGTGGTTTCTACATTATGTCAACATCAGCAATGTTAAATCCGAGAGTTGTAGTAGGTGGCCATCTGTTACCAAATTTACCCAGAGCAACTGCACATGTATCAAACATTCAGGAATGCCCATAGCAGCTGACAAGAAAATGGAGATGACTTCACCAACGTTAGATGATATCATATATCTGCATCAACAAATAATACAAATGAAATTAAGTAAAAGAAGTTTAAGACTAATTCTAGGAATAATCACATATTCAATACCAGAAATAAAAGACTAATCTGATGAAGGCTTCCTTGTTATTGTAGATCGAACGTCCCTCTGCAACTGCAGAGACTAGTACTGAAATTTTCATCAGCCAGAACCATATCAGAAGCTTCTTTTGCAACCAAAACATATAATCTTGGATCAGCTAATTAGTTAAATGATCAATAAGTTAAACATATTCAGGAAAAAATTGCACACAGAGTGCGCAATCATGGGTACTTCTAGAGATTAAGATATTAAACTTAGTGCTACAGCTGTCGACCAGTCACTTAGAAGAGCTCACTACTCTCCTATTTCAAGAGTGTATTTTTAGGTAGTACACGGTTAAATAATTGAACTGAGAGCACTAATATAACAAATCAGAAAATGTGTTGTAATGACCACACATAAAAAGCTTATTTCATCTCAGAACATGTAATGCCCATGGTTATTCCAATGTCAGCAAGTTTAAGTGCAGGTGCATCATTGAAACCATCTCCAGTCATTGAAACTATCTTACCCATCTCCTTCAGCATCGTTACAATTTCTTGTTTGTGCCTAGGTTCAACACGAGAAAAGACCTTGCCTCCATCTTGTGACAATATCTCAATTTGTTGCTGAGAGGAAAATGACATGAATTATTTGACAGTAAAACTACTTCCCTTAAGATTCTCACCATTAGAAAACAACTGAATTTCCCTGCAAATTGCCTCAATTGTGGATTTATTGTCTCCAGTTATAACCATGATTTTGATCCCAGCTCTTCTATAATCATTTACTGCCTTGTGAACTTCCTCACATGGGGGTCCTGCATTTCAGTCATTAAGTCAAACTATATGGAAAATGAAGGTTTTCTAGATAGTTGTTCATTATTCTTGGAAACTTAAACATACTTACCCTTAGTCAACCTCTCTATGTATTATATGCATTAATTTACAACAATCCATCAGCTCGTGCTACTTCTTAGGTGAGAGTTCTGCCAGGTTTGACCATATTGGGGGATCAATGAGGCTAAAGAGGAGGGGGATAAAAAGAACAAATCTATCAATATAATTGAGTGGAAAGGTGAATAAAACAATCAGAGCTAGAAACCAGAGTTCACAGAGATATCTAATTGCGAAGAAAAATGGCGAAGTCAATGAGATCAAAGAGGAAAAAGTGGATGTTATATTCGAGGTGTTTTGATGATCCTCACAAATGAAGGGACCTGGTCCCTGTCTGAGTTTTCTCGTCCAGATCCATTATTGGGAACAACTGTAAAGCTGTCGTGTCAGAGGTTGTTGAGGCGTCAGCGTACTACACCAATCAGAATGGGCGCAGTTGTTTGTCCAGCGGTCAATGACTCTTTATGGTTGATTTAGTCAATATAACAAACAACAAATGAATTCATTCATCCAAAGAAGGAAGTCAGCCAGCAAGCCTTTCAAGAATTCATAAAGAAGTTTGCAAGGGATCTGGTCCCTGCAAGACTGCGTATGTGAAAGGACGACAAGACAGCTGTCAGAAAAGCTGCCACCTTTGATGTGGTAGATGCACGTCCTTCCAGAAAGGCAGACTCTGAGCCAATGGGAGGTCCCAAGGAGCTTGAGTTCATTTTGATATAACACATAACACAAACTCAAGATTTGGTAAACTAAATTTAGATTTTCTGAGAAAATTCATAAGCTTACAAAGAGAAAGTCATCTTCAAGGAAGAACTCTGCTCAACTCAACAAAGGGACTTGATAGAGTGAAGGAGAGTTCATTGGCCATATGAATAATGCTTACTGTTTATGGCCATATGAATGAATGATTGTACACTCACGTGAGGAGTTATGCAGGTTGTATGTCATCATCAAAAAGGTTGAATTGATATGTATTTATGCTCTTAGTTGTTTTGATGATCTTCTCACAAGTACAGGGACCTGGTCCTCTGCAGAATATGAAACTCGTCCAGGCTTCAAAGTGCTGGACAGTTGTAAAAGTTGTCTGCATTAGGAAAGTTGGTGAAGCAACAGAGTACTTCACCAATCAGGGACGACTAGGTTGTTTGTTTGATGGGTAATAACTTTTCATGGTATATATCAAACAAATAACAAGAAAATTCATTCATTCATTCAAAGAGAGAAATTTCAAGCTTCAAGAACACCAAGGGAACTTATCGCAGGGCATTTATTGCTTTTTGTATTTGTTGTATTTGGTTTGCTTGTAATCGTTCTTAAATTGTAGGATTTGTTTCAACTGTGAAAGAAACGTTTCAAATCTTGGTGAACCATTGTAAGGGCTAGGTTGAGAGTAACTTAGGTTCTTACTTTAAGTCTATATTAATCGGGTAGGATTAGTATAGAGAGCAGTGTTGTATCTTCTCAGGCTCAGCTAAGTGATAGGGAGTATTACTTAGTAGGGAGATTAGCAGGCTAATCTCTTATTGTAACCGACTTTTTCTTTTGCTTGTTGAAGATTAGTGAAAGTGGTTTGAAAAGTCCTGTTGAGAACAGGTCGTGGTTTTCCTCCCTTAAGCAAGGAGGTTTCCACATAAAGTTGCTTGTCAATCTTTACGTTTTTGCATTTGTTCTTTATTGTCTGACTTTACTGTATTAAGGACCTGGTCCCATCTATATTAGTGAACGCATACATTTCAACACAGTGGCTGAGAGCTCTAAGGAGGGATATAGTTGCTACAGAACTCCCTGTTCTTAAAAAAAAGCTGCGAAATTGGCTGCCCAAGAAGCTGCCCTTGCTGCTCCTAAGCTTATTGTTATGTCTCATAAGTTGATGGCAATCAAAGTTCAAAATCTTTGAAGCCTCTTCGAAAGAGGATGAAAAAGAAGCTGAAAATAGCTAAGAAGAAGAATCATGGCAAGGGAAAGATCAAGAGGAAGAATGTTTGTATATTCTCTAAGCTGATAGATGTCTTGTTACTTACTGTTGAAAGCCCCTCCCATATTCTCTCCTTAAATCATGATCTTACATTGTAGTATTATCTTGGAACTTGAGCATGTGAGTGGATAATGCTCATACAAATTTTGTTTGTGTGCTGTCAGAATGAAGCCTCAAGTTCTTAAATTTGTTTACAAAATAGATCGTCTCATTCATTTACCATTTACAGTTTGTTGGAACATGCTAAACTTGACTGGAATTATGTAGATGTAGGCTATAATCCAACAATGTTAAGATGTTTTTGTTTTCTGATGAAGTTTACGTGGGAAACATCAAAAAAATTGAGGGGGAAGTTTATGCCAACAGGGGAATGACACAGTTCATGATAACCATACCATGACTAGGACCTAACAGATTACTCTCAGTAACACTTGCACAGGGAATTAAGCTAACAGATTATTCTCGGTAACAAATTACTCTCAGTAACACTTGCACAAAGAAAACCGAAGTCATGTTCAAACTTGCTATCTCTAGCATAAAAAATGAAATAGAGACAAAATAAACATGATCACGACAAGGAAAAGGAAACCAAAAAACAACAAATTCTTGAGTCAGAAAGCGAGTGGCAACCTAATGGACATACTGAGGCACAAAGCAACAATAATCAACTGAATTACAGTGGTACCAAGCTGAAAATAGCTACCCAAATGAAGAACTTGTCGAAAACGAGCAGTCAAGGATCAATCATATAAGCAAGTCGACTAGCTTAGTTATTAAGATTGAAAATCAAAAACCTCTACAGTTAGCAATGGAGTTGAACAGTGAGCATGTAGTTGATCAATCCCTAGGCCTCCAGACAACAATTCGAAAGATATTTTCAATAGTAAAAAGGACATTATATAGCTCAATCAAATGTAACTTTATTGGGTTCCAAAGATGAACGAAACACAAATTGTTGATCAAAAAATAAACAATCATATGTCACAATGAAGAATACA
Organism: Solanum sitiens; assembly: GCA_016801875.1. Lineage (NCBI taxonomy): Eukaryota > Viridiplantae > Streptophyta > Magnoliopsida > Solanales > Solanaceae > Solanum > Solanum sitiens. The sequence continues at coordinate 45,362 of JABWTJ010001000.1, read as the reverse complement.
AGATTATATACTAACTTATAATCTTGAATCATGTATACATGATTCCTTTTAGCCAACCAAAGATTAAAGTAAGTACTTACACGAAATGGTCACTTCTGATTAAATAAATCTTGTTGGCAGTTGGTTTAAGATCATAACTTTTCGTATGTTCTTAACACGTATCAAGATTCATGTGCCCTGCTATATATTTCCTTATATGAAAACACTCCGATTTCCAAAAGTGATAAAGTTGTAACAGATAGCACATGAGGAAACAGAAAGAGCTACACATTTATTAGATTATGGTATGAGATCAAGCAGTTACATTCTATGACTAAGATGAATGGAAAGATTTGCTTCACTAGGCTCATGAGCATTTGTCATGAAGCTATCAAGACGAATGTTTGTGGATAGACGCAAGCTTCATATCAATGTACTAGAACTCAAAATGAGCATGAGCCTAATACGACTAATTTGTTGGAAACTTGGATACCAATGATCTAACAGATGATCACTCGGGGAGGTTTTTGGAAACTACAGGCAATTACTATATGAAAGAATATCACTAGGCGATCGTTGTGGTTTTTTTCAATAGTTCAGGACAATTTACTAGCATCATTTTATATTTCGAAATAAGTAACTCGCAGTCTCAAAGTAATGCATACAGAAAGAACTAACAAAATTAGAAATCGCTAATCTTAAGGTAATTTTATTCGATCACAAAATTAGAAATTGCTAATCTTAAACCAACAAAACAAACAGTGCATTTATATAAATTTGAAAATGGATTACAGGAATAACAAGAGCCCAACTCTCTCTAGGGGACCTATTGCTTAAGGTAATTTGATCCGATAAGATAAGACGGGAGGAAGTTCAGTCAGTGATGCTTGGGAGTTTTATTGCAAATGAAGCTCAGACATTACTCATGATTGGGTGTAAAGGGGAAGGAAAAAGTGCCACAAACAATAACATTCTTGTTAGAAATGCATTCCAATTGAGATCTAGCTCTGGTGGTGTTACAAGAACTTGTGAGATTCAGAGGACTCATTTAGAAGATGGGAAGATTATTGATGTGATCGATCCTGGATTTGATTTTAATGCTGAATCTGGATTAGTTGTAAATGAAATTGGTAAATGCATTTATTTGGCTGATGATGGTGTCCACACTACTCTTTTTGTTTTGTCTATACGAACTAGCTTTTCAAAAGAAGAACAGGCTGCTATCCAGTACTTTAAGAAGCTCTTTGGGACCAAAATTAGTGATTACATGATTGTGGTCTACACTGGAGGGGATAAGAACAAAGATAATGACTCTTTGAATGATCACTTAGATTGTTCCCGCCCTGAGGAATCAAAGGAAGCTCTTAAGATGTGTGGGTATAGAGAAGTGATTTTCGACAATAAAACATAAGATCCAGCAAAGTAAGCTGAACAATTGAGGGAACTTCTTTTCAACGACTAGTGAAAAACCATGTACGAGTCAATTATTTGAGGAACTAAAGAAGATGAAGATTCGTAATGACTCACTGGAGGTTAGTTCTTTGCTCGGAGATTTAAAGCAAGGGGTAGCTGATGAGTTGAAGGAACAACCACAGAGGTTCTCTTTCAAAGAGAAACACAGGCGAATAACTGAAATAGTTGAATCGAAGATGAACAATACCATGCATAGTCTTGAAAAGCAGTTGGAGGAGGAGCGTACTGCTCGGTAAGAGACAGAAAGAAAAATTCGTTAAATGAAAGATAGGTTTGAAAAATTGCTGACATATATAGTGTGGATTGCAACTAGGTGTTGGGCTGGAAGTATGAACAAGCTGTTGATCCATCACAGAAGTATAAGGAAGGGAAATTATGTACTCGAGCTATCAAAAATATGCTGACATATACTGTGTGGATTGCAACGAGGTATTGCACTGGAAGTATGAACAAGTTGTTGAGCAATCGCAGAAGTACAAGGAAGGAAAATTCGTACTTGAGCTATGCAAAATTGCTGACTTATACTGTGTGGATTGGAAGGAGGAATTGCGCTAGAAGTATGAACAAGTTGTTGAGCCATGAACTCGAGCTATAAAGAAATTGTTAAAGACAATTGGTGACTCATATTCGTAGTCTTTCTTATTTTATATGTCAGTACTTTGAAGCAAGGTTATTTTCCTGTCTAAGAGCTTTCACTCTACCTTACTTTCCATCAGAACATCAACATTAGTGTTGTCACTTTCATTTCACGTTATAACATCTTTTGTTCCTCATTAAAAAAAGAGGAATAACAATTTAGTCGAAACCTTTTAGATGTAAATAATAGTTCAATAGGAATAACAGAACAAGTCCTTATTTGGTTCGCAAAGTATGGAAACACTGATTATATAAAACTAAATTATGAAATCAGAAAATCAGATCATCTATTAGAAATCTCAACCCAATAAAGACAAGATTAAGAAATCAGTAACCTTGAAAAGATAAGAAACAAGAAGAGAAACTAGAATACAACAAGTAAAAACATTATCACACAACTTCTGATTACAAAACAGAGCAACAAACCCGTAAGTCTTGCGCTGAAATTTTACCTTCAACAGAGAAACGATGGTAGTTGCTTCAATTTTAGAGCAGAGCTACGACAAAAATAAAGAAATCAGTAACCTTGAAAGATGAGAAACAAGAAGAGCAACTTCAATACAACAAAGTAAAAATGTTACCAAAAAAACATCAGGAAAAAACAGATGGTACTTGCTTCGATTTTAGGGCAGAGCTGCAACAAAAATAAAGTTCCAACGTTGAGATTAGAGTAGGAGGATTTGGACGGGAGAGAGAATTAGCTAGGGCAACTTTATATTTATGAGAAGACAGAACGCTCCTTTTCTTTAATTTTACTTTCAACATAAAATTTTGGCGCCTATGTTTTTATTAAAATAACTTTTGTGTTCTATTAATTTAATATTAATTTTAGAGGAAATATCTCCCACTCAAAACCATCAATTATCATTTGGGATCAGTTATAAATTAGTGAACATAACCGCTCTTCGCGCGATTATAAATTTATTAGTGAATAAATAAATATTATATATATATATAATTGATAATAATTATTGTTGGAACGTATCTGTTTGTTGGTTGATTGTACTTTCTAAAATATTACATCTTATTGAATTATTGTTATTTATTGTATCGTATTGTTAATTTAAATACATATTTATTTTAATTGTTATATAAATTTCATTATATCATATTGTTTTAATTCATCTTGAATAACGACAAAATATAAATAGTATTACATAATTGTAAATGGACCATCAGATAGTGAATTTAAAAGAACAAAATATAAAATAATAATTTGAATGCACTTAACAGTCATAATTGTATACACAACTATTTTAATGGTTGAAAATGAAGTGAAGATGGATGGGAAAAAAAGTGAAGAGATTTTATGAAATTCTAAATAAAAATGTGAGCAAAATGGTTAAATTATTATCCAATCAAGTTGAGTATGTTTGAGACAAATTAATTTAGAGAAAATACGAATAGAAGAAAATAATAATAGATTCAAGCATAGAGTCAAGGAAGATACTTAAAAAGGAATTGATATAAATAAGAAAAATAAGGTTTTGTTGTAAAACTAAAGCAAACTAACAATATAAAGATAAAGAAAAGAAGAATATAAGAGAAGAGATGTAGAAGATGAAAACAATAGAAATAGGGAAACAAAAGATGAGAGCATTTCTTATTCTTCAAAGTATTCATCAAATCTTCAAGTGTATACAATAGGAACCCTTATGCCTCTATTTATAGTGTAACATAGAGGCATACAAAAGGTTAGTCATAAACATGACATTAAACATGAATATAAAGAAGGAGGTTATGGAGATGAAAGGTTACAAGAATAATTATCAAAAAGGTAGAGGTTATCTTCATAATGGAGGGAAGTTATGTAGTAACTTTTTGGTGTAGTGGATTATTTTCATAATGGAGGAAAGTAATGTAGTAACCATTTTGTGTAGTGGACATCCACAATATATTATTTTATAACACTCCCTTTGGATGTCCAAGATAATATGCCTCGTTAAAACCTTACTAGGAAAAAATCCTAGTGAAGGAAAAAGAGTACACATATCTTTTAATACGCTTTGAATGTTGCCTTGTTAAAAACCTTATCAGGAAAACCCAATTGGGACAAAATCATGGTTAAGGAAAAGAGTACAACGCGTATTTTTCTCCCTCTGATAAAAACTTTACTTGATATCTTGAAAACAGTACATTCCAATCTTGCATCACAACTTCTCAAATATTGATGTTGATAATCCTTAGTGATAAGTTTACAAGATTATCACTTGAACGAGTCTTTGAACACTATCTCACCATTTTGTTGAAGATCATGTGTCAAAAAGACTTTTGGTGAAATATGTTGTGTCTGATCTCCTTAGATTGTATACTCCATTCAATTGAGCTATATATTATTTTCGTATATGGTGGTTGGAATATCTTTTGTCAAAGGAAAATCACATATTTTCTGAATATGATAGATTATGATTCCAACCAAACACATCCCTCACTTACTTCATTGATCAATATGATTTGAAGAAGTGGTTACCAATGTTTGTTGAATGCATAGATATTGTTGTGTCTCCATATGTAAGCAAATAGTTCATTTGCAATCGAGCTTTATGTAGATCAAATAAATATTTTGCATCTACATAATCAAATCATTTTTGACTCATGAGAGATTGATCAATTTTATTGAAGCTCGTCTTTTCTTCTCAAAGAAAGTCACACATCTTCTAGCATTTGCATAATCAACAATCTGTAAGTGCACCAATTGCACCAATACATAACATTTTAAATCATTTTCATGAGGTTGAAAAGATCATTTCTTTGTGTTAAGCAATCTCAAAATCATTGAGTATTCAATGGAATAGCTTTAAGAGCTTTTAAATCCTTCAAGGATTTTAATATAACCTTCATCTTTTAGTTAGACGTAATAATCATTCATTATGCGTATTCAAATATTTCATCCATTGTCAGGCTGAAACAAGTCTCATTGCATTCACCATTGGAGAACATATCTCCATTTAATAATGTCAGAACTTCTGCGAAAATTCTTTATGCCCCGAGGCATAACCGTACTTTATATCTTATGGTTATACTTTCGCACAATGATTCATTTGTACCCTCACTGACATATATTTTGATCTATGAACTATATGTTCAAAATTATCACTTTTCTAAGTGAAACAAAATATACTTGAATAGTGTCAATCATTTATCTGTCCACACTATATGACATATTCGAATTAAGATCCTCGTAATCATTTTTAGCATTGAGTGCTACATCATATCAAATATACCGTCGACAATTATTTTGATATCGATTCCAATACGACATAACTTATCAAGATCTCTTCATTTTTCATCATTTTCAGGTACCTGAGCCTTTGCCATGGTTTTATGAAATGTTATGTCATAGTGCTCTTCAAAGCACTTGCCTCATTAACAATGACCATTTTGATAATTTGTTGCTCTCCTTTATCAAGGAATTTTACATTGGAATCGATTGGTCTATCACACTTCAGGCGTACCATAGACTCTGTCCTTCAAGTACTATTTATTGGAGCATTTGCAGCTTAATTAAAATATTGGGTCAGCAACTACATCTCGCAAATTACTTGCAACATTTTGGAGATGAATTATCATTTGAACTTCAAGTTCACATTTTTTTTTAACAAGGATCTAGATAATTCACCCCTCACATAATTTTCAGCTGTTACACATATCTCCCCCTAATGTTAGAAATCTAACATTCACCCTCAACCTCATTTGGGGATCCATCTTGGTGCGTGGAGCAATAAAATCATATGTGCGCACATTAAATATTTAGATGGAAATTATTTGGTTCCTGACCCTGAACCAATTGTGTTGGGAGAACCTTGTTGGCTTGATGCATATATGTTAAATAAACTCATCTCATACCAAATTTTATTTGAGAGATTTGTTCTCATAATCAATGGTCTAGCTATAATTGGAGGCATACAATTTCCGCTAAACCAACCAGCATTATCAACATGACTTTATCCTTTGGAATTATGCTCTTAATTTAGTAATTCGAGCAAACAATCTTACAAAAATCAATTTATAAGTTGATACAAATGCACATGTGACCATACCATGGATGCATCTATTAAATCATAATAGCAAACGGTCCACATGGTAGGTGAACGGGCCCATATTCAACTTTATATATGTTTCAAATAATTTTAGGGGATACGATCCCAACCTTAGCTGGTACAATGATCATTTGATCACGAGAACAAGCTACAAAAGAGAATTCTTGAAAAAACTTTTATTTCTTCAACATATAGCCACGTGAATTCTCAATTTCTTTTGCATCACATTTGAATCAAATTGGCCAACCGATTATGCCAACTGATATTTATTCAAGTAAACTACTAGTTTACTTTTGCATGTGAATCCATCACCATGCCCGTATTTGTATACAACAAATCATGAAAAAAAATGTATAATATTATACACAAATATTTATTACCCACTTTGATTGTAGTAATTTGAAAATATTAAATCTTTCCATAATTTATAGTCTCAATATAATATTTGCTTTTCATTCTTCTGAAACTTTAAAGTTTCTTTTGAGACTTACTACAACCCCAATATTATAAATAATTTCATTCCTCCAAATAGTAACAATTAGCCCTTTTGGAACTATCAATTAATTTTGTGTACTACCACAATTTTCACAATGTCATTCTTATGGTGATCATCTCCTTCAAGGAGAAATTTTTTATTATTGTCATGATTAAAATTATTACATTCAAACTTATTTCTTCATAACCAATGACAAATTTGAGTTGCCACACAACAAAATTTATTTTGATCATGGCCACAACCTTTACAGAAAAGATTTATTCTTTCTTTTGTCCTCCAATAGTTCATTTTAAAATATACCACAATATTTGTGTAGTACTCAAAGAATATATATGATCAAAATGACTATTTATGTCAAAAGATTTTCTTTCAATCTCTCAAACCTCCCGTAGAGGTGACATGCGACATTCATCCAACAATACATGAACATGTTCTTATCCACACGAACACAAGTCACATTTTCTTCAAGAAATGGATCATAACCATTTGTACATGTTCCATAAGTTTTAATTAGAAACTCATTGTCATGTTTTGACATTATGTAACTCACCTCAACACCACTTTAAGAGGTCAAATGTACCAAATGTACTACCACTTTGTATTCATTGATTTTGATGGAGGATTTACAAAACTTTTTAAATTGTGTTTCACCAACAACAATGTGTCCAACTTCTGATACCACTTTGATGGATAAAAATTACCTTTAACAATTACTTCACATTTGAAGGACCATCTTAAGAAACAATGTGTCCAATAACCTTTTAATGGACAAAATTACCTTCACATTTGAAGAAACATCTTATGAACCCATAATGTTCTTTCTTTTAATACCACCGTGATGACCATTAACATTTTACCATACCCATATTCATACATTCAAATACTTGTCATTTTTCAGACAAATTAATACACTGCTACCACATTCACATAAGAGAATGGAGAAAATTAAATGGGTAAATTTCATTACTTTCAGTCAAAAGTATAAAATTTTATGTTAGTCATCATCATATCATCACTATACTGCATTAGGACTTAAACCCAATGTCTTACCCATATAAAGACATCTTTGGTCATAACTTAATGGGACTTGAACCTAACTTAATATTATCATGGTGCACCAAGACTTTAACTCGATGTCTTACCCACTTGGTGTGGTGAAACCTGAATTCACCGTCTTACCCTCAACCAATGCCTTAATAAACCAAATGAATTACCAAAAAAATAATTATCAAAAATCATAAATATAATCTGAACTTGACATACAAGAAAAATGAACAAAATCAATTAATTAGAACAACATGTTAGAATCATATAAAAATTCCAAGTTAAAATAAATTCAAACATTTTAATAGTCCATCTCAACATTGTTATGAAGATTATTATAATTTACTAACCATTTTAGAATAACTACAAAATAAGTTTTGTTAGTACAAATAATATATTAATAACTCAACAAGTAAATGTTTAGATAAAGAAAAATAAAGAGGTGCAAAAGTAACCAACAATAATAATCCAATCAATATGTATGTCACATAACTCAATAAAATAAGTGTAAATTTTATATATAGCATTTTTTATAGTAATATTTTCAAGCTATACCATTAGATTTTGAGTTTCAATATATGACATTTAATATCTCAAGTTATAACATATTATTAGAAAAAATGCTGATTTAAAATAATTGAAAACATTTATTTTTTTAAATAAAATAAAAAGGAAAAAAAACATTTATGTATTAATTGGTAAGTAGCACGAATTGTGGGATTTGAATTAATTTTAATTAATAATGGATAATTAACAAATTAGCACATATTAAGGAATTCAAAAAAAGATTTAAATTATTCAGTTTCCTTAAAATGCTCAAATTAGTTCAAATCAATTAAAACATGATTTTTTCCTTTTTTTTTCTCTCTATCACGTTTCTCACTCTCCATCCGTGTTTGCAGAATTTTTACTCCTGTATTTTTCTTGACTGATCAATTTTTTTTTTTTTGTGAAAAAATTGTGATTTGTTGTGATGGACAATAACTTATCAATATTAATTAAACATGGTGAAAGATGGGATCCGTCATGTTGGTATTTATTATAGTTTTCTTATTTGTTTTTAGTAATATCTGTTAATAATAAAGTTTGTGATGTTTTTGTTTCACAACACATTTTGGTAGGTAAATATTACTGTAAAAAATGTTATATACAATAAAAATGTTATATACGATTTTTTAGACCAACAACATGTTACATTATATACGTTTATTAAAATTGAAAATATGAGCAAAAGTTATTTTTTGAAAATATAAAATAAATTGATATTACAGTGTTATTTTGTATTTCAAATTCATTGTATTAAAAGTGTTGTAAGATTGTACGATATTTATTTTTTTGTTTGATAATTATTTTGTTATTTGTGAATATGTGTAATATTAATGAAATTGTTGGTGAAAAAATCGTATAAAATTGATCAACATGATGTTAGTTGTCTGAATTGCATATTAATATGATATGAAATATGAAATGCTAGTTTGTTTGTCTGTTTCTGATTTGTAATGCAATGATGTGTTTTTTTTTTGACATTTATAGTATGAAATGTGTATTATTTTGGTATTAAATATTTTTATTTTATTTTTTAATGGCAAAGTTTTTTAGAACTGTTTTTAATGAGCATTGATTTTCCATGTTAGGTGATACCATCGACGGTTGATATGAATGTTGTTGTTGAAGGACCAAAGAAGTACATAGTAAATTTAAACACAAGGTGTGTAGTTGCGGGAGATTTCACCATTATGAGGTTCTTAGATATAGGAAACTGCATGAAGCATATTTCTTTTCTGCCTTTCATAGCCTGAAGAATTTCAGAGGTGCATATGTCATCCCTGTTGAACCTATCCCCTGCGAGAGTATGTAGGATATACCCAGTTATATTTCAGAGCCTAAATTGTTGTCACCCAATCCAAGTAGATCAGTCAGAAAATCGCATGTTGAGCGCTGGAAGGAGTTTGACGATGTTAAATTCAAAAGTTCAAAGGTTACTTGCAGTAAATGTCGTCAAGTTGGACATAACAAGAAGACATGTTCAAATTATCCTGTTCAAAAAAATGATGTCTTGATTTTTACTTTTTGTTACACAACATGTTTTGTTTTATGGAATGAATTTGGTATTGTTAATATATGAATAGTTGTGATTTTTTAATATTGTCCAACTATAAATAATATTGAAACAAATTTTATGTCCGTTTTCAAAATTTTATTCCTATACTAATATATAGTTAAACAAGAATCATACATAGTTTATACAAAAAACATATATATGGAACAACTTTTTAAACATATAATTGTACAATGAAACTCTTGTTAAAATAGCTCATACATAGTTCGTACAAAGTTTATACATATGAATCAAAAAATATATGATATTTGTCATGCTAAAATGATAATAAATAAAAAATGTGATATCATGTTCATACTAGTAGTAATCAGACTTCATACATATTTCATCCAGATAGTAATCAGACTTCATACATAATCAATAATTGAAGAAAGATTCATACAAAAAAGCCAACAAATTAGAAATGTAATGTCATGCCCATACAATTAGTAATCAGACTTCATACAAAAATGCCAACAAATTAGAAATGTAATGTCATGCCCATACAATTAGTAATTAGACTTCATACAAAAAAGCCAACAAATTAGAAATGTAATGTCATGCCCATACAATTAGTAATCAGACTTCATACAAAAATGCCAACAAATTAGAAATGTAATGTCATGCCCATACAATTAGTAATTAGACTTCATACAAAAAAGCCAACAAATTAGAAATGTAATGTCATGCCCATACAATTAGTAATCAGACTTCATACATACATCAATCTATATATCAATTCAAACATTGGTAATATATTGTATGAATTCTGTGTGGATTGATGTATTAGTTTGTATGACTTGTGTATAAATGTTGTATGAATTGATATATACATTGATGTATTACTGTTATATGATTTGTGTATGAAAGTACCTTAGAATTTTATTTCATGCTTTGTGTATGAATTGATTTGGTTGTCCATTTATATGGCAGTGTTTGAATGATGTTTGAATTGATATATATATATTGATGTATGTATGAAGTCTGATTACTAATTGTATGGGCATCACATTACATTTCTAATTTGCTGGCTTTTTTGTATGAAGTCTGATTACTAATTGTATGGGCATGCCATTACATTTTTAATTTGTTGGCTTTTTTGTATGAATCTTTCTTCAATTATTGATTATGTTATGAAGTCTGATTACTATCTGGATGAAATATGTATGAAGTCTGATTACTACTAGTATGAACATGATATCACATTTTTGATTTATTATCGTTTTAGTATGACAAATATCATATATTTTTTAATCCATATGTATGAACTTTGTACGAACTATGTATGATCTATGTATGAACTATTTTAACAAGAGTTTCATTGTACAATTATATGCTTAAAAAGTTGTTCCATATATATGCTTTTTGTATGAACTATGTATGATTCTTGTTTAACTATATATTAGTATAGGAATAAAATTTTTGAAAACGGGCATAAAGTGTGTTTCAATATTATTTATAGTTGGACAATATTAAGAAATCACAACTACTCAAATATTAAATATACCAAATTTATTCCATAAAACAAAACATGTTGTGTAACAAAAAGTAAAAATCAAGAAATCATTTTTTGAACAGGATAATTTGAACATGTCTTCCTGTTATGTCCAACTTGACGACATCTACTGCAAGTAACCTTTGAACTTTTGAATTTCACATCAGCAAACTCCTTCCAGCGTTCAACATGCGGTTTTCTAACTATTCTGCTTGAACTGAGTGGCATCAATTTAGGCTCTGAAATATAACTGGGTATATCCCATGTACTCTCGCAGGAGACATGGATAACATATGCACCTCTGAAATTCTTCAGGCTATAAAAGGCAGCACAGAAATATGCTTCATGCAGTTTCCTGTATCTAAGAACTGCAATTACGTGATCACATGGTATCTCATAATGGTGAAATCTCCTGCAACTACTGTCACGCCTCAAACCCCATTAAGACGGACAGGCACCCGATGCCCTAAAGGCCCGAGAGAAGCAACCTACAACCTGTTCTTACTGAGCATATACTATAACAATTGAGACAAGTTAACTTTGGATGCAGCGATACAAACCAACGTAAGTAGGTCCAAAAGTTATATACAAGACTTGGCCGTTTAGACCACAATTCCTTAAGACACAACTGAACCATGTACATACGTCTACAAAGCCTCTAAAAGATAGAAGACTAGAGCAGGTCGGGACAGACCCCGCCTTACCCTTAACTACGATACAATACCAAACGAATTTACCAAGGACTTAATAAAGCTCCGAATCAACTTGGAGCTCACCAAAAGTAGCAGAATTTCGAGTGCTCCTACTGAGGAGGTCTACTAGCTGGAGTACCTGAGCCTGCAGCATGAAATGCAGCGTCCCCAATACGGGACGTCAGTACGAAAAATGTACTGAATATATAAGGCAAAAAGTATATGTAATACAAGGCACAAATGAAATCAAGTAGCAACATATGAGTGCATAGATTAGGAGAGAAGACCACCTTTGCTTACTCTTATGGAATCAAGTAAGCTACATTCTTTTCTTTACCTTCTTTGTATGTTATAATCTTTGTTGGGCTTGTGATACAAGTGACCAGCTGATCAGTGGTAGAAGAGGATGACCCATGCTAGGCGTATTAACCCCTGGGATGCGGTCCTCATAATTACACAACTTGGGATCGGCCCATGCTAGGCTTTCGCCCCTGAGCTGCCACCCTTCTATACCAATAGGGATCGGCCCATGCTAGGCTTTCGCCCCTAAGCTGCCACCCTTAATTAAATAGATTCCTTCACTTAGATTCTTTAATCTTTGAGATTATTGTTAGTCAGTTCATAACTCTTTTGAGATGTTATTTTGGATAATCGTAACATTTTGAGATGTTGATTTGGTGGTCATAATCATCTTGGAGACATGAAATTACGGAACAGTAGTGGAATACATGAAAACAATATTTTGAGGCAGTAACAATGACATAAGGAGCTAAGAAACATCAACACCTTACTTTAAGACCTTAATGGCACAATTGACTTCAATTGGCTTAGGAGAAGGATTCATCAAACTTTCTTTTGCAAATACCATTTCTATAACAGCACAAGGGAAAATCACACAAGTATAGAGTAGTGAACATATAATGAAGTACTTAGAATGGGGAAAGAATTGTTAGCTATTTGGAGATAGTACGCTGCCACCATGCTTTCTTTTCTAGAAATAGAACTTATGAGAATCACTTCATTGATATTAATTGCAGGTGGCAGATTTCATGCCAAAAGGATATATAATCGAATAGCCTTACATACCTTATATTTATGACCAATACCACTATCACGATTCAGCCTTCCTTATTGGGTGCTAATCTACAACATAAGTCATGATTAAGCTAACATCAGCAGCTAATCACAATAAGGTTCTCCAAAACAATAGCTAAAAATATTTGATGGAAATCAGGCCCATACAACCCTTACATAAATGGTGAACCACCACACCCTTCCTCTACACATTAATACAACTTTAAACATCATTTCCAGAGATACCCAAACAGCCCTCAACAACAATATTCATAAGGCAGCCACTAACAATCTCAAATCTTTCAGCATAATAGGAGAATATTGACTCAAAGATTTATCATTCATCCAGGTTGGAAATTCTTGATAAATATATACAAAATTCTCCAATCCAAAACATGATTCAAAGAGAGGAAAAACAAATGGGTTGAAGTCTTACCTTAATTCTGGAAATTATCCTCTAAAACTTGTTATGTCAGAATTTCAAACTCTGCCTTCAAAGCTTCTTACTTGAAAATGAGACAAGCACTCAAGAATCCCCTAGGTGTTTCTTAGGGCTGCTATTGAAGCCAAGAGAAGACCAAGAAAGAAACTTAAGAAAATCTGAAATTTTGCAAGTTCAAAATGGAGAATAAGACTTGATCCTTATCCTTTGAAAAAGGAGGTGTTATGGCCGACACTCTTGACCAATTTTGGGCCATATAATGTCAAGTAGGTGCCCCACCTGCTTGTCCTTTTAACTTGGGCCCTTTTGGACTTAATATTATTGGACCTTGGCTGTCCATTTTTCCTTTGTTCTTTTAATCAGCTTGGGACAGATTAGTGCAAGTAGGTGGTACACACTTGGCCCAATAACATGGTAAAACAAATCTTAGGAGGTCATGTACTTACTTAGTTTCACTTGGGCTTTATCCATAATGGCCAATTGGCAGATTTGGCTGTTGGGCCTTCTTTCATTCACATTTTCTTTAATAGGTTTGGGCTTCAAATGAGCCCCTAAATATAAGCCTAAATCTGGTCAATCAAACTTGGGCCCTTTAACTATAATATAGATCAAGTAGGTGATGCAGCTGCTAGCTCAATTACCACCTTACTATAATTACTTAAATACTTTCCATCGGAGTTAACTTGCAATACATATGCTAAAACGTGCAAGGCATTACATCACCTTCCAAGCTAGTTTAAACCAACACTAATCATGTAAGAAACATGATCCCTCACCTACACTATAAGTATAAGTCAAGTATAACATGAATAGAACTACCACATACAAAAATATAGGCCGTTACAACTACACACCTTGTGTTTAAATTTACTATGTACTTCTTTGGTCCTTCAACAACAACATTCATATCAACCGTCGATGGTATCACCTAACATGGAAAATCAATGCTCATTAAAACAGTTCAAAAAAAATATGCCATTAAAAAATAAAATAAAAATATTTAATACCAAAATAATACACATTTCATACTATAAATGTCAAAAAAGTAATACAAACATTGCATTACAAATCAGAAACAGACAAACAAACTAGCATTTCATATTTCATATCATATTAATATGCAATTCAGACCGCTAACATCATGTTGACCAATTTTATACGATTTTTTCACCAACAATTCCATCAATACTACACACATCCACAAATAACAAAAAAATTACCAAACAAAAAAACAAATATCGTACAATCTTACAACACTTTTAATACAATGAATTTGAAATACAAAATAACACACTGTAATATCAATTTATTTTATATTTTCAAAAAATAACTTTTACTCATATTTTCAATTTTAATAAACGTATATAATATAACATGTTGGTCTAAAAAATCGTATATAACATTTTTATTGTATATAACATTTTTTATAGTAATATTTACCTACCAAAATGTGTTGTGAAACAAAAACATCACAAACTTTATTATTAACAGATATTACTAAAAACAAATAAGAAAACTATAATAAATACCAACATGACGGATCCCATCTTCCATCATGCTTGATAAATATTGATAAGCTATTGTCCATCACAAATTTTTCACAACAAAAAAATTTTAATCAGTCAAGAAAAAAAACTGAAGTAAAAATTCTGCAAACACGGATAGAGAGTGAGAAACGTGATAGTGATAGAGAGAGAAAAAAAAGGAAAAAAATTATGTTTTAATTTGATCTAAACTAATTTGAGCATTTTAAGAAAACTGAAAAATTTAAATCTTTTTTTGAATTCCTTAATATGTGCTAATTTGTTAATTATCCATTATTAATCAAAATTAATTCAAATCCCACAATTCATGCTACTTACAATTAATACATAAACGTTTTTTTTCCTTTTTATTTTATTTAAAAATAAAATAAAAAGGTAACTGTAAAAATAAAAATAAATATTTACACATATTAATTAGTATTTAAATAATTACTTATAGTTTATTTTTAATTAAATATATTTTTAATTGATATGCTATAATTCGATAATAATCTGCTATAAGTGATTTATTTTTAAAAAGTATGTTTATAATTCGATATATATAGTCTTAAATGTGTATAGGGTGTTATTTATATATAAAATAAGATCATAAAGAACAATTTCTTTACAAATTGTTAACTTACAAAACTAATTTTACTTTTTAAATATATAAGTGATCAAATTAAAAGTTTGCTAAAAGTAAAAGCAACTTGTTGGACTCATATGATTTTGAGATGGTAAGAAAATTAATGATGCATAATTAAAAGTAAAATATAAAATAAATTATATAGTAATTTACCTTGAGAGAAAAATAAACACAAATATTTTTACCTTCTTTATATTTTCTTTGCTTCAATCCTTCAATAGTAGAACAATCGTGCTGATAACGTGTTGTTAAACTAAAGCAAACTAACAATATAAAGATAAAGAAAAGAAGAATATAAGACAAGAGATATAGAAGATGAAAACAATAGAAATAGGAAAACAAAAGATGAGAGCATTTATTCTTCTTCAAAGTATTCATCAAATCTTCAAGTGTATACACTAGGAACCCTTATTCCTCTATTTATAGTGTAACATAACGGCATACAAAAGGTTAGTCATAAAGATGACATTAAACATGAATATAAAGAAGAAGGTTATGGAGGTGAAAGGTTACAAGAATAATTATCATAATGGAGGGAAGTTATGTAGTAAAACTTTTTGGTGTAGTGAATTATCTTCATAATGGACGAAAGTAATGTAGTAACCATTTTGTGTAGTAGACATCCACAATATATTATTTTATAACATGTTTTAATTTTTATTTTTGGAAGAACAATAATTAATGAAAGAAGAAATGTAATATTATATGTGTGTATTTTGAATTTTAAATTGACTATCAAATAGTGAATTTGAAAAGACAAATATAAAATGCTAATCTAAATGCAATATATACCATAAATGTATAATAACAATTTTAATGATTAGATAAATGAAATGAAGATTTTTTTTATCAGAACTGTAATTAAAATTTGAGAAAATAATTAAATTATGATTCAATCAATATTAATGTTCTTTATTATTACGTGTTTTTCTTCCTTATTAAAGACTCATAATTATATATATAAAAAATAATAGATATGTTAAGATAAGAATGCGAGAGAGATATTTTAAGAAAATAAAATAAAATGACAATAATGAGAAAATTATATACATATTTATCTGAAGGAAGATGAAACAAAGAGAAGAACAAAGATAGCTTTGAATAAATGAAATAAATGTCCATAGTTAATTTTTTATAAGTTTTCTTGCTAAAAAAATTAAGAAAAAAGTTTTTAAGAATCTGAGAAAAAAAGAAGATGATAAATAATGATATTGTTTAATAAGACACATCACTTTTTTTTATATCATTCAATTTTAATATTATATGTAAGTATTGATTTTTTAGCAAAAGAAATGATTTAAAATTTCAAATTATGAAAAATTAAATTCTGTAAAAAAAATAATTAAAAATAAATAAAATACAATGCTTATAATAATAGCTAATTCCTTAAATTAAATATATATTATACATTTAAATATAAAAATAATAAAATGAGTAGCTTAAAATTTTTGACATAAATAACATTAATGAACAGATTAAAGAATGGTAAGAAAAGAGATTAATAACATTGATGATGAAAATGATTAAATATATCTTACATATGAAATTGTAAGGTAGAATTATCAGTTTTAAGATTAAGAAAAGAAATTTTAAAAACTATAGAAAAGAAAATAATAAATATTTTACTTACAGTTTTAAAACTATAGATAATTATATTTTCAAAATTGTTTTACAAAGTAAATCCTATCTTTGCATTTTTGCTTATTTAAATTACTTAAGATTTATAATTATCTTACTAGTCATAAATAATGAAATGATCCCAAATTAAATAATTAAAAATTAAATGTATAATTCTACAATACATATTTTTTCTTCTTCACTCCAAAACTTATAATTTCCCGGCACCTATTTTACAACTAGTAAAAGTAGCCCGGGCAACATGAGTATGTTTTATGGTAATTGTGAATGTCTTCTACATTCCTCTGCATTCGGGCACAATCGGTCTTTGGTTTACTTGATGGGCGGAAATAACTTGTATATTTTTATCGGTCTTATACACTAAAGATCTGCATTACAAATATTAATCTAACATATGATAGTGGTTCTAGTTTTATCCTAATGTAGACAATGAAGTGTTAAACTGCAAATCTGCAAAAGAGGGAGGTAATGGCGCTCAGCACAGTAGGAGAAAGTAATGCACTGTGAAGCTCAGCACGAACAATTGGAGACCTCCATTGGCATTATTATACATATTTCTCTGTTGTGTTTTTAAGAATGCAGGCAGCTATTTTGTTTTGTATTATGGCCTGCAACAATTGTATTCAGATAGAGTTCATCAATGTTCAAACAGCTAACAGAAAATGTAGCTTTTTCTTGCAATTTTGGCATATAAAGAACACTCATATTGGAAAATTTATATAATAAAATTCTGGTATAAATGAAAACTAGAAACTTGTAAAGATATAATATCGTGGGAAAAATCGAAGGCACCCTAAATCTTCAAGTTAGAATCAGATAGGATGAAGCCAGAAAACAATCATCAAAGATAAATTTATGTCATAGATAGAGCCAATTTATGATACAATATACATAACAAAAGGCAGGATGATGAGAAGTGTGTTACCTCTAGAACTTCCTTACCTGTGGTCATATTAACAGTAATAGTAACTGCAAAACTAACTACTGCAGATCGACCAAGTCATATATTCAAATTACTCATGAAAACCGATGGTGCTCTACTTGGCATAGCTTTAATCTGACAAAACTGTTACTGATCACTGTAAATACAGAGGATCAGTTCCTAACATGTTAATAACTCTTAATATACATAAAAATATAGCATAACCAAACCATTGACAAGCATTAGGCTTTAACAGCAGGAATAAACATTACTTGTATTCTTCCCAGTGTGTTATTGAGGTGTGAGCGTATTAAGGTTTTAATTACAAACAGAAAAGTCAAAGGAATGTCAACGAATTTTTGTATGCAAACGAATTACAGAGGGATTGCAAAGTCAAATAGTAGAAGCGTCTGAAATTGTTCTGAGTGGATCTATGATGTATATCGTAATTATATTAGCTTCAGAACATGAGATTTTTAAGTTATAAGCTAAATCGTTTAGTGAATTTTGTTCATACAACAAAGAAAGGAGCCAAATTAGTATGTCAAATAAGTAAGCAATTACGACATAAGAGGACTCTTTTCCGCCTAGTGGTTTAGGAGAGATAGACATTATAGACGCTACATGGCAGTGTGATGAAATTGGAAACAGAATAGATACCTTACAAATCAGTTTAGGGTCTAACTTTGGGTTGGGAAAATGTAGAGAAATGTCAAATATGAAAGTTAATAGTTGCTAAAGCAGAACATAAACATAATGGGACAAGAAGAGGGAGGAAAAGAGAGGAGTACCTTGATCAACACCTTTCCTGAATGGATCGCCAACTACATGTCTCATTATATATATCTTTCTCTATAGATCCATCATATATTTGTTCATGTACGTAGGTACAGGAACCAGGACAACAATATTTGTCCTACAGGCACACAAAACTTCGTAGAAATCTGAACGGCAGTATATAGGAAAACTTCAAAATAGTACTATTAAGATTAAATCAACTATTTTTTACATGTTAGGCATAAAAATCCGTACCTGTTGTTAGCTACATGAACGCTTTTTGAATAATTTCATTGTAGACTATGTTGTATATCGAGTGATGATCGTTGCTGTTAGAAGTCAATGGTCGAATTAGCAGCTTGACGGCTTTTGAAGTTTTAGCTCTCGATAAAGCAACATAAAGTTGACCATGGGAAAACACAGGCTCACGCAAATAAATTCCAACAAAATCCAAAGTTTGACCTTGAGCTTTATTTATAGTCATAGCAAAACATAATCGTATTGGAAATTGTGTTCTTTTGAAAGGAATTGACAATTTTTCATCTTCTGAAGCTAATAAAGGTATTCTTGGTATGAAAACATGTCTGTTCTGAAAGTCACCGCCAGCAATTTTTGCACTTATAACATGTGTTTTGAAACTGCAACATGTCAATCGGGTACCATTACACAAACCTTCAGAAGGATTTAAATTTCGTAGTAACATGACTGGGCAATTTTCTTTTAAAGTCAATTTGTAAGGTGGTAAATTAGCAGGATTTAATGTATGGAGATAATCTTCAAACTGACTTTGATCATTTGGTTCAACAGTTTCATCTATTGCAATAAATGATCTTGCAGTATTTGGAAATTTAGATATTAGCATATCATTTATTTCATGAACATAATCATTTTTGGTTGTTAAAATAACATGAGAAGCTAAGGAGGAAGGATCATGAAACAGTGAATCTATATCAGGGTATGTTACGTTAAATAACTCTTGTAAAGATTGTTCTTCAGTAGTAAAAGGAATGAGCAGAGAATTGGGAATTTCAACTTTATCCTCTGAGTTAAGTTTTTCTTTTCCATCGCCAATTCTCATCAAGTACTCTGAAAAAGCAGGGTCTGTTCTTGCCCGCATATTCTCTGATAGATGTAATTTTTCAAGTTGGTTCCAGATTTCTGAGTATAATAAACTTTGAGAAATGAAGTCTTCCTTTTTTCCATTTCGGACAACGGGAAGAGTTTGTCTAAAATCACCTCCTAAAACGACCACTTTTCCACCAAAAAGCATTCTGGTATTCATCAGATCTTTTAATAGTAAATCAAAAGCTTCAATAGTTTTTGCTTTAGCCATTGATGCTTCATCCCAGACAATTAGTTTTGCACCCCGAATCGAAGATGCAAGTGAGCTTTGTTTGCTAACATTGCAACTAATATTTTCATCAACATTAATAGGGATCTTAAAGCGTGAATGAGCAGTTCGTCCTCCAGGAAGAATGGAAGCTGCGACACCAGAAGTTGCAGTCGCTAATGCTACAAATCCTTTAGATCTTATTGTTGCTAATAAGCTTCGATATAAGAAACTTTTGCCAGTTCCCCCTGGTCCATCAATAAAAAAATGCTCCTGCTTTATTAGAAAATATTCTATCATCAATTATAGTATAAGCTTTTCGTTGTTCTCATTCAGTTTTTTCTCCAACAGCAAGTCTTCTTCGGAAACTCTTATACTTCTCTCAAAATGAACATCTTTTGCTTCTCTTTCAATTGTGGAAGATTGAATATTCTGCAGAACAAGCTTATATTCATTTATATCATGCCCCATTGAGTGTAACTCGTCATTAATAAGGTTCAAAACTCTATGTTGAACATCTCTCTCTTCAATAGTTCTCAGCTTTTTAAAATCTTCAGACATAGAGTCTTCAAATTGCTCCCATAACTCTTTTGGATTAGCAGGATTACAGTAAACTAATAATGTAGCGAACGATCGTCTTAAACTATATTGTAATTGATAACTTACAGCTTCAATCATACAATCAATTAAGCTATTATCAGAATGTAGTAATCCCCTTTTTTCTGCAGATTCCCTGAATGTAGTACAATATGTTCCATTGACCGTACGAAGATCTTCATATGATTTTGGACTTCTCACATTCATAAGTAATAATCTAAGATAGTATCTCTCTCCTTCTGTTGGATGGCAAGTCACAACACGTCCAATAACTGTACGTTGTTTTCGATGGGTCCACATTTTGTATGATGTAGACCATACAAAGTATTGAGGAAACTCTTTGTATAACAGATTAAGTTGCTGAGCCTCCTAATTTGTTTGGTTCATAACAAAGAACTCAGTTAACATTGTTTTTCTAATCATTGGATTCCTTATAATTGTATCTATACTTTCGGTGCTTTTAAAAGAAACATATTGTTGTCCCTCAAGATGTAATTGGAGATGATAAACACTCGGTGTCATCTCGCTAATTGGAAAACCAAATAAGCGCCATGTAGCTTCATGCGGAGAGACCCACCGAGCAAATTGATATTCTTTTATTTCATCTATCTCTGTATGTTTATCATTCTCATGCATATAAAAAGCAATTTTATCATGTCCTTTGCAAATATATTTGTAAAGGTACTTCACAACTTTAATATCAGAACATATTTCCACATTCATATGACAGTTAAACTTGGCAAGTAAAAATGGATTGTATGGTACGACCCATGAGTTATCAAGATATTGCCCTCTAACTTTTACAAGTTCTCCTGTGCGTTGTCTTTTGTAAACTGGATATGAGTTTTTGCCTTTTGATGTTCGTTCAGCAAAATCTTTAGGATATTGAAATTTACAGTAGCCTTTACTTTTCATACATGGATTTCTAGGATTCAAATGACCACAAGGACCATGCATCATATGATGTACAACAACTGAATGTAAGTAAGCTTCTTTATTAGAGTCAGGTAATTCAGCATGAATAATTCTGTCATATGACTCAGGTGTCAACAATTTATATTCATTACAAAGAATAATTAGGAAATGTGCATGTGGAAGACCACGTTTCTGGAACTCTATACTGTACATAAATGCAGCAACCTTTCCGAAGATATTTCTTTTTAATATATCAGTTTTTAGTTCTTCAACTTTTGCTCGAAAGACTCTGCTAATCAAATCAGGTCTGTTTTGTGCCTCATCAGTGGATAACAAATGTTCTTTTATTTCAAGCCACATTGGATTACAGGTCATTGTTAGAAATAAATCAAGTTTTCCGAAATGTTGCACCAAAGCGATAGCGTCAAGATATCACCGACGCATATCTCTTGGTCCTCCAGTAAATGTGACAGGAAGAAATGTTTGTTTTCCAATTTTAGTAGCATCTCTTTCCCCATGTCTTAAGACATCCAGAAGACCATGGAAAACTTCTATTCGAAATAGGTCTGGATTGAAGAAAAAGAAATCTAGCCTTTGTGTTTCAACCTTAATGAATACATCAAAGATATATTGTTGGAAAATTCTTCCAGTATGTAAGAGTTCATCATCTTCATCATCTCGCATTTGAATTTTGTAACAATAATATTCACGACAAGAGACATTATTTCTTTTTTTCTTTTGTTGTTCTAGTACTTCAGCTTCCATATCAAGAAAGTTATCTATTGTGCACATGTTTTTAACACTGGGTACGTATTCCCGTTCATAGACATGGCAGCTGGTTGTATTGTTTGGCTGCAGTAATTTTTTAATACCACAATGCCACCCATCTTGACCATATGGAAATAACAGTGGATACTGTAAGGGATCATAACATCCATAGTAGTAATTAACTAATTGACTTTTATGACTATGGGGGTAAATTCCAAAATGAGGTTTTAATATAGTATGTATTCCTTCATCAACCCATATTGCTGAAACTTCTGATGTAGTAGGTAGGTTATATACTCGTTGATCTAAACCTGAATCACATTTCAGTGCAATGTAAAACTGTGATAGTTCTGGTACATCAGTTAGGGATTTTAAGAAGAAAGAGTATGGATTAACTTGCAGTATATTCATCAGTTTTATTATCATACTTTCTTGAATTTTAGCGGAACAAGCAATTCTGTTTGCCACCTCATTTTCTATTGTCATAGAAGTATAGTTGTAAGTTTTTTCCCTTTCCAGTTGCAGGGTATAAATCATCAATGAAGTGGTATATTTTTCCTTGTACTTTAAAGGTATAAATACCATGATATCTTTTAGCCAAGTCTTTGTCATATTTTACCCCAAGTGATGTAAAAGCGAACATATTATTGTATGTCCTTACATATGTTCGAAAATGTTGAGACTCTTCAGAAGAATTTAAAAATAAGGCTTTTAGTTCTTCAGGCATTTTGTGTGATGTAAGCTTAATTGAACCATTATCACAACAAAATCCAGGCGATTCATACTGAAATCTTTTTGCACTACAGAATTTACAATTTGGGACAACTTTGAGAGGTATATACTCATATTGAGATTCATTAACGCTTATGTGACAACCGCTGCTGAGCCTATTTCCTAAATATCGCAGAATTGGTTAGATCTAAAAGGGAAATAATGAATTATATTCTATGAGGAAAATATCGACTACCATTCTATGTTGAAATTAAGACGAACCTCTATTTGGTATATTTGTTGGGGTAAGAGTACAGGGGCCAGGAGGTGTGCCTGATGTGGATCCTAATATTGAAGTGGTTATGAATTAGAGAAGCAAATGCCTTATGGTCAGCGGAAGCTAATATAAATAAGATGATTGTTATACTCGCCTGTTTCAAAGACAGAGGAAGGATGAAACAAACTTTTCCCTTTCGGAGAAGTGACAGCTGAAGTATGAACCTCAGATGTATCAGCTAATAAGTAAAGATGAAGTGCGTCAAAGCAGATTATGCATGTATATAAAGAACATATGCATACACAGACACATAGGCATGTAAAGAGCATAAATTTAACTTACTAACCTTTTGTTGATGTAACAGAAGGCTCTCTTATCATGAAAGGAACTTGCAGAGGACGCCTTCTTGACTCGGCGTCTCTCATTCACCTTTGTAATAGTAATTTCTCTTTTTGAGCTGGTAGCATTTCTTTATATTTTTTGCGCCGATTGAATTTCATTTCAGCAGTTGTATTAGACAAAGATGAACGTTTGTTCTTTTGCTCTGAACGTGTCATCTGCATACAGAGAGCCAAGAAATTGCAGATGAGATAACCCATGTATGCATGAATAAAAATGCTTGGCTGAAAGGCCACTGTAATCTAGTCTAATTTGATTGTTTAGTGGTGCTGTGTATACTTGTGTTGTACCCATCTAATGTTAGCTACGTTAATGTAAGTTATAGTCAAGAATAAGCCGTAGAAGATAACAACGTTGAATACGAAATCCAGCAAATCACTCGAGTAATCTACGCTATATTAATGCCCAAAAATGGTGGCATAGTCAAAATATGAATATGCTGATTGCGAGTATATTATAGGCGACAATAACTACCCAGCCACTACCGTAAATGGCATACATCTAAAAGGTTCTTCAAAAACTCAAACATGTACAATCCTTGTTGTTTTGTTTTTGTTTTCAACAATCGAATTGGGTATTTGTAAAACAACCCAAAATTTGATATTTTTTCACTCCGTAAAAATTTGATTTTGATGTGAGAGTTAGAGAAACAAGGTAATTCTAGAGAAGGAGAAATTGTGAATCGCCTAAATGAAGTTCAATAAGAAATCGTAGCTGAGCAAAACGCCGTATATATATATATATATATATATATATATTTTTTTTTTTTAAGTTAACAAGCAAAAATGGTGGGTTAGGTTTTTTTCCAGAACTTGGATTCTTCTATTGACTATTCAAGAAATACTCACCGGAATCGAAGAAGCCTCAGTGAGCAGAAGTAAAGCGGAGAACTCGAACAAGTAGCAGCGGAAGCACGCGAAGTAGAGGAAGATGGAAGCTGTGGTTTTCTGCAAGAAGCAACTGAGGTAGTTTGTACTCACCAGAATTAAAGAAGCGACAGCGAGCAGAAGCGGCGGCGATAAGCTTCAGTGAGCAGAAAGGAGAAAATGAGTTTTTAATTAAAAAAAAAGGACAAGTGTGGCCTTTTAATTTTTTTTTACTTTTTTATTTTTAATATTAATAAAAGGACTAAACTAATTAATATTTTTGTAATTGTGTGGATAACCACTGAAGTTGTTTGGACAACTTCTAAAGTTGCTTGGACAACTGTTGAAGTTGTCGAACAACTAAAAAAAGTTGTTCCGACAACTATGATAGTTGTCGAATGATTAAAGAAGTGGTCCGGATAACTATGACAGTTGTTGGACTAATCTTTTTTTTTGTCATTTTTATCTAATTTTTAAAACTTGAAGGATTTTTACCTAATTGACAAATTACTTTGCTCCTTTTAATAGACCTTCCCGAACAGCAGAAGTGGAAGCAATGAGGTGGAGGAAGAAGGAAGCT
Source organism: Solanum sitiens (assembly GCA_016801875.1). Taxonomy (NCBI): domain Eukaryota; kingdom Viridiplantae; phylum Streptophyta; class Magnoliopsida; order Solanales; family Solanaceae; genus Solanum; species Solanum sitiens. Next base: position 19,944 of record JABWTJ010001000.1, on the reverse strand, counting down.
ATGATTTTCTATATGAGAATATTGATCAACGCGTGTTAATCTTGGAGGAAGCGTAAGAGTGAAATGACAATACTATCCAAGTGCACAAGTACACATGTCGAAGTGCTGCTTGAACTAGCACTTATACAATAAGAGAATACCTTATAAACCTTCCTCACCTCAATACTCTTACAACATCCTATATATATATATATATATATAAGAAAGTAAAACAAACTTCAATTAAAGTTATATAAAAGAAAAAAAACTATAATTAAAGATAGATAAGAAAAAAAAAGTTTTATGAGAAATAAAAAAAGGGAAATTAGAAATAAATGACAAATTAAAGTCTATTTATGTATAAAAAATGCAATTCTTATAAATTTATAACAATTAATTTTTCAAATAATAATAAAAAAGAACAAAGAAAAGGAAAAAATTAATTTAAGGAAATGATATAAATTACATCAATGACGAGATTAAGGAAAGAAGATTTTAAAAATTAATAGCATCTATGATGAAAGGATTTAAATATGGTCATATTTGATATTCTGCAAATTTTCAAGGTAAAATTTTCATTATTTTAAAAAATAGGAAAAATACACAAAATAAGAATCAGAAAAATAAATAAATAAACTTCTAGACACAATTTTTAACAATATTTTAAGAAAATATAAAAAAAATGTCATAAAAATATTATAAAATAAATAATTATCTGAAGTGAGAAGGTTGTCATCATTTTTTAACTTTAACTTTATTATTACGTATAGATATGAATCTTTTAGCAGAAGAAATGATCTAAATTATATATATATATATATATATATATATATATATATATATATATATATATATATATATATATATATATATATATATTCTTGTAACAAATAAATAAAAAAAGTATAAAAAAACAAAAACAAAAAGGAAAGAAGCAATTTAAACAAATGAGATAAATGAGAATAAAGAGATAAATTAAGGCAAGAAAGTAAAACAAAATAGTATGATTAATGATGAATGAAATTAAATATGTGAACTTTGATATTTAATAAAATTTGAAAGTGAAATTTTTAGCCTTTTAAAATTAGAAAAAAATATTAAATTTAAAAACAAAAAAAAACTACAAAAATACAGACAAACTTCATTGAAAAATATATAAAAGATAATAAAACAAAATTTTATTAATGATAGTTAAGGAAAAGTAAATTAGAAAAAAGCTTTAAGTAAAAAAAAAGTTAAATTAACATATTGAAGATTTCTCTTTATTCTCCTCCTAATTTAATATGAATTCCATAAATAAATTGAATCTCTCTCTAAATATTTTTTTTTTGCTCTTGGACCACTTATTATTCTTTCTACAAATTTCTCAATCAGTATGATTTTTTTCTCTCAATAGAAATTATAATGCGAACTCTAGAATAAAACCCCGAGTATGAATTCTCTGAAAGAACAATACTCAACCCTGTTGAACGAAATCCCTCCAAAACCACCAGATACCACCCCCACGAGCTTCATAGAAAAATCCCTCTCCTACAAAGACTCCCTCATGGCAAACAAAACTATTATCAATGATCTTGTAGATACAGTACGTAATGTCAAATGACCCCTTAGAAGATGACTATGGTATAAAAGACACCGCACTTATTGCAACTCAACTAGACCAAATCACTCTTACAAAGGAAGACAAAATTACATGTACTCCAATGGAAATACTCAGTTATAATCAAACTTGTTGAAAAACGCCTACAACACCAACTATTAAAGACTAGACTTATCTCCATCTGGAAAACAACTCATGACTTCCTACTAATCGACCTTGGGTTTGATTTCTATATAGCAAAATTCACAAACAAGGAACAACTAAACGATATCCTTGACGGAGGGCCTTGGTTCATCAACAATCATTTCCTCTCAGTCCAAAAGTGTGTTCCGAACTTCATAGCAAGCAAAGGCTCCACTATCTTTACAACCATCTGGATTCGCCTACCACACCTTCCAACTTAATACTACAACGACTCTATTCTAAGAAAGATTGGTAACAATTTTGGGAAACTACTAAAAATAGATATCTGCACAAGCACCACGATCAGAGGGCGATATGCTCGTTTATGTGCGCAGGTTCCCCTATCCAATCCCTTGAAATCATCAGTCAAAGTACGAGAACATACTCAAGAAATCTGGTATGAGGGACAAAGCCTCATCTGCCAAGCCTGTGGCAGAATTGGACACTCAAGGCTACAATGTACCTTTATCTCTCATAATCACTCTACACACCCTACACCCTCATCAACGCAACCTGCACCAAAAGAGTGGCACACAGTTACCTTCCCCAGGAAAGAACAATCTGTGTTGACTAATCGAGGGAGGAAAAAGATGTCATTCTCGTAGTCGGCGCTACCAGGTAAGCTCTCTTCTTCCTCCTCCCATACCCCTTCCACCTACTCCTCAACAAATCCCAACACCAATCATAGCTTCTTAGCCCTTCTTCTACAACACCATTCACTAGAATAAATACCGCTACCACACACAAACCCTCTTACCAATTTGAAATTCTTGCCTCTTCGTCTTCTGATCCTGCATTCGTTGACCACTCCACGAATGATCTCCCCTCATCTCCCCTTCCATCAACTCGGCAAACACCCCCACCTCCTCGTCAAACCAAACCGACCAAAAATGCTGACATGTCACTTTGCTATGTCACTAAATCACCGACCACTCTCTCGCTAGATCAGGAACTTTCTACATACGGGAATTTTTTGCCCAAGTGTTCAAATCCCAAACCAGTATCCTCCACCTGTAATACCCAAAAAGATGCCAAATCTAACCTCTCTCGTCAACACTTGTCACACCTCCCTTGCCAAATGGACGATGAGGATTACATGCAAGAAGAGAAACATGTTAACCTCTCCCTTTCTCCAAAGCCATTAAATACCACCAATCCCTTGCATGCAAGATCTCAACCAACTGATCTCCAATCATTATTTCACTGTCACAATACTCAACCCACTACTTTCTCCCCCATTATATTAAACAATCAACCCTCCTCCAGTCCAAACGTACTACCAGAAAACTCCTTCCTAACAAAGAATTTATCCCCTAAGACCACATGACTCTTCCATGAAGAATCTACCTCTAAGAACCCTCCTCCGACAGTCTACGTGACCACAACCCTCCCCCTCTCTCAACCACCACAATCGTGGATAGAACAGGGTCTTCAAGGGACATGCAGTCTTCTTCACGTTGGATCTGGAGGGGAGGAAAGTGCTAATCATTCTCCAAAATCCAAACTTCCTTGCTCAGCTGATCACAGAGGGAATGGACCTTGCTATGGACAATTACACAAACCAAGTATGGCTAAACAATCTCCTGAACCCACTAGCCCCAGAGATGGCTCCATACCTATTCCACCACATGCAGCCACTCTGGAACCTTCCAGCTCACTTCAACCCCCTCCTAACCCCTGTGAGGAACGATCTCCCATTCTTCTCTCCCCAGGAACTGTCCATGGGAAACCCTCTCTTTAGCCCTTGAGTTTCGATAGTCAACTAGGAAACAAACACTCAGACTCCTATAATAGAGGAGGCAGTACCAGAGGATGGATTGGAGGAAACAACTCCCTCGTTCACCGAAATGGAAAACCTAAATGGACTAGCCCTTATGATATTTTCGGAGATGGAAGACCAGAAATACATATTCACGTGCCCACCGAACCTCAAGAAATGCTCCATCGACTTCCGTCCCCCTACACTACGAGGGCATCAAAGGTGGCAGTGGTTCTGAGTCCCACCCTAAGGACTCCATCTGACGAGGTAACAAACATCACCAACTATCTTTTCATGAATTTTGCAAATACAATCATTATTTGGAATATTCGTTTTGCTCATAATGAATCCTTCATGAGAAATCTTAAGGAAATCATTAGGACACACAATTACTGTATATTGGCTTTACTTGAAACTAGGCTCCAAGACCACAATACTCTGAAATAAGATCTTAACTTTAACGGCATGCTGCAAGTCCCGACTGTGGGAAGATCTGGTGGCATCGTTCTACTATGACATGATAATTTGGTTGTGGTGAATCAGTCAGGAACTGTAACCAAGACCTTCATGCAATGATCCAGGTAAACTGTAACCAACAAGTTTGGCTATTAAGTATTATTTATGCCAATACTAATGCTATAATCCGTAATAACCTCCGGAATAGCCTTAAGAATATTAGGGACTGTTATACGGGACCTTGGCTTCTAGGTGGTGACTTCAATGACATCACATGCCAAAGTGAGAAATGGGGTGGACGACCTTTTAATCCAACCCGTGCCACTAAATTCATTAACTGTATAAACTACTGTAAACTTCATGACCTAGGGTACAAAGGCTCACGATACACTTGGTCCAATCACCAACATAGAGAAGGGTTAATTCTTGAACGCCTAGATAGATATTTAGCAAACCCTAAATGCGTCCATACTTACGAGAATGCTACTGTAAACCATGTCCCTCTTACTCACTCCGACCACTCCCCCCTTCTGCTTACTCTCCACCCAAAGGCTCTACATCATAAAACAATAATATTCCGCTTGGAAATCCTTTTGGTTAGCTCACAGTGATTTTCAAACCCTAGTTCATAATAGTTGGGCAAACAAAAGCCTCCTTCAGGCTCAACATGACTTTCAGGAAACCCTTATCCCTTGGAGAAGACCCACTTTTGGCGATCTCAAAAAGAAAAAATCACAGCTCCTAGCCCGTTTAGCGGGAATTCAAAAATCTCCAAATTTTCCTACTAGTTCCTTCCTAAAAAATCTAGATAACAATCTTAGAATGGAATACAAATCTATTATAAGAATAGAGGAAGATTACTGGAAAATGCGCTCTAGGATAAACTGGTTGACCAATGGGGATAGAAATACTCATTTTTTCCATCTCTCCGTAATTAATGGACGTAGGCGTAATAAAATTACCCATTTTACTGATGACCAAGGAAACTGGATTGACAACCAAGACTGTCTCCTTAAATATACTTTGGCATACTTTCAAAATATCTACATCACCTCCCATACAGTCTCCTCTGTCCATAACACCTCTAAAATTACCACTTCATCTAGAAGTCTTGACCTCTATGAATTGGATAAACCACTTAGGGATACAGAAATATTTACTGCTGTCACCTCCTTCAAACCTTTTAAATCACCAGGCCCTAATGGACTACACCCATTCTCCTTTCAAAAGTTCTGGCATACTATTAACCCGTCAGTTACTAAATTCATCCATGACATTTTTGATAATATTGAAGTGCCTCCATCCATCAACCAAACCTATCTCTGTCTAATCCCCAAAACCCATAACGCAAATAACCTTCGCAACTTTAGACCTATAAGTCTCTGCAACACTATTTACAAAATTATCACTAAAATCATAGTTCTCCGTATAAAACCTCTTCTGTCAGAACTCATTGGCCCTTACCAATCCAACTTCTTAAAGGGTACAAGGCCGGCTGATAATGCAATTAGTATCCAAGAACTGATGAACAAGTTTAAAACGTCAAAATCCACTATGGTTTGCTTCATACTCAAGCTTGATCTTGAGAAGGCTTTTGATAAACTGGAATGGTCATTTATCTATCGTGCTTTAGTTTACTTCAAATTCCCCCCTAAAATCTCCAAACTAATCATGTCCTGTATATCTGTATCATCTATGGCTATCCTAGTAAATGGCACAAAAACTGAATACTTTAACCCGTCCAGTGGAATCCGGCAAGGTGACCCCCTTTCCCCCTATTTATTTATTTTATGTATGGAAATGTTGTCAGACTATATTAATTACCAAGTGGATTTAGGTAGCTGGAATCCTACTAAAATATCACCTAGAGGTCCTTCATTCTCCCATCTATTCTACGCTGACGACCTCACACTAATGGCAAAAGCAAACAACTCCTCTATAAACTCCATGGCCCAAAGTATTCACCTCCCATGCCAACTATCAGTCCAAACCATCAATAAAACCAAATAAAAAATCATAACCTCCACCAGTTGCAATACCTCTACTATTACTCACCTCACCGTCACCTTTGGTATTTCTCACACTTCAAATTTTGGTACTTACCTTGTCTTTCCCATTTTAAAAAATTCACCCAAACCAAGAGACTTTCTTCATATCATTGATAAGATGCAGCAAAGACTCGCTCACTGGAAAACAAACCTCCTCACTATGACTGGAAGAACCATGCTAGTTCAATCAACTCTAAATTTGATCCCTAGTTATCACATGCAATACTTCAAACTACCCGAAAAGATCCTCCGCACTATTAATAAATCCAACGAGACTTCATTTGGGGTAGCTCCCACCATAAGAAAAAGATCCACTACTTAAGATGGAAAACTATTACTACTTCCAAACGACTAGGCGGTTTAGGTCTCCATGATGCCTGCTCAAAAAATACAGCCTCCCTTTCTAGCCTGGATTGGAAACTGTTCACTAACCCAACCGCCCCTTGGGCAATGTGTCTCTACCATTAAAATAATTTTTGCACAAATCAGGCCCATACATCATTCACATGGAAAAATGTTATGTTAGAATGGAAATATTGTGCTAAAGGATGAAGATGGCTCATTGCTATGGGCAAAACAATTAACATTTGGGACTTCAACTGGATTTCCCCCGCCAAAAACCACCGATCCCTCATTCAAGACCCTTTTTCTCAACAAGATTGCCTTAAGACAGTAGCTGATATGAGAATTAACAAACAATGGAATCTCCACTCTTGTTCTTTTGACTTTCCTCCAGAAATAACCCATGCCATAACTACTATCCTTACTTTTCCAACTCTTCCACGGGACACATCTATATGGTCCCCAAATGATTCCGGCAGTTTCACTATGGCCTCCGTCTACCAACTCATAAATCCGCCTCTTGCACTCTCTCACAAAATGCTAAAAGTTTTCAATGGATTGGAATCTTAACACATTACCAAAAATTAATTTCTTTCTCTGGATGTGTTATCATGACCGAATCCCCTCAGCCTATTACCTTAATAAACTAAAAATCATCCCTTCAAACATTTGTCACATCTGTAAGGCTTCTACTGAAACCTCACAACACATTTTCGTCGGATGCACTATTGCCAAACATTTCTGGAAGTAGATGAATATCTCCATTCCCTCTTCCAGTAACACCCTCAATTAACGATAACTGGCTACTAGACCTTACAAACCTAAACCACACCTTCGCAGCCCAACCGCTTCAGTGGGACATATTCTTCCCTTTTGTCATCTGGCCATAATAATAATATATTCCATAACACTACCAACTCCCCCTCCATCCACACGACTATATCTCGTACCTTGGAATATGCCTTCACAAGATCTTCCATCTTGCTGCCTCCTACGGACAAGATCTTAATTCATATTCGATGGAATCCTTCTACCCCGGCCACTACAAATCAACATCGACGGGTCCTTCAATTCTCAATCTCAACGGGGCGTAATAGGAGGAGTCTTCCGCGATGTACAAGGCAATTGGAAGATGGGTTTCCATCTACAACTTCAATGCTTCAGTGCCACTCACCTGGAAATACTGGCTCTTCTAAAAGGCATTGAACTAGCCTACCACTACAATCTTACTCCATTGACAATTGAAACAGATTCGACAGAGGTAATTACCTTCCTCACCGAAAATTCACATCCACTACACAACTATCTCCTCTCTTCCTGCAGGTACTGGCTGAAGAAATTGCTGAATCCCCTATCAAACACAATTTTAGGGAAGCAAACAAGGTGACCCATCACTTGGAAATTGAAGCTCGATCATCTAGTACTAATATGAATCTTGTAATATTTTGTAATCCCGCGTTAGGAGTAACTTCTAGTCTGGTAGCAGACATAGCAGGACACATTAGTACTAAACAAATGTTCTTAGCATCTTGTATTAACCTAACTAGACTCGGGAACTATAATATACCAAATGTATCTGCCTTCTAAGCTTTTAATATAATATATATATGCCTTTCTTACCAAAAAATAAAAAAGAAACTATAATGCAACATTCTTTCAAAAACTCTTAATATTTTGACGATTGATTATTACATGATTTTTCTTTAGTATCTTCAGAAGTATCACGAGAAATCATCTCTTTCTCTTTTTATGAATAAATAACATGACATCATCAGAAGAATAAGAGACAAAGTAAATGATTCACGATTTTTTTTCATTCTAAGATCTCTTCTCCTCATCTCTAAATTAGCATTTAGTTTGTTGTGTCAATTTTGTTGTTCTTTTTTCTGTTGCTTGTTATCTTTCTCTTATTTATGATTGTTGTTATTTTTTTGGTGTGTTGTTGAATCTTTCTCTCACGGTTACATGTATGTTCAATGAAGATTATATATGTGTGTGTTCCTAAATTAACATCATATCATTAGTTATAATTACAGATTTACAAAGAACAAATAAAATAGAAAAAAGTTTTTTGAACATAAAAAAAAGGAATTAGTAGAACAAAAAAGTTCAAAGAAATAATGTCAGGATTAATTTCATCTCTTTTCAAATTACATAACAAATTTCTCCTTATTGTCTTCCTAATTTGATATGAATTCTATAAATAAATTGAATTTTTTCAAATAATTCTTCCTTATTCTCTTCCTAATTTGATATCAATTACATAAATAGATTGGTTATTTCTCCAATAATCTTCTAGCCCGTTGAATACTCTTCACACTTATAAATTTTCAACCAAATAAATATTTTTCTCAACATATTTCTCAGCATCCTTTGAAAAAGTCTTTTATTTTGAGAAGATACAACATAATCTTTCTTCCCACACCAATGTAATATCTCTTTCTCTTTTCCTTTTGAATGGAGTAGAAAAATGTATTAATGGGATCATTCCCGCTAATGTGAAGTTGGACAAATAATTGACATTATGAGTTGCTGATGAGTCATGATAATGATGACGATGCTGACACACATATAATATCAGATCACATAATACATTCTTAATAGAAATATGTATACAACATGATATTAGAAATTAATTGACATGAAGATGAAAAAGAAACAACAACAAAGTTAAGAAGTGTGTTGTAGTTGTCTATGGATATTAAAATCTTTCCATTTTATAGGCTAAATATAAACTGTTGAGGAAAATGAAATTTGTTTAGTCTTTTCATCTTCAATCTACTTAAGTGTATATTAATGTAAGAAATGTTTTAAAAGGTTGTCGTTAATTGGACATTTGGAGTTATAAAAACTTTAAAATTAAATTGATGTCTTTTCCTTTTCATGGAGTAAAAGATTGAAATTATTTGTGTTACACATTAACTTCATAATTTAAATTAAGATAAATGTGAAAAATTAAAGAAAAATATCAAAAATTTGAGGGAAAAAAGATAAATATCATTCCTAGCTTTAGAAGCATGCCACATCCGCAGTCCCATGTTTCTCGTTTATTATATACTATATATCAGGTGCCCGCGCTAGCGTAGACCCAACATATGTTGATTTTTTTTCTTCCAATGTATGTGACACAAATCAAATTTGAAAAAGTGAACTAAACTTTTTATATGTGTTATTTAAAAAAAATATTTTAAATTATTAATTTATGTATCTTTTGTGTCAGTTTTGAATAATATATGTTACTACATCTGTTTATTTTATGTGATACAAGTGATTTTAGGAAAGTCAATGAAATTTCTTCTAAGTGATGTGATGTACCGTGGTTATACGGTACTTTCAATGCTTTTTCCATAAGTTTAGTGTGTGTCTAAGGCCTTTTTGTATTGGTTTTAATGTAATTTTCTCTTTGTTTTCAGGAAATCTGTCCAGAAGGAGAACGTGAGAGTTTGTGCTGAAAGTTGCAGAGGTGGCAACCTACGGAGCCATCGACGGTCCGTCGTGACCTCGAAGGTCCGTAGGTGACCACCGTCGTGGGAAGAAGGAGGTTGACAAAGGAAGTTGGGGAATTCTGACCAAGTGTGGGGCTACGGAGGCTCTCGACGGACCGTCATAGCCACGACGGACCGTCCTGCACATCCGTCAACGTCAACAGAAAGTAGCCCCAGTACCCATCTTCAGAGGATTCTAAGTATGGAACGACGGAGGGCCTCGATGGTCCGTCGTGGCCTCGACGGTCCGTCGTTACAGTCGTCGACTTAGATGCGTTTTTTGGACAGATTTCCCTTAAATAGGTTTCCCTCTTTTACTAGGATTCTAGTATTATAAATACCTGTAAATACCTCATTTTTGGGGTTAGACTTTTGGATATTTTTTTAGTTTTATTGTTCTAAGTATTGAATGTTGGGATTTTAGAAATTACTCTATTTTCCAGAATCGTTTGTTGCAAGTTTTTGATTAATTCAAGTAATTACTGGATTATCTTCAATCTCATCAAAGTAAGTGCATGAATTCTTATCTAATTAATATGAATTGTGTGATTATTAACATGAGTAATTAAACTCCATAACTAGGATTGTGGGAACCATGGGTAAATAACAAGGTAAAATCTAACTAAAATAACAATTCTCGAATAATGTCTTGCATGTATTGATAATTCTTTCGTTTAGAAGTCTTTTTAACGGTGGCCAACGTTAGAACTCGCCTTATTGCTACTTACCGGACCAAGGAGGTAGATAATAAAAAAAGAATTATCAACGTAGATTTAGTATATACTATCTAATAAGCTAGTGTTGGTTGGTGCGAAGTAACAACTAAGCCAAATATCGATTATGATGCTTAATATGAGGTAAATGTAAGGTTTAGTAAAGCATACACACGTAGCCGGATCAAGGTGCGGAGTGAAATATCCTAATTGCCGGACCAAGGAATTAGGGATACATAACTTACCACTTTGCATGCAAGATATTAGGAAAGGATTGTTATAGCTAGAATTACCGAGTTATGAACCTATGGGGAACACTTAAGCCCTAGTTACTTTCATTACTTGATAAAAATCAAATCTTTGAACGTGTCACTTGTTTACGTAGAATTAGCTAATTACATTTGTTATTCAAAACCCCCTTTTTGTTATTTGTTTTCGGAAAGGACTTGACTAAATAAAAGTAATAGTAGGTTATAGTTAAGTCTAAATCATTTTCCTCGTGCGATCGACCTAAACCTCATAGTTGGGTTCTTTACTTGATACGACCGCTTATACTTCTTTTCGAGAAGTAAATTTGAGCGTATCATGATGTACCTATAAATCCTAGTTGATTCCAACACTCTAAAGTACATCTAAACATCATGAAATTATCCATAAACATGAGATCATGATCCTTAAATCCATAATCCAATTCGAGGAAAGTTAAGGTCAAAGTCAAAGAAGTTAAGGGTCAAGTCTAAAAGTTGAGAAGCACGTCAAACTGAGTTCTTAAAGTTTTCAAGAGTCTTAAATATACATTTTTACTTTGTTTTAAGGCTCGAGCTACAAGTTGAGCAAAGAGTAAAGATTTGAGTCTAAATCTCAAAAGTTATAAGGGAACTAAGTATCCCCTAGAGTTAAGTTTCAAGTAGAGCAAAGAGTGAGTTCATTTCTCAAAAGATATAAGGGAACTAAGTAGTCCCTAAGAGTTACAAATGATTTCACATTTTGAGAAAGAGAGGAATCTAGACTTCCACATAGCCTTTGACTAGTTTTGGAAAATGGGAACTATGATTTCCAAGAGAGCTTTTAAAGCTAAATTTGACTAATTACCTCAAACCAGAGAAGAAGTTGTTTTAAACACCACATATGAGCTAATATTTTGGGAGTAGTATTGAACATCGATATGGGGAAGCGAGTTCATATCAACTCAAGTCTCCATGAACCATGTAGCTAGCATAGACAGATATAGGGTCATTCTTTTTGGATGATTCCTTAGTGCTTTTTAGCATAGACTACTGAATCCACTTAGTAGTTCAGGTTCTATACCAACGACAAGGTATAGAGCAGTCCTCTTGCAATGTGAGGTAAGACGTACCATCGCGTAGGCTCATCGTGATGGTCGTCAGTTAGAGAATCTCCCACAAAAACTATATTACTTTAATATATAAGTAAAGTTGAGTTTATTATTGCATAACCTTTAATGAGATAAGTGTTCCCTCTGTTTTACAAGATATATATATAGCATATATATAGCATTTGTCTTTATTGCGTTATATTGGGTTATGACTTCTTGAGTTGAGTAGAGCCAAGGTAAGTTCATTCTTACTCCTTTCAAGCTTAGTAGTTGTTCTTTAACATTCCAACTCGCATTCTCGTACATTCAATATAGTGATGCCAGTTGGTCTGCATCGTTTCATGTGCAGGTAACCACGATCAACATCTAGCGCCTCGTTGATCCAATTTGCGCATCCAGAGTTAGTGGTGAGCCTACTTGCTTTCGGAGGACCCTTTCTTGCTTTCAGTACTTCCTTATAGAATGTTGAGGGGTTTGTCCCAATATTCATCTTAGTAGTAGTAGAGGCTTCATAGACTAATAGATAGCCAGACAGACAATTTGGGTCTCTCTTTAATTTCATATACACATATATTGTTTTTGAGGCTTAAGTTTCATTTGGCCAATACTATTATTTAAAGTGTTTTTCATGAGAATGTTTCCAGCTTTATATTTGAGTTAAGTCTTCCGCTGAGTTATGTAAGCCAGACCAAGGGTTCGCTCAAGGCTAGCAATGGTCGTTGGGTGTTATCCATGTCCAAGGTGTAGGCTTGGGGCGTATAAAACTTGGTATTAGAACACAAAGTTCAAGAGTCCTAGGGAGTCTATGAAGCCATGTCTGTAGAGTCTTAATCATCGGTGTGAAGCGTGCCACATCTATGATTATGAGGCTACAATATTTAGGAATTTCTTACTTCTTTCATACTCATTTCGTGCGTTAGAGTTTTATCTCTAAAAAGCTCCCTTCTAATTCATGCCTGCGTGTGTTTTCAGATCATCTTGCCTCAACGAAGAGCAGTTAGAGGTCGTCCAGCCAGAAGAAATGTTGAGGAGCTAGAGGTACCTAATTCAGCTGAAGTGAAACCTCAAGGGGAAGTTACCAATGCTGAATTACGTGAGGATATCCGAATGTTGAGTCAAGTTGTGACCAACCAAGTCGGGCAACAAAGATAAGCTCAACAAGAAGGGGATGATACTTCGAGGATTAGGGAATTCTTGAGGATGAATCCCCCAAGCTTCACTGTTTCAAGCACCACTGAGGATCCGGAAAACTTTGTAGAAGATTTGAAGAAGGTATTTGATGTAATGCATGTTGGTAGTGTTGAGAGAGTTGAACTGGCTGCATAACAACTCAAAAGTGTGTCTAGAACATTGTACAACTAGTGGAAGGAGCGCAGAGATGAGGATGCACCACATCCGAGCTGGGCTTTCTTTGAAGAAGCTTTATTGGGGCGTTTCATTCCCCGAGAATTGAAGGAAGCAAAGGTGCGGGAGTTCATCCTTGATTTTTTTTTAATTCAAGGAGTCATTCCAAAGAGATTTCAAAAAGGGTTTTAAACCCCAACTTCTTTTATCTTTGACTCTAAGCATGGGTCCTTGCATGAAAACGTTTTAAGGACTCACATATGTTGTTTTTAGTGTTAGTTGGTGATTTTAATGTTAAAACTTCAATGATACCTTGTTTATACTTATTATCAACTTTTAGCTTATGAAATGACTTTAATGAACATGATAAGATAATGTTAGAACTATGGATTCGTTATGGTTATATTGTGATTAGCTACTGCCATAAGTGCTATTTTATGATGAATTATTCGAGAAATGGAGAATAGGTGGTGAAAGCTTTGATGAATGGTAATTGGTTATATTGTTTAGTTCTTATTATGAAATGTTCTTGAGTGGTATGGTCCACATGTGGTGACGGTGTTATTTGAAGTATATGGATATATGTATTAATGTGTGTCTTGTGAATTGGCCTTGAAGGCATATTATATGAAGTGAAGTGATGATTATGGTGCTGATACATGATGTGTGTTAGAAAGTTGAAAGGTGTACCTTTCACAACCCGAAACCACACCCTAGAAGTTAGGGCACAACCTCGGACTGTGACGTGCGTACTCGACCTCTCGGAGGTTTCATACAAGCCTTTCATATCATTCATCGCATATACATAATGAAAAGTAGTGCGAATTAAAATTTTTCATAAAACAATATCATAACATATCTTCTTTTAGACACTTAGGAATGAACCTTAACCTCATTTAGTCAACCTATTCATTATCTTAACATCATCAACATAACCATTATAGACTCATATAACCAAATTAGGAACAACCATGTACCAACTCTAAGACTACACACTTAACACATAGCCATAGCATAACATGATTACCTAATATCATCAATAGACTAACACATACTTTCACATATAGGTAGATATAATCATACATCACCAAATCAACAACAAAAATAGCCATATAACTTCAAGTAGTGCCGATAAGGCCATGATCATCAATATACTTAAAATAACACCGACAAGGCCACATCAATTCACGTAACACCGCCACCATAAGTGGACCAAACCAATCATAACATAATTGAAATCTAATTAACATTAATTAAAAGGAAATAGGGCAGCGTACCACCTTTTCATCCTCAACACTTCAAGCCAATACCAGATTATCCAATTCCACCTCATAAGGCCCTTACCCATGGCCATGAACACCAATTCAATACATAAACTATAACACTCAATGAAATCTAAGCCAATTCATTATAGATTCAACAATCTAAGACTAATTAGACATCAATTGAATACAATTCTTATATCATTAGAAAGCCCATAAGAAACTACACATGAATTCATAAATATTAGACCAATATCAAGCAATCCATAAATTAGTCAAAAACTAGGGTTCATCAATTACATGGGTTCATAGGTTAATTGATTTAAAATCAACTTAATAACCACAATTCAATCACTAAACAATGATTTAAAACCATTAATAGATCATGAAATAGGTCAATTCAACTTTAGAAAACTCGTGAAAACATCTTTGAAGTTAGGCTCCTTGATGAAACGAGTTTCAAGGATCAAAAGTCATACCTCAATGAAGCTAATTCTTCACTTTGATGAAGATTCTCCACTCAATTCGTCACACCAAGCTCTTTCTTGACTTTGGACTTCAATGGAGTCTTGGGAATTTCTAAGGGATTTTGGGGTTTTTATTTTTGAAGAATGAAATCTTCTAAGTGTTAATGACTTATATACATACTTAAAATACCCAATATACCCTTAAGGAACCGCCAAAATATGTATTTGGAAGTGGGGTGAATTTACAAGTTCACCCCTTAACTTGGCAATGAACTGCACGCAGGGACAGCACCATCGACGGTTGGCAGTCGACGGACCGTTTGTCCACAAACGGACCATCCTGTCCTCCCGTCGTTTGGTTCAAAGTTTGTACGTGGTCCTCATCCTTTCCCAGCCTAAGTTTCTACCCACTACACTATTGACGGACCGTCTTTTGACCTACGGACTGTCCTTTGGTCCGTGGTCTAGGACTAAGCTTTGTCCATCGATGGTTGCCCATCGACGGGGCGTATGTCCACTTACGGGTCGTGCTGGACTCTGTCGATGGGTTCAGAGACTTGGAACTGGTATCTTAGTGTCACGCCTCAAAACCCATTAAGACGGACAGGCACCCGATGCCCTAAAGGCCCGAGAGAACCAACCTGCAACCTGTTCTTACTGAGCATATACTATAACAATTGAGACAAGTTAACTTTGGATGCAGCGATATAAACCAACGTAAGTAGGTCCAAAAGTTATATACAAGACTTGGCCGTTTAGACCACAACTCCTTAAGACACAACTGAACCATGTACATACGTCTACAAAGCCTCTAAAAGATAGAAGACTAGAGTAGGTCGGGACAGACCCCGCCTTACCCTTAACTACGATACAATACCAAACGAATTTAACAAGGACTTAATAAAGCTCCGAATCAACTTGGAGCTCACCAAAAGTAGCAGAATTTCGAGTGCTCCTACTGAGGAGGTCTACTAGCTGGAGTACCTGAGCCTGCAGCATGAAATGCAGCGTCCCCAATACGGGACGTCAGTACGAAAAATGTACTGAATATGTAAGGCAAAAAGTATATGTAATACAAGGCACAAATGAAATCAAGTAGCAACATATGAGTGCATAGATTAGGAGAGAAGACCACCTTGGCTTACTCTTGTGGAATCAAGTAAGCTACATTCTTTTCTTTACCTTCTTTGTATGTTATAATCTTTGTTGGGCTTGTGATACAAGTGACCAGCTGATCAGTGGTAGAAGAGGATGACCCATGCTAGGCGTATTAACCCCTGGGATGCGGTCCTCATAATTACACAACTTGGGATCGGCCCATGCTAGGCTTTCGCCCCTGAGCTGCCACCCTTCTATACCAATAGGGATCGGCCCATGCTAGGCTTTCGCCCCTAAGCTGCCACCCTTAATTAAATAGATTTCTTCACTTAGATTCTTTAATCTTTGAGATTATTGTTAATCAGTTCATAACTCTTTTGAGATGTTATCTTGGATAATCGTAACACTTTGAGATATTGATTTGGTGGTCATAATCATCTTGGAGACATGAAATTACGGAACAGTAGTGGAATACATGAAAACAATACTTTGAGGCAGTAACAATGACATAAGGAGCTATGAAACATCAACACCTTACTTTAAGACCTTAATGACACAATTGACTTCAATTGGCTTAGGAGAAGGATTCATCAAACTTTCTTTTGCAAATACCATTTCTATAACAGCACTAGGGAAAATTACACAAGTATAGAGTAGTGAACATATAATGAAGTAGTTCCATGTACTTAGAATGGGGAAAGAAATATTATTAGCTATTTGGAGATAGTACGCTGCCACCATGCTTTCTTTTCTAGAAATAGAACTTATGAGAATCACTTCATTGATATTAATTGCAGGTGGCAGATTTCATGCCAAAAGGATATAGAATCGAATAGCCTTACATACCTTATATTTATGACCAATACCACTATCACGATTCAGCCTTCCTTATTGGGTGCTAATCTACAACATAAGTCATGATTAAGCTAACATCAGCAGCTAATCACAATAAGGTTCTCCAAAACAGTAGCTAAAAATATTTGATGGAAATCAGGCCCATACAACCCTTACATAAATGGTGAACCACCACACCCTTCCTCTACACATTAATACAACTTCAAACATCATTTCCAGAGATACCCAAACAGCCCTCAACAACAATATTCATAAGGCAGCCACTAACAATCTCAAATCTTTCAGCATAATAGGAGAATATTGACTCAAAGATTTATCATCATCCATGAATTCTTGATAAATATATACAAAATTCTCCAATCCAAACATGATCAAAGAGAGGAAAACAAATGGGTTGAAGTCTTACCTTAATTCTGGAAATTTATCCTCTAAACTTGTATTTCAAGAATTCAAACTCTCCTTCAAACTTCTTACTTGAAAATGAGACAGCACTCAAGAATCCCTAAGGTGTTTTAGGGCTGCTTATTGAAGCCAAGAGAGACCAAGAAAGAAACTTAAGAAAATCTGAAATTTTGCAAGTTCAAAATGGAGAATAAGACTTGATCCTTATCCTTTGAAAAAGGAGGTGTTATGGCCGACACTCTTGACCAATTTTGGTCCATATAATGTCAAGTAGGTGCCCCACCTGCTTGTCCTTTTAACTTGGGCCCTTTTGGACTTAATATTATTGGACCTTGGCTGTCCATTTTTCCTTTGTTCTTTTAATCAGCTTGGGACAGATTAGTGCAAGTAGGTGGTACACACTTGGCCCAATAACATGGTAAAACAAATCTTAGGAGGTCATGTACTTACTTAGTTTCACTTGGGCTTTATCCATAATGGCCAATTGGCAGATTTGGCTGTTGGGCCTTCTTTCATTCACATTTTCTTTAATAGGTTTGGGCTTCAAATGAGCCCCTAAATATAAGCCTAAATCTGGTCAATCAAACTTGGGCCCTTTAACTATAATATAGATCAAGTAGGTGATGCAGCTGCTAGCTCAATTACCACCTTACTATAATTACTTAAATACTTTCCATCGGAGTTAACTTGCAATACATATGCTAAAACGTGCAAGGCATTACATCACCTTCCAAGCTAGTTTAAACCAACACTAATCATGTAAGAAACATGATCCCTCACCTACACTATAAGTATATGTCAAGTATAACATGAATAGAACTACCACATACAAAAATACAGGCCGTTACATCCTTCCCCCCTTGGAACATTCGTCCTCGAATGTTAGCATGGTTGTGCGGCCTAAACAAGTTCAAGCCTAAGCTAGTACTACTATTAATCACATTGAACATATAGACTTATACTTACTTGTCAATGCCTCCACTAACATTTTGATCATTCCCACCAGTGTGGAAGAGGTGAGGATACTTCAATTTCATTGCTTCTTCTGCTTCCCATGTAACTTCTTCTACTTGTTGGTTTCTCCATAGAACTTTTACAGAAGCTACTTCTTTATTCCTTAACTTCCTAACTTGTCGATCCAGAATAGCAATGGGTACTTCTTCATAAGTGAGATCTCCTGTAACCTGTACATCTTCAGTAGGAGTAATACGAAATGGGTCACCTACGCATTTCCGTAGCATTGAGACATGGAACACCGGATGAACTGATGAAAACTCTTGTGGTAGCTCTAACTCATAGGCTACTTGGCCAAATCTTCGGATAATCTTATATGGCCCTATATAGCGTGGACTCAGCTTTTCCTTTTTACCAAACCTCATTACCCCTTTCATCGGAGACACCTTCAAGAACACCCAATCCCCTATAGAAAATTCTAGTCCTCTCCTTCTAATATCTGCATATGATTTATGTCGACTTTGAGCTATTTCTAGCCGCTGCTGTATCACTTTGACTTTTTCCATAGCTTGATGAACAAGATCTGGCCCAAATAAGGCAGTTTCACCCGTTTCGAACCAGCCAATTGGTGATCTACACTTTCGACCATATAAAGCTTCATAAGGTGCCATTTTAATGCTCGAATGATAGCTATTGTTATAAGCAAATTCAATAAGTGGTAGGTGATCATCCCAGCTACCCTTGAAATCTAATATACAAGCTCGAAGCATATCCTCAAGTGTCTGAATCGTACGTTCTGCCTGACCATCCGTTTGAGGATGAAAGGCTGTACTTAAATTCACTTGTGTTCCCAAACTCTTTTGAAATGACTTCCAAAAATTTGCTGTAAATTGAGCTCCTCTATCCGATATTAGAGAGATTGGCACTCACATGTTAGTCGAACTATCTCTTTAATGGTA
The DNA here is from genome assembly GCA_016801875.1 of Solanum sitiens. Lineage (NCBI taxonomy): Eukaryota > Viridiplantae > Streptophyta > Magnoliopsida > Solanales > Solanaceae > Solanum > Solanum sitiens. The sequence continues at coordinate 702 of JABWTJ010001000.1, read as the reverse complement.
CAACTCGCTACTCTTCACCTGTTAAGTAAGGTCTTCACCGGCAAAAGTGTGCTGCTTTGGTAAGTTCTAATCAACGATTACCCATATGGATCAACTTCCAGAATGAGCGAGGCAGTCCGTAAACAAAATCCATTTATCATTGGCCCATTTCCAAAGGTGAAGTTCTATACGCTGCATGTAACCTCCGGGCTTTTGGTGTTCTACTTTTACCTGTTGACAGTTTGGACACTGAGCCACGAATTCTGCAATGTTATTCTTCATGTTCCCCCACTAATACATTTCTTTCAAGTCATGATACATTTTAGTTGACCCCGGATGAACAGAGTACCTTGAATTATGTGCTTCCATCATGATCCTCTTTCTTAGTTCATCTATATTAGGTACACACAATCTGTTTTGACATCGAAGTACTCCGTCTTGCTTAAGCTCAAATGCCTTTGTCATACCATGTAGTACATTCTCTTTAAGTTGTAAAAGAATTGGATCAGTGTACTGCTTCTCTTTTACTTACACTATTAATGAGGATTCTGCCGCATTTTGCACAATTACCCCTTTGTCTTGAGATTCAAGAAGGCGAACGCCCAAGTTAGCTAGTTGGAAAAGATCCTTAGTCATTCCTTGTCTTTCCATAGACTTCCCATTAGTGGTTGCCATTATTTTACGGCTTAAAGCATCAGCTACTACATTAGCTTTACCGGGATG
>JABWTJ010000999.1:136041-170440 GCA_016801875.1 Solanum sitiens | reverse complement strand
GCAGTTTTGACGTCGGGATCCGGATCACCCCAAAAATTGTATACTATAGCACACGAAAAATCGTCGAAATAGGGGTATGCACGCTTTGGGGCTATTTTGACCTTTAAAATGGATCGGAATGGCCGTGAGGGCCAATCGGATGCATAGCCAAGGTCTTCACGGACGTCCATAAATAATTTTTGCGGTTTTGACGTCGGGATCCGGATCACCCAAAAAATGGTATACTATAGCACACGAAAAACCGTCGAAATAGGGGTATGCGCGCTACGGGGCTATTTTAACCTTGAAAATGGATCGGAATGGCCGTGAGGTCCAACCGGATGCGTATCCAAGGTATTCACGGACGTCCACAAATAATTTTTGCAGTTTTGAAGTCGGAATCCGGATCACCCAAAATATGGTATACTATAGCACACGAAAAATCGTCGAAATAGGGGTATGCGCGCTTTGGGGCTATTTTGACCTTGAAAATGGATGGGAATGGCCGTATGGACGTCCACAAATAATTTTGGCAGTTTTGACGTCGGGATCCGGATCACCCAAAAAATGGTATACTATAGCACATGAAAAATCGTCGAAATAGGGGTATGCACACCTTCAGGGCTATTTTGACCTTGAAAATGGATCGGAATGGTCGTGAGGTCCAACCGGATGCGTAGCCAAGGTCTTCACGGACGTCCACAAATAATTTTTGCAGTTTTGTCGTCGGGATCCGGATCACCCAAAAAATGGTATACTATAGCACACGAAAAATCGTCGAAACAGGGGTATGCGCGCTTCAGGACTATTTTGACCTTGAAAATGGATCGGAATGGCCGTACGGACGTCCACAAATAATTTTGGCTGTTTTGATGTCGGGATCCGGATCACCCAAAAAATGGTATACTATTGCACATGAAAAATCGTCGAAATAGGGGTATGCACGCTTCGGGGCTATTTTGACCTTGAAAATGGATCAGAATTGCCGTGAGGTCCAACCGGATGCGTAGCCAAGGTCTTTACGGACGTCCACAAATAATTTTTGCAGTTTTGACGTCGGGATCCGGATCACCCAAAAAATGGTATACTATAGCACACGAAAAATCGTCGAAACGGGGGTATGTGCGCTTCGGGGCTATTTTAACCTTGAAAATTGATCGGAATGGCCGTGAGGGCCAACCGGATGCATAGCCAAGGTCTTCACGGACGTCCACAAATAATTTTTGTAGTATTAACGTCGGAATCGGGATCACCCAAAAAATGGTATACTATAGCACAAGACAAATCGTCGAAATAGGGGTATGCGCGCTTCGGGGCTATTTTGACCTTGAAAATGGATCGGAATGGCCGTGAAGACCAACCGGATGCATAGCCAAGGTATTCACGGACGTCCACAAATAATTTTTGCAGTTTTGACGTCGGGATCCGGATCACCCAAAATATGGTATACTATAGCACACGAAAAACCGTCGAAATAGGGGTATGCGCGCTTCGGGGCTATTTTGAACTTGAAAATGGATCGGAATGGCTGTTTGGGCCAACCGGATGCATAGCTAAGGTCTTCACGGATGTCCACAAATAATGTTTACAGTTTTGACGTCGGGATTTGGATCACCCAAAAAATGGTATACTATAGCACACGAAAAATCATCAAAATAGGGGTATGTGCACTTCGTGGCTATTTTGACCTTGAAAATGGATCGGAATGGACTTGAGGGCCAATCGGATGCATAACCAAGGTCTTCACGGACGTCCACAAATAACTTTGTCAGTTTTGACGTCGGGATCGTGATCACCCAAAAATGGTATACTATAGCACACGAAAAATTGTCGAAATAGGGGTATGCGCGCTTCGGGGCTATTTTGACCTTGAAAATGGGTCGGATTGGCCGTGAGGGCCAACCGAATGCATATTTTAGGTCTTCACGGACGTCCACAAATAAATTTTGCAATTTTGACGTCGGAATCAGGATAACCCAAAAAATGGTATACTATAGCACACGAAAAACCATTGAAATAGGGGTATGCGCTTCGGGGCGGTTTTGACCTTGAAAATGGATCGGAATGGCCGTGAGGGCCAACCGGATGCATAGACAAGGTCTTCACGGACGTCCACAAATAATTTTTGCAGTTTTGACGTCGGGATCCGGATCACCCAAAAAATGGTATACTATAGCACACGAAAAAAAATCGTTCGAAATAGGGGTATGCGCCTTCGGGCTATTTGACTTGAAAATGGATCGGCAATGGCCGTTGAGGGGCCAACCGGATGCATTAGCCAAGGTCTCAAGGACTGTCCACAATAATTTTTCAGTTTTTGATGTCGGGATCCGGATCCACCCAAAAAAATTGGTATACCATTAGGCACACGAAAAATCGTCGAAATAGGGGTTATGCGCGCTTCGGGGCATTTTGACCTTTGAAATAGATCGGAAATGGCCGTCAGGGATAACCGGATGCATGCTAAGGTCTTCACGTACGTTCCACAAAATAATATTTGCAGTTATTGACTCGGGATCCGGATCAACCAAAAATGGTATACTTATAGCATACAAAAAATCGTCCGAAATAGGGGTATGCTGCGCTTCGGGCTATTTTGACCTTTTAAAATGGAATCGGAATGGACGTGGAGGGCCAACCGGATGCATAGCCAAGGTCTTCAACGGACGTCCACCAAATAATTTTTGCAGTTTTGACGTCGGGATTCTCCGGATCACCAAAAAATGGTATTACTATAGCACACGGAAAAACCATCGGAAATAGGGGTATGGCTCGGGGGCTATATTTGACCATGAAAAATGTGATAGGAATGGCCGTTGAGGGCCAACCGCGCATGCATAGCCAAGGTCTTCACGGAGCGTCCACAAATAAATTTTTGGCGCAGTTTTTGACGTCGGGATCCAGATCACCCCAAAAAATGGTATACTATAAGCACACGAAAAATCGGCGAAATAGGGGGTATGCGCGCTTCGAGGCTATTTTGACATTGAAAATGGATCGGAATGGCCGTGAGGGCCAACTGGATGCATAGCCAAGGTCTCACGGACGTCCACAAATAATTTTAGCAGTTTTGACGTCGGGATCCGGATCACCCCAAAAATTGTATAATATAGCACACGAAAAATCGTCGAAATAGGGGTATGCGCGATTTGGGGCTATTTTGACCTTTAAAATGGATCGGAATGGCCGTGAGGGCCAACCGGATGCATAGCCAAGGTCTTCACGGACGTCCATAAATAAATTTTGCGGTTTTGACGTCGGGATCCGGATCACCCAAAAAATGGTATACTATAGCACACGAAAAACCGTCGAAATAGGGGTATGCGCGCTTCAGGGCTATTTTAACCTTGAAAATGGATCGGAATGGCCGTGAGGTCCAACCGGATGCGTATCCAAGGTATTCACGGACGTCCACAAATAATTTTTGCAGTTTTGAAGTCGGGATCCGGATCACCCAAAATATGGTATACTATAGCACACGAAAAATTGTCGAAATAGGGGTATGCGCGCTTTGGGGCTATTTTGACCTTGAAAATGGATGGGAATGGCCGTACGGACGTCTACAAATAATTTTGGCAGTTTGACATCGGGATCCGGATCACCCAAAAAATGGTATACTATAGCACATGAAAAATCGTCGAAATAGGGGTATGCACGCTTCAGGGCTATTTTGACCTTGAAAATGGATCGGAATGGCCGTGAGGTCCAACCGGATGCGTAGCCAAGGTCTTCACGGACGTCCACAAATAATTTTTGCGGTTTTGACGTCGGGATCCGGATCACCCAAAAAATGGTATACTATAGCACACGAAAAATCGTCGAAACAGGGGTATGCGCGCTTCAGGGCTATTTTGACCTTGAAAATGGATCGGAATGGCCGTACGAACGTCCACAAATAATTTTGGCTGTTTTGATGTCGGGATCCGGATCACCCAAAAAATGGTATACTATAGCACATGAAAAATCGTCGAAATAGGGGTATGCACACGAAAAATCGTCGAAACAGGGGTATGTGCGCTTCGGGGCTATTTTAACCTTGAAAATTGATTGGGAATGGCCGTGAGGGCCAACCGGATGCATAGCCAAGGTCTTCACGGACGTCCACAAATAATTTTTGTAGTATTAACGTCGGAATCGGGATCACCCAAAAAATGGTATACTATAGCACAAGACAAATCGTCGAAATAGGGGTATGCGCGCTTCGGGGCTATTTTGACCTTCAAAATGGATCGCAATGGCCGTGAAGACCAACCGGATGCATAGCCAAGGTATTAACGGACGTCCACAAATAATATTTGCAGTTTTGACGTCGGGATCCGGATCACCCAAAATATGGTATACTATAGCACACGAAAAACCGTCAAAATAGGGGTATGCGCGCTTCGGGGCTATTTTGACCTTGAAAATGGATCGGAATGGCCGTTTGGGCCAACCGAATGCATAGGTAAGGTCTTCACGGACGTCCACAAATAATGTTTGCAGTTTTGACGTCGGGATTCGGATCACCCAAAAAATAGTATACTATAGCACACGCAAAATCGTCAAAATAGGGGTATGTGCGCTTCGGGGCTATTTTGACCTTGAAAATGGATCGGAATGGACTTGAGGGCCAATCGGATGCATAACCAAGGTCTTCACGGACGTCCACAAATAACTTTGTCAGTTTTGACGTCGGGATCGGGATCACCCAAAAAATGGTATACTATAGCACACGAAAAATCGTCGAAATAGGGGTATGCGCGCTTCGGGGCTATTTTGACCTTGAAAATGGATCGGATTGGCCGTGAGGGCCAACCGAATGCATAGCCAAGGTCTTCACGGACGTCCACAAATAATTTTTGCAATTTTGACGTCGGAATCCGGATAACCCAAAAAATGGTATACTATAGCACACGAAAAACCATCGAAATAGGGGTATGCGCTTCGGGGCGATTTTGACCTTGAAAATGGATCGGAATGGCCGTAAGGGCCAACCGGATGCATAGACAAGGTCTTCACGGACGTCCACAAATAATTTTTGCAGTTTTGACGTCGAGATCCGGATTACCCAAAAAATGGTATACTATAGCACACGAAAAATCGTCGAAATAGGGGTATGCGCTTCGGGGCTATTTTGACCTTGAAAATGGATCGGAATGGCCGTGAGGGCCAACCGGATGCATAGCCAAGGTCTTCAAAGACGTCCACAAATACTTTTTGCAGTTTTGACGTCGGGATCCGGATCACCCAAAAAATGGTATACCATAGCACACGAAAAATCGTCGAAATAGGGGTATGCGCGCTTCGGGGCTATTTTGACCTTGAAAATGGATTGGAATGGCCGTCAGGGCCAATCGGATGCATAGCTAAGGTCTTCACGGACGTCCACAAATAATATTTGCAGTATTGACATCGGGATCCAGATCACCCAAAAAATAGTATACTATAGCATACGAAAAATCGTCAAAATAGGGGTATGCGCGCTTCGGGGCTATTTTGACCTTTAAAATGGGTCGGAATGGACGTGAGGGCCAACCGGATGCATAGCCAAGGTCTTCACGGACGTCCACAAATAATTTTTGCAGTTTTGACGTCGGGATCCGGATCACCCAAAAAATGGTATACTATAGCACACGAAAAACCATCGAAATAGGGGTATGCGCGCTTCGGGGCTATTTTGACCATGAAAATGGATAGGAATGGCCGTGAGGGCCAACCAGATGCATAGCCAAGGTCTTCACGGACGTCCACAAATAATTTTGGCAGTTTTGACGTCGGGATCCAGATCACCCAAAAAATGGTATACGATAGCACACGAAAAATCGTCGAAATAGGGGTATGCGCGCTTCGGGGATATTTTGACCTTGAAAATGGATCGGAATGGCCGTGAGGGCCAATCGGATGCATAGCCAAGGTCTTCAAAGACGTCCACAAATAAATTTTGCAGTTTTGACGTTGGGATCCGGATCACCCAAAAAAAGGTATACTATAGCACACGAAAAATCGTCGAAATAGGGGTATGCGCGCTTCGGGGCTATTTTGACCTTGAAAATGGATCAGAATGGCCGTTAGGGCCAACCGGATGCATAGCTAAGGTCTTCACGGACGTCCAAAAATAATATTTGCAGTATTGACGTCGGGATCCGGATCACCCAAAAAATGGTATACTATAGCACACGAAAAATCGTCGAAATAGGGGTATGCGCGCTTCGGGGCTATTTTGACCTTTAAAATGGATCGGAATGGCCGTGAGGTCCAACCGGATGCATAGCCAAGGTCTTCACGGACGTCCACAAATAATTTTTGCAGTTTTGATGTCGAGATCCGGATCACCCAAAAAATGGTATACTATAGCACACGAAAAACCATCAAAATAGGGGTATGCGCGCTTCGGGGCTATTTTGACCATGAAAATGGATAGGAATGGCCGTGAGGGCCAACCGGATGCATAGCCAAGGTCTTCACGGACGTCCACAAATAATTTTGGCAGTTTTGACGTTGGGATCCAGATCACCCAAAAAATGGTATACTATAGCACACGAAAAATCATCGAAATAGGGGTATGCGCGCTTCGGGGCTATTTTGACCTTGAAAATGGATTGGAATGGCCGTGAGGGCCAACCGGATTCATAGCCAAGGTCTTCACGGACGTCCACAAATAATTTTTGCAGTTTTGACGTCGGAATCCGGATCACCCAAAAAATGGTATACTATAGCACACAAAAAACCGTCGAAATAGGGGTATGCGCGCTTCGGGGCTATTTTGACCTTGAAAATGGATCGAAATGGCCGTGAGGGCCAACCTGATGCATAGCCAATGTCTTCACGGACGTCCATAAATAATGTTTTGCAGTTTTGACTTCGGGATCCGGATCACCCAAAAAATGGTATAATATAGCACACGAAAAACGGTCGAAATAGGGGTATGCGCGCTTCGGGTCTATTTTGACCTTGAAAATGGATCGGAATGGCTGTGAGGGCCAACCGAATGCATAGCCAAGGTCTTCACGGATGTCCACAAATAATTTTTGCAGTATTAACGTCGGGATCCGGATCACCCAAAAAATGGAATACTATAGCACACGAAAAATCGTCGAAATAGGGGTATGCGCGCTTCGGGGCTATTTTAACATTGAATATGGATCGGAATGGCCGTGAGGGCCAACCGGATGCATAGCCAAGGTCTTCACGGACGTCCACAATAATTTTGGCACTTTTTACGTCGGGATCCGGATCACCCAAAAAATAGTATACTATACCACACGAAAAATCATCCAAATAGGGGTATGCGCGCTTCGGGGCTATTTTGACCTTGAAAATGGATCGGAATGGCCGTGAGGGCCAACCGGATGTATAGAACAGGTCTTCACGGACGTCCACAAATAATTCTTGCAGTTTTGACGTCGGGATCCGGATCACCCAAAAAATGGTATACTATAGCACACGAAAAACCGTCGAAATAGGGGTATGCGCGCTTCGGGGCTATTTTGACCTTGAAAATGGATCAGAATGGCCGTGAGGGCCAACCGGATGATTTAGCCAAGATATTCACGGACGTCCAAAAATAAATTTTGCAGTTTTTACGTCGGGATCCGGATCACCCAAAATATGGTATACTATAGCACACGAAAAATCGTTGAAATAGGGGTATGCGCGCTTTGGGGCTATTTTGACCTTGAAAATGGATGGGAATGGCCGTACGGACGTCCACAAATAATTTTGGCAGTTTTGACGTCGGGATCCGGATCACCCAAAAAATGGTATACAATAGCACATGAAAAATCGTCGAAATAGGGGTATGCACGCTTTAGGGCTATTTTGACCTTGAAAATGGATCGGAATGGTCGTGAGGTCCAACCGGATGCGTAGCCAAGGTCTTCACGGACGTCCACAAATAATTTTTGCAGTTTTGTCGTCGGGATCCGGATCACCCAAAAAATGGTATACTATAGCACACGAAAAATCGTCGAAACAGGGGTATGCGCGCTTCAGGGCTATTTTGACCTTGAAAATGGATCGGAATGGCCGTACGGACGTCCACAAATAATTTTGGCTGTTTTGATGTCGGGATCCGGATCACCCAAAAAATGGTATACTATAGCACATGAAAAATCGTCGAAATAGGGGTATGCACGCTTCGGGGCTATTTTGACCTTGAAAATGGATCAGAATGGCCGTGAGGTCCAACCGGATGCGTAGCCAAGGTCTTTACGGACGTCCACAAATAATTTTTGCAGTTTTGACATCGGGATCCGGATCACCCAAAAAATGGTATACTATAGCACACGAAAAATCATCGAAACAGGGGTATGTGCGCTTCGGGGCTATTTTAACCTTGAAAATTGATCGGAATGGCCGTGAGGGCCAACCGGATGCATAGCCAAGGTCTTCACGGACGTCCACAAATAATTTTTGTAGTATTAACGTCGGAATCGGGATCACCCAAAAAATGGTATACTATAGCACAAGACAAATCGTCGAAATAGGGGTATGCGCGCTTCGGGGCTATTTTGACCTTGAAAATGGATCGGAATGGCCGTGAAGACCAACCGGATGCATAGCCAAGGTATTCACGGACGTCCACAAATAATTTTTGCAGTTTTGACGTCGGGATCCGGATCACCCAAAATATGGTATACTATAGCACACGAAAAACCGTCGAAATAGGGGTATGCGCGCTTCGGGGCTATTTTGAACTTGAAAATGGATCGGAATGGCTGTTTGGGCCAACCGGATGCATAGCTAAGGTCTTCACGGATGTCCACAAATAATGTTTACAGTTTTGACGTCGGGATTTGGATCACCCAAAAAATGGTATACTATAGCACACGAAAAATCATCAAAATAGGGGTATGTGCACTTCGTGGCTATTTTGACCTTGAAAATGGATCGGAATGGACTTGAGGGCCAATCGGATGCATAACCAAGGTCTTCACGGACGTCCACAAATAACTTTGTCAGTTTTGACGTCGGGATCGTGATCACCCAAAAATGGTATACTATAGCACACGAAAAATTGTCGAAATAGGGGTATGCGCGCTTCGGGGCTATTTTGACCTTGAAAATGGGTCGGATTGGCCGTGAGGGCCAACCGAATGCATATTTTAGGTCTTCACGGACGTCCACAAATAAATTTTGCAATTTTGACGTCGGAATCAGGATAACCCAAAAAATGGTATACTATAGCACACGAAAAACCATTGAAATAGGGGTATGCGCTTCGGGGCGGTTTTGACCTTGAAAATGGATCGGAATGGCCGTGAGGGCCAACCGGATGCATAGACAAGGTCTTCACGGACGTCCACAAATAATTTTTGCAGTTTTGACGTCGGGATCCGGATCACCCAAAAAATGGTATACTATAGCACACGAAAAATCGTCGAAATAGGGGTATGCGCTTCGGGGCTATTTTGACCTTGAAAATGGATCGGAATGGCCGTGAGGGCCAACCGGATGCATAGCCAAGGTCTTCAAGGACGTCCACAAATAATTTTTGCAGTTTTGATGTCGGGATCCGGATCACCCAAAAAATGGTATACCATAGCACACGAAAAATCGTCGAAATAGGGGTATGCGCGCTTCGGGGCTATTTTGACCTTGAAAATAGATCGGAATGGCCGTCAGGGGTAACCGGATGCATAGCTAAGGTCTTCACGGACGTCCACAAATAATATTTGCAGTATTGACATCGGGATCCGGATCACCCCAAAAAATGGTATACTATAGCATACGAAAAATCGTCGAAATAGGGGTATGCGCGCTTCGGGGCTATTTTGACCTTTAAAATGGATCGGAATGGACGTGAGGGCCAACCGGATGCATAGCCAAGGTCTTCACGGACGTCCACAAATAATTTTTGCAGTTTTGACGTCGGGATCCGGATCACCCAAAAAATGGTATACTATAGCACACGAAAAACCATCGAAATAGGGGTATGCGCTTCGGGGCTATTTTGACCATGAAAATGGATAGGAATGGCCGTGAGGGCCAACCGGATGCATAGCCAAGGTCTTCACGGACGTCCACAAATAATTTTGGCAGTTTTGACGTCGGGATCCAGATCACCCAAAAAATGGTATACTATAGCACACGAAAAATCGTCGAAATAGGGGTATGCGCGCTTCGGGGCTATTTTGACCTTGAAAATGGATCGGAATGGCCGTGAGGGCCAACCGGATGCATAGCCAAGGTCTTCACGGACGTCCACAAATAAGTTTTGCAGTTTTTACGTCGGGATCCGGATCACCCAAAAAATGGTATACTATAGCACACAAAAAACCGTCGAAATAGGGGTATGCGCTTCGGGGCTATTTTGACATTGAAAATGTATCGGAATGGCCGTGAGGGCCAACTGGATGCATAGCCAAGGTCTCACGGACGTCCACAAATAATTTTAGCAGTTTTGACGTCGGGATCCGGATCACCCCAAAAATTGTATACTATAGCACACGAAAAATCGTCGAAATAGGGGTATGCGCGCTTTGGGGCTATTTTGACCTTTAAAATGGATCGGAATGGCCGTGAGGGCCAATCGGATGCATAGCCAAGGTCTTCACGGACGTCCATAAATAATTTTTGCGGTTTTGACGTCGGGATCCGGATCACCCAAAAAATGGTATACTATAGCACACGAAAAACCGTCGAAATAGGGGTATGCGCGCTACGGGGCTATTTTAACCTTGAAAATGGATCGGAATGGCCGTGAGGTCCAACCGGATGCGTATCCAAGGTATTCACGGACGTCCACAAATAATTTTTGCAGTTTTGAAGTCGGGATCCGGATCACCCAAAATATGGTATACTATAGCACACGAAAAATCGTCGAAATAGGGGTATGCGCGCTTTGGGGCTATTTTGACCTTGAAAATGGATGGGAATGGCCGTACGGACGTCCACAAATAATTTTGGCAGTTTTGACGTCGGGATCCGGATCACCCAAAAAATGGTATACTATAGCACATGAAAAATCGTCGAAATAGGGGTATGCACGCTTCAGGGCTATTTTGACCTTGAAAATGGATCGGAATGGTCGTGAGGTCCAACCGGATGCGTAGCCAAGGTCTTCACGGACGTCCACAAATAATTTTTGCAGTTTTGTCGTCGGGATCCGGATCACCCAAAAAATGGTATACTATAGCACACGAAAAATCGTCGAAACAGGGGTATGCGCGCTTCAGGGCTATTTTGACCTTGAAAATGGATCGGAATGGCCGTACGGACGTCCACAAATAATTTTGGCTGTTTTGATGTCGGGATCCGGATCACCCAAAAAATGGTATACTATAGCACATGAAAAATCGTCGAAATAGGGGTATGCACGCTTCGGGGCTATTTTGACCTTGAAAATGGATCGGAATGGCCGTGAGGTCCAACCGGATGCGTAGCCAAGGTCTTTACGGACGTCCACAAATAATTTTTGCAGTTTTGACGTCGGGATCCGGATCACCCAAAAAATGGTATACTATAGCACACGAAAAATCGTCGAAACAGGGGTATGTGCGCTTCGGGGCTATTTTAACCTTGAAAATTGATCGGAATGGCCGTGAGGGCCAACCGGATGCATAGCCAAGGTCTTCACGGACGTCCACAAATAATTTTTGTAGTATTAACGTCGGAATCGGGATCACCCAAAAAATGGTATACTATAGCACAAGACAAATCGTCGAAATAGGGGTATGCGCGCTTCGGGGCTATTTTGACCTTCAAAATGGATCGGAATGGCCGTGAAGACCAACCGGATGCATAGCCAAGGTATTCACGGACGTCCACAAATAATTTTTGCAGTTTTGACGTCGGGATCCGGATCACCCAAAATATGGTATACTATAGCACACGAAAAACCGTCGAAATAGGGGTATGCGCGCTTCGGGGCTATTTTGAACTTGAAAATGGATCGGAATGGCTCTTTGGGCCAACCGGATGCATAGCTAAGGTCTTCACGGACGTCCACAAATAATGTTTGCAGTTTTGACGTCGGGATTCGGATCACCCAAAAAATGGTATACTATAGCACACGAAAAATCGTCAAAATAGGGGTATGTGCGCTTCGGGGCTATTTTGACCTTGAAAATGGATCGGAATGGACTTGAGGGCCAATCGGATGCATAACCAAGGTCTTCACGGACGTCCACAAATAACTTTGTCAGTTTTGACGTCGGGATCGGGATCACCCAAAAAATGGTATACTATAGCACACGAAAAATTGTCGAAATAGGGGTATGCGCGCTTCGGGGCTATTTTGACCTTGAAAATGGGTCGGATTGGCCGTGAGGGCCAACCGAATGCATAGCCAAGGTCTTCACGGACGTCCACAAATAATTTTTGCAATTTTGACGTCGGAATCCGGATAACCCAAAAAATGGTATACTATAGCACACGAAAAACCATCGAAATAGGGGTATGCGCTTCGGGGCGATTTTGACCTTGAAAATGGATCGGAATGGCCGTGAGGGCCAACCGGATGCATAGACAAGGTCTTCACGGACGTCCACAAATAATTTTTGCAGTTTTGACGTCGGGATCCGGATCACCCAAAAAATGGTATACTATAGCACACGAAAAATCGTCGAAATAGGGGTATGCGCTTCGGGGCTATTTTGACCTTGAAAATGGATCGGAATGGCCGTGAGGGCCAACCGGATGCATAGCCAAGGTCTTCAAGGACGTCCACAAATAATTTTTGCAGTTTTGATGTCGGGATCCGGATCACCCAAAAAATGGTATACCATAGCACACGAAAAATCGTCGAAATAGGGGTATGCGCGCTTCGGGGCTATTTTGACCTTGAAAATAGATCGGAATGGCCGTCAGGGGTAACCGGATGCATAGCTAAGGTCTTCACGGACGTCCACAAATAATATTTGCAGTATTGACATCGGGATCCGGATCACCCCAAAAAATGGTATACTATAGCATACGAAAAATCGTCGAAATAGGGGTATGCGCGCTTCGGGGCTATTTTGACCTTTAAAATGGATCGGAATGGACGTGAGGGCCAACCGGATGCATAGCCAAGGTCTTCACGGACGTCCACAAATAATTTTTGCAGTTTTGACGTCGGGATCCGGATCACCCAAAAAAATGGATACTATAGCTCACGAACAAACCATCGAATAGGGGTATGCGCTTCGGGGCTATTTTTGAACCATGAAAATGGATAGGAATGGCCGTGAGGGCCAACCGGATGCATAGCCAAGGTCTTCACGGACGTCCACATATAATTTTGGCAGTTTTGACGTCGGGATCCCGATCACCCAAAAAATGGTTTACTATAGCACACAAAAAATCGTCGAAATTGGGGTATGCGCTTCGGGGATATTTTGACCTTGAAAATGGATCGGAATGGCCGTGAGGGCCAACCGGATGCATATCCAAGGTCTTCACGAACGTCCACAAATAATTTTGGCAGTTTTGGCGTTGGGATCCCGATCACCCAAAAAATGGTTTACTATAGCACACGAAAAATCGTCGAATAGGGGTATGCGCGCTTCGGGGATATTTTGACCTTGAAAATGGACGAAATGGCCAGTGAGGGCCACCTGAAGCATAGCAATGTCTTCACGGACGTCCATACAATAATTTTTTGCAGTTTGACTTCGGATCCGGATCACCCCAAAAAATGGTATACTATAGCACACGAAAAACCACGAACATAGGGGTATGGCGCGCTTCGGGGGCCTATTTTTACCTTGAAATGGATCGGAATGGCTGTGAGGGCCAACCGGATGCATCGCCAGGTCTTCACGGAGTCACAAATAATTTTGGCAGTTTTGATGTCGGGGAATCCGGATCACTCCAAAAATGGGGTATACTAATAGCACACGAAAAATCGTTGAAAATGGGTATGCGCGCTTCGAAGGCTATTTTGATCCTTGAAAATGGATCGGAATGGCCGTGAGGGCCAAACCGGATGCATAGACAAGGTCTTCACGGACGTCCACAAATAATTTTGCAGTTTTGACGTCGGGGATCCGATCACCCAAAAAATTGTATACTATAGCACACGAAAAATCGTCGAAATAGGGGTATGCGCGCTTTGGGGCTATTTTGACCTTTAAAATGGATCGAAATGGCCGTGAGGGCCAACCGAATGCATAGCCAAGGTCTTCACGGATGTCCATAAATAATTTTTGCAGTTTTGACGTCGGGATCCGGATCACCCAAAAAATGGTATACTATAGCACACGAAAAACCGTCGAAATAGGGGTATGCGCGCTTCGGGGCTATTTTAACCTTGAAAATGGATCGGAATGGCCGTGAGGACCAACCGGATGTATAGCCAAGGTCTTCACGGACGTCCACAAATAAGTTTGGCAGTTTTGACGTCGGGATCCGGATCACCCCAAAAATTGTATACTATAGCACACGAAAAACCATCAAAATAGTGGTATGCACGCTTCGGGGCTTCTTTGACCTTGAAAATGGATCGGAATGGCCGTGAGGGCCAACCGGATGCATAGCCAAGGTCTTCACGGACGTCCACAAATAATTTTTGCAGTTTTGACGTCGGGATCCGGATCACCCAAAAAATTGTATACTATAGCACACGAAAAATCATCGATATAGGGGTATGCGCGCTTCGGGGCTATTTTGACCTTGAAAATGGATCGGAATGGCCGTGAGGGCCAACCGGATGTATAGAACAGGTCTTCACGGACGTCCACAAATAATTCTTGCAGTTTTGACATCGGGATCCGGATCACCCAAAAAATAGTATACTATAGCACACGAAAAACCGTCGAAATAGGGGTATGCGCGCTTCGGGGCTATTTTGACCTTGAAAATGGATCAGAATGGCCGTGAGGGCCAACCGGATAATTTATCCAAGGTATTCACGGACGTCCACAAATAATTTTTGCAGTTTTGACATCGGGATCCGGATCACCCAAAATATGGAGATCATGCACCTCTCTTTCCTACTTATAACGGAAAAGGGTACAGTTGGTTGGTCCAACCTATTCTTGAAATAAACAACTCGCACACACTCCCTTTCCAAAAAAAATCAATACACCAAGCACTACACTTAGATTTATTGGATTTGTTGCTAAAATATCGGTATTAAACCCGAAACTCCTGGCAGATGGCCAGTTGCCCAAAGAAACGAAAGAATTGGTTACGTTTTTCATATGATCTCCTCTTATAGATAGACTAAAAAATCGAACAGAGTTCTTTTTGTAGCACTTCGCCCCTCTTTTTATTTATTCTTTTATTTTTTCTGTACTATAGCACACGAAAAATCATCGAAATAGGGGTATGCGCGCTTTGGGGCTATTTTGACCTTGAAAATGGATCGGAATGGCCGTACGGACGTCCACAAATAATTTTGGCAGTTTTGACGTCGGGATCCAGATCACCCAAAAAATGGTATACTATAGCACACGAAAAATCGTCGAAATCGGGGTATGCGCGCTTCGGGGCTATTTTGACCTTGAAAATGGATCAGAATGGCCGTGAGGGCCAACCGGATGATTTATCCAAGGTATTCACGGACGTCCACAAATAATTTTTGCAGTTTTGACATCGGGATCCGGATCACCCAAAATATGGAGATCATGCACCTCTCTTTCCTACTTATAACGGAAAAGGGTACAGTTGGTTGGTCCAACCTATTCTTGAAATAAACAACTCGCACACACTCCCTTTCCAAAAAAAATCAATACACCAAGCACTACACTTAGATTTATTGGATTTGTTGCTAAAATATCGGTATTAAACCCGAAACTCCTGGCAGATGGCCAGTGGCCCAAAGAAACGAAAGAATCGGTTACGTTTTTCATATGATCTCCTCTTATAGATAGACTAAAAAATCGAACAGAGTTCTTTTTGTAGCACTTCGCCCCTCTTTTTATTTATTCTTTTATTTTTTCTGTACTATAGCACACGAAAAATCGTCGAAATAGGGGTATGCGCGCTTTGGGGCTATTTTGACCTTGAAAATGGATCGGAATGGCCATACGGACGTCCACAAATAATTTTGGCAGTTTTGACGTCGGGATCCGGATCACCCAAAAAATGGTATACTATAGCACACGAAAAATCGTCGAAATAGGGGTATGCGCGCTTCGGGGCTATTTTGACCTTGAAAATGGATCGGAATGGTCGTGAGGGCCAATCGGATGCAAAGACAAGGTCTTCACGGACGTCCACAAATAATTTTTTTTAGTTTTGACGTCGGGATCCGGATCACCCAAAAAATGGTATACTATAGCACACGAAAAATCATCGACATAGGGGTATGCGCGCTTCGGGGCTATTTTGACCTTGAAAATGGATCGGAATGGCCGTGAGGGCCAACCGGTTGCATAGCCAATGTCTTCACGGACGTCCACAAATAATTTTTGCAGTTTTAACGTCGGGATCTGGATCACCCAAAAAATGGTATACTATAGCACACGAAAAACCGTCGAAATAGGGGTATGCGCGCTTCGAGGCTATTTTGACCTTGAAAATGGATCGGAATGGCTGTGAGGTGCCAACCGGATGCATAGCCAAGGTCTTCACGGATGTCCACAAATAATTTTGGCAGTTTTGACGTCGGGTTCACGATCACCCAAAAATGGTTTACTATAGCACACGAAAAATCTTTGAAATAGGGGTATGCGCTTCGGGGCTATTTTGACCTTGAAAATGGATCAGAATGGCCGTGAGGGCCAACCGGATGCATAGCCAAGGTCATCAAAAGACGGACGTCCACAAATAATTTTGGCAGTTTTGACGTCGGGATCCGGATCACCAAAAAAATGTATACTATAGCACACGAAAAATCATCGAAATAGGGGTATGCGCGCTTCGGGGCTATTTTGACCTTGAAAATGGATCGGAATGGCCGTGAGGGCCAACCGGATGTATAGAACAGGTCTTCACGGACGTCCACAAATAATTCTTGCAGTTTTGACGTCGGGATCCGGATCACCCAAAAAATGGTATACTATAGCACACGAAAAACCGTCGAAATAGGGGTATGCGCGCTTCGGGGCTATTTTGACCTTGAAAATGGATCAGAATGGCCGTGAGGGCCAACCGGATGATTTAGCCAAGGTATTCACGGACGTCCACAAATAATTTTGCAGTTTTTACGTCGGGATCCGGATCACCCAAAATATGGTATACTATAGCACACGAAAAATCGTTGAAATAGGGGTATGCGCGCTTTGGGGCTATTTTGACCTTGAAAATGGATGGGAATGGCCGTACGGACGTCCACAAATAATTTTGGCAGTTTTGACGTCGGGATCCGGATCACCCAAAAAATGGTATACAATAGCACATGAAAAATCGTCGAAATAGGGGTATGCACGCTTTAGGGCTATTTTGACCTTGAAAATGGATCGGAATGGTCGTGAGGTCCAACCGGATGCGTAGCCAAGGTCTTCACGGACGTCCACAAATAATTTTTGCAGTTTTGTCGTCGGGATCCGGATCACCCAAAAAATGGTATACTATAGCACACGAAAAATCGTCGAAACAGGGGTATGCGCGCTTCAGGGCTATTTTGACCTTGAAAATGGATCGGAATGGCCGTACGGACGTCCACAAATAATTTTGGCGTTTTGAGTCGGGATCCGGATCACCCCAAAATGGTATACATAGCAATGAAACCTCGTCGAAATAGGGGTATGCCGCTTAGGGGCTATTTGGACCTGTGCAAATGGATCAGAATTTGGGGGGGTCCTTGAGGTCCAAACCGGATGCGTTAGCCAAGGTTCTTTACGGACGTCCCACAACTAATTTTTGCACAGTTTGACATCGGATCCGGGATCACCCAAAAAATGGTATACTATAGCACACGAAAATCATCGAAACCCGGGTATGTGCGCTTCGGGGCTATTTTACCTTGAAAAATTATGGAATGGCCGTGCGGGCCAACCGGATGCATAGCCAAGGTCTTCACGACGTCCACAAATAATTTTTGTCGTATACGTCGGAATCGGGATCACCCAAAAAATGGTATACTATAGCACAAGACAAATCGTCGAAATAGGGGTATGCGCGCTTCGGGGCTATTTTGACCTTGAAAATGGATCGGAATGGCCGTGAAGACCAACCGGATGCATAGCCAAGGTATTCACGGACGTCCACAAATAATTTTTGCAGTTTTGACGTCGGGATCCGGATCACCCAAAATATGGTATACTATAGCACACGAAAAACCGTCGAAATAGGGGTATGCGCGCTTCGGGGCTATTTTGAACTTGAAAATGGATCGGAATGGCTGTTTGGGCCAACCGGATGCATAGCTAAGGTCTTCACGGATGTCCACAAATAATGTTTACAGTTTTGACGTCGGGATTTGGATCACCCAAAAAATGGTATACTATAGCACACGAAAAATCATCAAAATAGGGGTATGTGCACTTCGTGGCTATTTTGACCTTGAAAATGGATCGGAATGGACTTGAGGGCCAATCGGATGCATAACCAAGGTCTTCACGGACGTCCACAAATAACTTTGTCAGTTTTGACGTCGGGATCGTGATCACCCAAAAATGGTATACTATAGCACACGAAAAATTGTCGAAATAGGGGTATGCGCGCTTCGGGGCTATTTTGACCTTGAAAATGGGTCGGATTGGCCGTGAGGGCCAACCGAATGCATAGCCAAGGTCTTCACGGACGTCCACAAATAAATTTTGCAATTTTGACGTCGGAATCAGGATAACCCAAAAAATGGTATACTATAGCACACGAAAAACCATCGAAATAGGGGTATGCGCTTCGGGGCGGTTTTGACCTTGAAAATGGATCGGAATGGCCGTGAGGGCCAACCGGATGCATAGACAAGGTCTTCACGGACGTCCACAAATAATTTTTGCAGTTTTGACGTCGCGGACCGGATCACCCAAAAAAATGGTTTTATACATAGCACACGAAACCTCGTTTCGAAATAGGGGTATGCGATCGGGGCTATTTTGACCTGAAAATGGATCGGAATGGCCGTGAGGGCCAACCGGATGCATAGCCAAGGTCTTCAAGGACGTCCACAAATAATTTTTGCAGTTTTGATGTCGGGATCCGGATCACCCAAAAAATGGTATACCATAGCACACGAAAAATCGTCGAAATAGGGGTATGCGCGCTTCGGGGCTATTTTGACCTTGAAAATAGATCGGAATGGCCGTCAGGGATAACCGGATGCATAGCTAAGGTCTTCACGGACGTCCACAAATAATATTTGCAGTATTGACATCGGGATCCGGATCACCCAAAAAATGGTATACTATAGCATACGAAAAATCGTCGAAATAGGGGTATGCGCGCTTCGGGGCTATTTTGACCTTTAAAATGGATCGGAATGGACGTGAGGGCCAACCGGATGCATAGCCAAGGTCTTCACGGACGTCCACAAATAATTTTTGCAGTTTTGACGTCGGGATCCGGATCACCCAAAAAATGGTATACTATAGCACACGAAAAACCATCGAAATAGGGGTATGCGCTTCGGGGCTATATTGACCATGAAAATGGATAGGAATGGCCGTGAGGGCCAACCGGATGCATAGCCAAGGTCTTCACGGACGTCCACAAATAATTTTGGCAGTTTTGACGTCGGGATCCAGATCACCCAAAAAATGGTATACTATAGCACACGAAAAATCGTCGAAATAGGGGTATGCGCGCTTCGGGGCTATTTTGACCTTGAAAATGGATCGGAATGGCCGTGAGGGCCAACCGGATGCATAGCCAAGGTCTTCACGGACGTCCACAAATAAGTTTTGCAGTTTTTACGTCGGGATCCGGATCACCCAAAAAATGGTATACTATAGCACACAAAAAACCGTCGAAATAGGGGTATGCGCTTCGGGGCTATTTTGACATTGAAAATGTATCGGAATGGCCGTGAGGGCCAACTGGATGCATAGCCAAGGTCTCACGGACGTCCACAAATAATTTTAGCAGTTTTGACGTCGGGATCCGGATCACCCCAAAAATTGTATACTATAGCACACGAAAAATCGTCGAAATAGGGGTATGCGCGCTTTGGGGCTATTTTGACCTTTAAAATGGATCGGAATGGCCGTGAGGGCCAATCGGATGCATAGCCAAGGTCTTCACGGACGTCCATAAATAATTTTTGCGGTTTTGACGTCGGGATCCGGATCACCCAAAAAATGGTATACTATAGCACACGAAAAACCGTCGAAATAGGGGTATGCGCGCTACGGGGCTATTTTAACCTTGAAAATGGATCGGAATGGCCGTGAGGTCCAACCGGATGCGTATCCAAGGTATTCACGGACGTCCACAAATAATTTTTTGCAGTTTTGAAGTCGGAATCCGGATCACCCAAAATATGGTATACTATAGCACACGAAAAATCGTCGAAATAGGGGTATGCGCGCTTTGGGGCTATTTTGACCTTGAAAATGGATGGGAATGGCCGTATGGACGTCCACAAATAATTTTGGCAGTTTTGACGTCGGGATCCGGATCACCCAAAAAATGGTATACTATAGCACATGAAAAATCGTCGAAATAGGGGTATGCACACCTTCAGGGCTATTTTGACCTTGAAAATGGATCGGAATGGTCGTGAGGTCCAACCGGATGCGTAGCCAAGGTCTTCACGGACGTCCACAAATAATTTTTGCAGTTTTGTCGTCGGGATCCGGATCACCCAAAAAATGGTATACTATAGCACACGAAAAATCGTCGAAACAGGGGTATGCGCGCTTCAGGACTATTTTGACCTTGAAAATGGATCGGAATGGCCGTACGGACGTCCACAAATAATTTTGGCTGTTTTGATGTCGGGATCCGGATCACCCAAAAAATGGTATACTATTGCACATGAAAAATCGTCGAAATAGGGGTATGCACGCTTCGGGGCTATTTTGACCTTGAAAATGGATCAGAATTGCCGTGAGGTCCAACCGGATGCGTAGCCAAGGTCTTTACGGACGTCCACAAATAATTTTTGCAGTTTTGACGTCGGGATCCGGATCACCCAAAAAATGGTATACTATAGCACACGAAAAATCGTCGAAACGGGGGTATGTGCGCTTCGGGGCTATTTTAACCTTGAAAATTGATCGGAATGGCCGTGAGGGCCAACCGGATGCATAGCCAAGGTCTTCACGGACGTCCACAAATAATTTTTGTAGTATTAACGTCGGAATCGGGATCACCCAAAAAATGGTATACTATAGCACAAGACAAATCGTCGAAATAGGGGTATGCGCGCTTCGGGGCTATTTTGACCTTCAAAATGGATCGGAATGGCCGTGAAGACCAACCGGATGCATAGCCAAGGTATTCACGGACGTCCACAAATAATTTTTGCAGTTTTGACGTCGGGATCCGGATCACCCAAAATATGGTATACTATAGCACACGAAAAACCGTCGAAATAGGGGTATGCGCGCTTCGGGGCTATTTTGAACTTGAAAATGGATCGGAATGGCTCTTTGGGCCAACCGGATGCATAGCTAAGGTCTTCACGGACGTCCACAAATAATGTTTGCAGTTTTGACGTCGGGATTCGGATCACCCAAAAAATGGTATACTATAGCACACGAAAAATCGTCAAATAGGGGTATGTGCGCTTCGGGGCTATTTTGACCTTGAAAATGGATCAGAATGGACTTGAGGGCCAATCGGATGCATAACCAAGGTCTTCACGGACGTCCACAAATAACTTTGTCAGTTTTGACGTCGGGATCGTGATCACCCAAAAATGGTATACTATAGCACACGAAAAATTGTCGAAATAGGGGTATGCGCGCTTCGGGGCTATTTTGACCTTGAAAATGGGTCGGATTGGCCGTGAGGGCCAACCGAATGCATATTTTAGGTCTTCACGGACGTCCACAAATAAATTTTGCAATTTTGACGTCGGAATCAGGATAACCCAAAAAATGGTATACTATAGCACACGAAAAACCATTGAAATAGGGGTATGCGCTTCGGGGCGGTTTTGACCTTGAAAATGGATCGGAATGGCCGTGAGGGCCAACCGGATGCATAGACAAGGTCTTCACGGACGTCCACAAATAATTTTTGCAGTTTTGACGTCGGGATCCGGATCACCCAAAAAATGGTATACTATAGCACACGAAAAATCGTCGAAATAGGGGTATGCGCTTCGGGGCTATTTTGACCTTGAAAATGGATCGGAATGGCCGTGAGGGCCAACCGGATGCATAGCCAAGGTCTTCAAGGACGTCCACAAATAATTTTTGCAGTTTTGATGTCGGGATCCGGATCACCCAAAAAATGGTATACCATAGCACACGAAAAATCGTCGAAATAGGGGTATGCGCGCTTCGGGGCTATTTTGACCTTGAAAATAGATCGGAATGGCCGTCAGGGATAACCGGATGCATAGCTAAGGTCTTCACGGACGTCCACAAATAATATTTGCAGTATTGACATCGGGATCCGGATCAACCAAAAAATGGTATACTAT
Organism: Solanum sitiens; assembly: GCA_016801875.1. Lineage (NCBI taxonomy): Eukaryota > Viridiplantae > Streptophyta > Magnoliopsida > Solanales > Solanaceae > Solanum > Solanum sitiens. The sequence continues at coordinate 148,077 of JABWTJ010000999.1, read as the reverse complement.
AGCATACGAAAAATCGTCGAAATAGGGGTATGCGCGCTTCGGGGCTATTTTGACCTTTAAAATGGATCGGAATGGACGTGAGGGCCAACCGGATGCATAGCCAAGGTCTTCACGGACGTCCACAAATAATTTTTGCAGTTTTGACGTCGGGATCCGGATCACCCAAAAAATGGTATACTATAGCACACGAAAAACCATCGAAATAGGGGTATGCGCTTCGGGGCTATATTGACCATGAAAATGGATAGGAATGGCCGTGAGGGCCAACCGGATGCATAGCCAAGGTCTTCACGGACGTCCACAAATAATTTTGGCAGTTTTGACGTCGGGATCCAGATCACCCAAAAAATGGTATACTATAGCACACGAAAAATCGGCGAAATAGGGGTATGCGCGCTTCGGGGATATTTTGACCTTGAAAATGGATCGGAATGGCCGTGAGGGCCAACCGGATGCATAGCCAAGGTCTTCACGGACGTCCACAAATAAGTTTTGCAGTTTTTACGTCGGGATCCGGATCACCCAAAAAATGGTATACTATAGCACACGAAAAATCGGCGAAATAGGGGTATGCGCGCTTCGGGGCTATTTTGACCTTGAAAATGGATCGGAATGGCCGTCAGGGCCAATCGGATGCATAGCCAAGGTCTTCACGGACGTCCATAAATAATTTTTGCGGTTTTGACGTCGGGATCCGGATCACCCAAAAAATGGTATACTATAGCACACGAAAAACCGTCGAAATAGGGGTATGCGCGCTACGGGGCTATTTTAACCTTGAAAATGGATCGGAATGGCCGTGAGGTCCAACCGGATGCGTATCCAAGGTATTCACGGACGTCCACAAATAATTTTTTGCAGTTTTGAAGTCGGAATCCGGATCACCCAAAATATGGTATACTATAGCACACGAAAAATCGTCGAAATAGGGGTATGCGCGCTTTGGGGCTATTTTGACCTTGAAAATGGATGGGAATGGCCGTACGGACGTCCACAAATAATTTTGGCAGTTTTAACGTCGGGATCCGGATCACCCAAAAAATGGTATACTATAGCACATGAAAAATCGTCGAAATAGGGGTATGCACGCTTCAGGGCTATTTTGACCTTGAAAATGGATCGGAATGGTCGTGAGGTCCAACCGGATGCGTAGCCAAGGTCTTCACGGACGTCCACAAATAATTTTTGCAGTTTTGTCGTCGGGATCCGGATCACCCAAAAAATGGTATACTATAGCACACGAAAAATCGTCGAAACAGGGGTATGCGCGCTTCAGGGCTATTTTGACCTTGAAAATGGATCGGAATGGCCGTACGGACGTCCACAAATAATTTTGGCTGTTTTGATGTAGGGATCCGGATCACCCAAAAAATGGTATACTATAGCACATGAAAAATCGTCGAAATAGGGGTATGCACGCTTCGGGGCTATTTTGACCTTGAAAATGGATCATAATGGCCGTGAGGTCCAACCGGATGCGTAGCCAAGGTCTTTACGGACGTCCACAAATAATTTTTGCAGTTTTGACGTCGGGATCCGGATCACCCAAAAAATGGTATACTATAGCACACGAAAAATCGTCGAAACAGGGGTATGTGCGCTTCGGGGCTATTTTAACCTTGAAAATTGATCGGAATGGCCGTGAGGGCCAACCGGATGCATAGCCAAGGTCTTCACGGACGTCCACAAATAATTTTTGTAGTATTAACGTCGGAATCGGGATCACCCAAAAAATGGTATTCTATAGCACAAGACAAATCGTCGAAATAGGGGTATGCGCGCTTCGGGGCTATTTTGACCTTCAAAATGGATCGGAATGGCCGTGAAGACCAACCGGATGCATAGCCAAGGTATTCACGGACGTCCACAAATAATTTTTGCAGTTTTGACGTCGGGATCCAGATCACCCAAAATATGGTATACTATAGCACACGAAAAACCGTCGAAATAGGGGTATGCGCGCTTCGGGGCTATTTTGAACTTGAAAATGGATCGGAATGGCTGTTTGGGCCAACCGGATGCATAGCTAAGGTCTTCACGGACGTCCACAAATAATGTTTGCAGTTTTGACGTCGGGATTCGGATCACCCAAAAAATGGTATACTATAGCACACGAAAAATCGTCAAAATAGGGGTATGTGCGCTTCGGGGCTATTTTGACCTTGAAAATGGATCAGAATGGACTTGAGGGCCAATCGGATGCATAACCAAGGTCTTCACGGACGTCCACAAATAACTTTGTCAGTTTTGACGTCGGGATCGGGATCACCCAAAAAATGGTATACTATAGCACACGAAAAATCGTCGAAATAGGGGTATGCGCGCTTCGGGGCTATTTTGACCTTGAAAATGGATCGGATTGGCCGTGAGGGCCAACCGAATGCATAGCCAAGGTCTTCACGGACGTCCACAAATAATTTTTGCAATTTTGACGTCGGAATCCGGATAACCCAAAAAATGGTATACTATAGCACACGAAAAACCATCGAAATAGGGGTATGCGCTTCGGGGCGATTTTGACCTTGAAAATGGATCGGAATGGCCGTGATGGCCAACCGGATGCATAGACAAGGTCTTCACGGACGTCCACAAATAATTTTTGCAGTTTTGACGTCGGGATCCGGATCACCCAAAAAATGGTATACTATAGCACACGAAAAATCGTCGAAATAGGGGTATGCGCTTCGGGGCTATTTTGACCTTGAAAATGGATCGGAATGGCCGTGAGGGCCAACCGGATGCATAGCCAAGGTCTTCAAGGACGTCCACAAATAATTTTTGCAGTTTTGATGTCGGGATCCGGATCACCCAAAAAATGGTATACCATAGCACACGAAAAATCGTCGAAATAGGGGTATGCGCGCTTCGGGGCTATTTTGACCTTGAAAATGGATCGGAATGGCCGTCAGGGGTAACCGGATGCATAGGTAAGGTCTTCACGGACGTCCACAAATAATATTTGCAGTATTGACATCGGGATCCAGATCACCCAAAAAATGGTATACTATAGCATACGAAAAATCGTCGAAATAGGGGTATGCGCGCTTCGGGGCTATTTTGACCTTGAAAATGGATCGGAATGGACGTGAGGGCATCCCGAATGCATAGCCAAGGTCTTCACGGACGTCCACAAATAATTTTTGCAGTTTTGACGTCGGGATCCGGATCACCCAAAAAATGGTATACTATAGCACACGAAAAACCATCGAAATAGGGGTATCGCTTCGGGGCCTATTTTGGACCATGAAATGGATAGGAATGGCCCGTGAGGGCCAACCGGATGCATAGCCAGGTCCTTCAACGGGACGTCCACAAATAATTTTTGGCAGTTTTGACGTCGGGATCCAGATCACACCACAAAATGGTATACTATAAGCACAACGAAAAATCGTCGAAATAGGGTATGCGCGCTTTCCGGGGATAATTTTGACGCTTGAAAATGGATCGGAATGGCCGTGAGGGCCAACCGGATGCATAGCCAAGGTCTTCACGGACGTCCACAAATAATTTTTGCAGTTTTGACGTCGGGATCCGGATCACCCAAAAAATGGTATACTATAGCACACAAAAAACCGTCGAAATAGGGGTATGCGCTTCGGGGCTATTTTGACCTTGAAAATGGATCAAAATGGCCGTGAGGGCCAACCTGATGCATAGCCAATGTCTTCACGGACGTCCATAAATAATTTTTGCAGTTTTGACTTCGGGATCCGGATCACCCAAAAAATGGTATACTATAGCACACGAAAAACCGTCGAAATAGGGGTATGCGCGCTTCGGGGCTATTTTCACCTTGAAAATGGATCGGAATGGCTGTGAGGGCCAACCGGATGCATAGCCAAGGTCTTCACGGACGTCCATAAATAATTTTTGGCAGTTTTGACGTCGGGATCCGGATCACCCAAAAAATGGTATACTATAGCACACGAAAAACCGTCGAAATAGGGGTATGCGCGCTTCGGGGCTATTTTAACCTTGAAAATGGATCGGAATGGCCGTGAGGACCAACCGGATGTATAGCCAAGGTCTTCACGGACGTCCACAAATAAGTTTGGCAGTTTTGACGTCGGGATCTGGATCACCCCAAAAATGGTATACTATAGCACACGAAAAACCATCGAAATAGTGGTATGCACGCTTCGGGGCTTCTTTGACCTTGAAAATGGATCGGAATGGCCGTGAGGGCCAACCGAATGCATAGCCAAGGTCTTCACGGACGTCCATAAATAAATTTTGCAGTTTTGACGTCGGGATCCGGATCACCCAAAAAATGGTATACTATAGCACACGAAAAACCGTCGAAATAGGGGTATGCGCGCTTCGGGGCTATTTTAACCTTGAAAATGGATCGGAATGGCCGTGAGGACCAACCGGATGTATAGCCAAGGTCTTCACGGACGTCCACAAATAAGTTTGGCAGTTTTGACGTCGGGATCTGGATCACCCCAAAAATGGTATACTATAGCACACGAAAAACCATCGAAATAGTGGTATGCACGCTTCGGGGCTTCTTTGACCTTGAAAATGGATCGGAATGGCCGTGAGGGCCAACCGGATGCATAGCCAAGGTCTTCACGGACGTCCACAAATAATTTTTGCAGTTTTGACGTCGGGATCCGGATCACCCAAAAAATTGTATACTATAGCACACGAAAAATCATCGATATAGGGGTATGCGGGCTTCGGGGCTATTTTGACCTTGAAAATGGATCGGAATGGCCGTGAAGGCCAACCGGATGTATAGAACAGGTCTTCACGGACGTCCACAAATAATTCTTGCAGTTTTGACATCGGGATCCGGATCACCCAAAAAATAGTATACTATAGCACACGAAAAACCGTCGAAATAGGGGTATGCGCGCTTCGGGGCTATTTTGACCTTGAAAATGGATCAGAATGGCCGTGAGGGCCAACCGGATGATTTATCCAAGGTATTCACGGACGTCCACAAATAATTTTTGCAGTTTTGACATCGGGATCCGGATCACCCAAAATATGGAGATCATGCACCTCTCTTTCCTACTTATAACGGAAAAGGGTACAGTTGGTTGGTCCAACCTATTCTTGAAAAAAAAAACTCGCACACACTCCCTTTCCAAAAAAAATCAATACACCAAGCACTACACTTAGATTTATTGGATTTATTGCTAAAATATCGGTATTAAACCCAAAACTCCTGGCAGATGGCCAGTGGCCCAAAGAAATGAAAGAATCGGTTACGTTTTTCATGTGATCTCCTCTTATAGATAGACTAAAAAATCGAACAGAGTTCTTTTTGTAGCACTTCGCCCCTCTTTTTATTTATTCTTTTATTTTTTCTGTACTATAGCACACGAAAAATCGTCGAAATAGGGGTATGCGCGCTTTGGGGCTATTTTGACCTTGAAAATGGATCGGAATGGCCATACGGACGTCCACAAATAATTTTGGCAGTTTTGACGTCGGGATCCGGATCACCCAAAAAATGGTATACTATAGCACACGAAAAATCGTCGAAATAGGGGTATGCGCGCTTCGGGGCTATTTTGACCTTGAAAATGGATCGGAATGGTCGTAAGGGCCAATCGGATGCAAAGACAAGGTCTTCACGGACGTCCACAAATAATTTTTTTTAGTTTTGACGTCGGGATCCGGATCACCCAAAAAATGGTATACTATAGCACACGAAAAATCATCGACATAGGGGTATGCGCGCTTCGGGGCTATTTTGACCTTGAAAATGGATCGGAATGGCCGTGAGGGCCAACCGGTTGCATAGCCAATGTCTTCACGGACGTCCACAAATAAATTTTGCAGTTTTAACGTCGGGATCTGGATCACCCAAAAAATGGTATACTATAGCACACGAAAAACCGTCGAAATAGGGGTATGCGCGCTTCGAGGCTATTTTGACCTTGAAAATGGATCGGAATGGCTGTGAGGGCCAACCGGATGCATAGCCAAGGTCTTCACGGATGTCCACAAATAATTTTGGCAGTTTTGACGTCGGGATCCGGATCACCCAAAAATGGTATACTATAGCACACGAAAAATCGTTGAAATAGGGGTATGCGCGTTTCGAGGCTATTTTGACCTTGAAAATGGATCGGAATGGCCGTGAGGGCCAACCGGATGCATAGCCAAGGTCTTCAAGGACGTCCACAAATAATTTTTGCAGTTTTGACGTCGGGATCCGGATCACCCAAAAAATTGTATACTATAGCACACGAAAAATCGTCGAAATAAGGGTATGCGCGCTTTGGGGCTATTTTGACCTTTAAAATGGATCGGAATGGCCATGAGGGCCAACCGGATGCATAGCCAAGGTCTTCACGGACGTCCATAAATAATTTTTGCAGTTTTGACGTCGGGATCCGGATCACCCAAAAAATGGTATACTATAACACACGAAAAACCGTCGAAATAGGGGTATGAGCGCTTCGGGGCTATTTTAACCTTGAAAATGGATCGGAATGGCCGTGAGGGCCAACCGGATGTATAGCCAAGGTCTTCACGGACGTCCACAAATAAGTTTGGCAGTTTTGACATTGGGATCCGGATCACCCCAAAAATGGTATACTATAGCACACGAAAAACCATCGAAATAGTGGTATGCACGCTTCGGGGCTATTTTGACCTTGAAAATGGATCGGAATGGCCGTGAGGGCCAACCGGATGCATAGCCAAGGTCTTCACGGACGTCCACAAATAATTTTTGCAGTTTTGACATCGGGATTCGGATCACCCAAAAAATGGTATACTATAGCACACGAAAAATCATCGAAATAGGGGTATGCGCGCTTCGGGGCTATTTTGACCTTGAAAATGGATCGGAATGGCCGTGAGGCCAACCGGATGTATAGAACAGGTCTTCACGGACGTCCACAAATAATTCTTGCAGTTTTGACATCGGGATCCGGATCACCCAAAAAATGGTATACTATAGCACACGAAAAACCGTCGAAATAGGGGTATGCGCGCTTCGGGGCTATTTTGACCTTGAAAATGGATCAGAATGGCCGTGAGGGCCAACCGGATGATTTAGCCAAGGTATTCACGAACGTCCACAAATAATTTTTGCAGTTTTGACGTCGGGATCCGGATCACCCAAAATATGGTATACTATAGCACACAAAAAATCGTCGAAATAGGGGTATGCGCGCTTTGGGGCTATTTTGACCTTGAAAATGGATCGGAATGGCCGTACGGACGTCCACAAACAATTTTGGCAGTTTTGACGTCGGGATCCGGATCACCCAAAAAATGGTATACTATAGCACACGAAAAATCGTTGAAATAGGGGTATGCGCGCTTCGAGGCTATTTTGACCTTGAAAATGGATCGTTATGGCCGTGAGGGCCAAGCGGATGCATAGCCAAGCTCTTCACGGACGCCCACAAATAATTTTGGCAGTTTTGACGTCGGGACCCGGATCACCCAAAAAATTGTATACTATAGCACACGAAAAATCATCGAAATAGGGGTATGCGCGCTTCGGGGCTATTTTGACCTTTAAAATGGATTGGAATGGCCGTGAGGGCCAACCGGATGCATAGCCAAAGTCTTCACGGACGTCCACAAATAATTTTTGCAGTTTTGACGTCGGGATTCGGATCACCCAAAAAATGGTATACTATAACACACGAAAAACCGTCGAAATAGGGGTATGCGCGCTTCGGGGCTATTTTAACCTTGAAAATGGTCGGAATGGCCGTGAGGGCCAACCGGATGTATAGCCAAGGTCTTCACAGACGTCCACAAATAAGTTTGGCAGTTTTGACATCGGGATCCGGATCACCCCAAAAATGGTATACTATAGCACACGAAAAACCATCGAAATAGTGGTATGCACGCTTCGGGGCTATTTTGACCTTGAAAATGGATCGGAATGGCCGTCAGGGCCAATCGGATGCATAGCTAAGGTCTTCACGGACGTCCACAAATAATATTTGCAGTATTGACATCGGGATCCGGATCACCCAAAAAATGGTATACTATAGCACACGAAAAACCATCGAAATAGGGGTATGCGCGCGTCGGGGCTATTTTTACCATGAAAATGGATAGGAATGGCCGTGAGGGCCAACCGGATGCATAGCCAAGGTCTTCACGGACGTCCACAAATAATTTTGGCAGTTTTGACATCGGGATCCAGATCACCCAAAAAATGGTATACTATAGCACACGAAAAATCATCGAAATAGGGGTATGCGCGCTTCGGGGCTATTTTGACCTTGAAAATGGATCGGAATGGCCGTGAGGGCCAACCGGATGCATAGCCAAGGTCTTCACGGACGTCCACAAATAATTTTTGCAGTTTTGACGTCGGAATCCGGATCACCCAAAAAATGGTATACTATCGCACACAAAAAACTGTCGAAATAGGGGTATGCGCGCTTCGGGGCTATTTTGACCTTGAAAATGGATCGAAATGGCCGTGAGGGCCAACCTGATGCATAGCCAATGTCTTCACGGACGTCCATAAATAATTTTTTGCAGTTTTGACTTCGGGATCCGGATCACCCAAAAAATGGTATAATATAGCACACTAAAAACCGTCGAAATAGGGGTATGCGCGCTTCGGGGCTATTTTGACCTTGAAAATGGATCGGAATGGCTGTGAGGGCCAACCGAATGCATAGCCAAGTTCTTCACGGATGTCCACAAATAATTTTTGCAGTATTAACGTCGGGATCCGGATCACCCAAAAAATGGTATACTATAGCACACGAAAAATCGTCGAAATAGGGGTATGCGCGCTTCGGGGCTATTTTGACCTTGAAAATGGATCGGAATGGCCGTGAGGGCCAACCGGATGCATAGCCAAGGTCTTCAAGGACGTCCACAAATAATTTTGGCAGTTTTTATGTCGGGATCCGGATCACCCAAAAAATAGTATACTATAGCACACGAAAAATCATCCAAATAGGGGTATGCGCGCTTCGGGGCTATTTTGACCTTGAAAATGGATCCGAATGGCCGTGAGGGCCAACCGGATGAATAGAACAGGTCTTCACGGACGTCCACAAATAATTCTTGCAGTTTTGACGTCGGGATCCGGATCATCCAAAAAATGGTATACTATAGCACACGAAAAACCGTCGAAATAGGGGTATGCGCGCTTCGGGGCTATTTTGACCTTGAAAATGGATCAGATTGGCCGTGAGGGCCAACCGGATGATTTAGCCAAGGTATTCACGGACGTCCACAAATAAATTTGGCAGTTTTGACGTCGGGATCCGGATCACCCAAAATATGGTATACTATAGCACACGAAAAATCGTCGAAATAGGGGTATGCGCGCTTTGGGGCTATTTTGACCTTGAAAATGGATCGGAATGGCCGTACGAACGTCCACAAATAATTTTGGCAGTTTTGACGTCGGGATCCGGATCATCCAAAAAATGGTATACTATAGCACATGAAAAATCGTTGAAATAGGGGTATGCGCGCTTCGGGGCTATTTGACCTTGAAAATGGATCGGAATGGCCGTGAGGGCCAACCGGATGCATAGCCAAGGTCTTCACGGACGTCCACAAATAATTTTGGCAGTTTTTACGTTGGGATCCGGATCACCCAAAAAATAGTATACTATAGCACACGAAAAATCATCCAAATAGGGGTATGCGCGCTTCGGGGCTATTTTGACCTTGAAAATGGATCGGAATGGACGTGAGGGCCAACCGGATGTATAGAACAGGTCTTCACGGACGTCCACAAATAATTCTTGCAGTTTTGACATCGGGATCCGGATCACCCAAAAAATGGTATACTATAGCACACGAAAAACCGTCGAAATAGGGGTATGCGCGCTTCGGGGCTATTTTGACCTTGAAAATGGATCAGAATGGCCGTGAGGGCCAACCGGATGATTTAGCCAAGGTATTCACGGACGTCCACAAATAATTTTTGCAGTTTTGACGTCGGGATCCGGATCACCCAAAATATGGTATACTATAGCACACGAAAAATCGTCGAAATAGGGGTATGCGCGCTTTGGGGCTATTTTGACCTTGAAAATGGATCGGAATGGCCGTACGGACGTCCACAAATAATTTTGGCAGTTTTGACGTCGGGATCCGGATCACCCAAAAAATGGTATACTATAGCACATGAAAAATCGTTGAAATAGGGGTATGCGCGCTTCGAGGCTATTTTGACATTGAAAATGGATCGGAATGGCCGTGAGGGCCAACTAGATGCATAGCCAAGGTCTCACAGACGTCCACAAATAATTTTAGCAGTTTTGACGTCGGGATCCGGATCACCCCAAAAATTGTATACTATAGCACACGAAAAATCGTCAAAATAGGGGTATGCGCGATTTGGGGCTATTTTGACCTTTAAAATGGATCGGAATGGCCGTGAGGGCCAACCGGATGCATAGCCAAGGTCTTCACGGACGTCCATAAATAATTTTTGCGGTTTTGACGTCGGGATCCGGATCACCCAAAAAATGGTATACTATAGCACACGAAAAACCGTCGAAATAGGGGTTTGCGCGCTTCAGGGCTATTTTAACCTTGAAAATGGATCGGAATGGCCGTGAGGTCCAACCGGATGCGTATCCAAGGTATTCACGGACGTCCACAAATAATTTTTGCAGTTTTGAAGTCGGGATCCGGATCACCCAAAATATGGTATACTATAGCACACGAAAAATTGTCGAAATAGGGGTATGCGCGCTTTGGGGCTATTTTGACCTTGAAAATGGATGGGAATGGCCGTACGGACGTCTACAAATAATTTTGGCAGTTTGACGTCGGGATCCGGATCACCCAAAAAATGGTATACTATAGCACATGAAAAATCGTCGAAATAGGGGTATGCACGCTTCAGGGCTATTTTGACCTTGAAAATGGATCGGAATGGCCGTGAGGTCCAACCGGATGCGTAGCCAAGGTCTTCACGGACGTCCACAAATAATTTTTGCGGTTTTGACGTCGGGATCCGGATCACCCAAAAAATGGTATACTATAGCACACGAAAAATCGTCGAAACAGGGGTATGCGCGCTTCAGGGCTATTTTGACCTTGAAAATGGATCGGAATGGCCGTACGAACGTCCACAAATAATTTTGGCTGTTTTGATGTCGGGATCCGGATCACCCACAAAATGGTATACTATAGCACATGAAAAATCGTCGAAATAGGGGTATGCACGCTTCGGGGCTATTTTGACCTTGAAAATGGATTGGAATGGCCGTGAAGTCCAACCGGATGCGTAGCCAAGGTCTTTACGGACGTCCACAAATAATTTTTGCAGTTTTGACGTTGGGATCCGGATCACCCAAAAAATGGTATACTATAGCACACGAAAAATCGTCGAAACAGGGGTATGTGCGCTTCGGGGCTATTTTAACCTTGAAAATTGATTGGGAATGGCCGTGAGGGCCAACCGGATGCATAGCCAAGGTCTTCACGGACGTCCACAAATAATTTTTGTAGTATTAACGTCGGAATCGGGATCACCCAAAAAATGGTATACTATAGCACAAGACAAATCGTCGAAATAGGGGTATGCGCGCTTCGGGGCTATTTTGACCTTGAAAATGGATCGGAATGGCCGTGAAGACCAACCGGATGCATAGCCAAGGTATTCACGGACGTCCACAAATAATTTTTGCAGTTTTGACGTCGGGATCCGGATCACCCAAAATATGGTATACTATAGCACACGAAAAACCGTCGAAATAGGGGTATGCGCGCTTCGGGGCTATTTTGACCTTGAAAATGGATCGGAATGGCCGTTTGGGCCAACCGAATGCATAGGTAAGGTCTTCACGGACGTCCACAAATAATGTTTGCAGTTTTGACGTCGGGATTCGGATCACCCAAAAAATAGTATACTATAGCACACGCAAAATCGTCAAAATAGGGGTATGCGCGCTTCGGGGCTATTTTGACCTTGAAAATGGATCGGAATGGACTTGAGGGCCAATCGGATGCATAACCAAGGTCTTCACGGACGTCCACAAATAATTTTTGCAATTTTGACGTCGGAATCCGGATAACCCAAAAAATGGTATACTATAGCACACGAAAAATCGTCGAAAT
>JABWTJ010000999.1:75828-122040 GCA_016801875.1 Solanum sitiens | reverse complement strand
GTATCCCGACGTCAAAAGAGCCAAAACAATTTGTGGACGTCCGTCAAGACCTTGGCTATGCATCCGGTTGGCCCTCACAGCCATTCCGACGCATTTTCAAGGTCAAAATAGCCCCGAAGCGCGCATACCCCCATTTCGACGATTTTTCGTGTGCTATAGCACACCATTTTTTGGGTGATCCGGATCCCGACGTCCAAAGTGCCTAAATTTTTTGTGGACGTCCGTCAAGACCTTGGCTATGCATTCGGTTGGCCCTCACGGCCATTCCGACCCATTTTCAAGGTCAAAATAGCCCTGAAGCGCGCATACCTCCATTTCGATGATTTTTCGTGTGCTATAGCACACCATTTTTGGGTGATCCGGATCCCGACGTCAAAAGTTTCAAACAATTTTATGGACGTCCGTCAAGACCTTGGTTATGCATCCGGTTGTCCCTCACGGCCATTCCGACCCATTTTCAAGGTCAAAGTAGCCTCGAAGTGCGCATACCCCCATTTCGACGATTTTTCGTGTGCTATTGCACACCATTTTTTGGGTGATCCAGATCCCGACGTCAAAAGTGCCAAAAAATTTTGTGAACGTCTGTCAAGACCTAGGATATGCATCCGGTTGGCCCTCACGGCCATTCCGACCCATTTTCAAGGTCAAAATAGCCCTGAAGCGCGCATACCCCCATTTCGATTATTTTTTGGGTGATCCGTATCCCGACGTCAAAAGAGCCAAAACAATTTGTGGACGTCCGTCAAGACCTTGGCTATGCATCCGGTTGGCCCTCACAGCCATTCCGACCCATTTTCAAGGTCAAAATAGCCCCGAAGCGCGCATACCTCCATTTCGACAATTTTTCGTGTGCTATAGCACACCATTTTTTGGGTGATCCGGATCCCGATGTCCTAAGTGCCAAAAGTTTTTGTGGACGTCCGTCAAGACCTTGGCTATGCATCCGGTTGGCCCTCACGGCCATTCCGACCCATTTTCAAGGTCAAAATAGCCTCGAAGCGCGCATACCCTCATTTCGACAATTTTTCGTGTCCTATAGCACACCATTTTTTGGGTGATCCGGATCCCGACGTCAAAAGTGACAAACATTTTTGTGGACGTCCGTCAAGACCTTGGCTATGCATCCGGTTGGCCCTCACGGCAATTCCGACCCATTTTCAAGGTCAAAATAGCGCCGAAGCGCGCATACCCCCATTTCGATGATTTTTCCTATGCTATAGCACACCATTTTTCGGGTGATCCAGATCCCGACGTTAAAAAGTGATAAAAATTTTTGTTGACGTCTGTCAAGACCTTGGTTATGCATCCGGTTGGTCCTCACGGCCATTCCGACCCATTTTCAAGGTCAAAATAGCCCCGAAGCGCGCATACCCCCATTTCGATGATTTTTCGTGCGCTATATAGCACACCATTTCTTGGGTGATTCGGATCCCGATGTCAAAAGTGCCAAAAAATTTTGTGGACGTCTGTCAAGAACTTGGCTATGCATCCAGTTTTCCCTCACGGCCATTTCGACCCTTTTTCAATGTCAAAATAGCCCCGAAGTGCGCATACCCCCATTTCGACGATTTTTCGTGTGCTACAACACACCATTATTTGGGTGATCCGGATCCCGACGTCAAAAGTGCCAAATAATTTTGTGGACGTCCGTCAACACCTTGGCTATGCATCCGGTTGGCCCTCACGGCCATTTCGACCCATTTCCAAGGTCAAAATAGCGCCGAAGCGCGCATACCCTTATTTTGACAATTTTTCGTGTGCTATAGCACACCATTTTTTGGGTGATCCGGATCCCGACGTCAAAAGTGCCAAAGAATTTTGTGGACATCCGTTAAGACCTTGGCTATGCATCCGGTTGGCCCTCACGTCCATTCTGACCCATTTTCAAGGTCAAAATAGCCCCGAAGAGCGCATACCCCCATTTCGACAATTTTTCGTGTGCTACAACACACCATTTTTTGGATGATCCGGATCCCGACGTCAAAAGTGCCAAACATTTTTGTGGACGTCCGTCAAGACATTGGCTATGCATACGGTTGGCCCTCACGGCCATTCCGACCCATTTTCAAGGTCAAAATAGCCCCGAAGCGCGCATACCCCCATTTCGACGATTTTTCATGTGCTATAGCACACCAGTTTTTGGGTGATCCGGATTCCAACGTCAAAAGTGCCAAAAGTTTTTGTGAACGTCCGTCAAGACTTTGGCTATGCATCCGGTTGGCCCTCATGGACATTCCGACCCATTTTCAAGGTCAAAATAGCCCCGAAGCGCGCATACCCCTATTTCGATGATTTTTCGTGTGCTATAGCACACCATTTTTTGGGTGATCCGGATCCCGACGTCAAAAGTGCCAAAATGTTTTGTGGACGTCCGTCAAGACCTTGGCTATGCATCCGGTTGTCCCTCACGGCAATTCTGACCCATTTTCAAGGTCAAAATAGCGCTGAAGCGCGCATACCCCCATTTCGATGATTTTTCCTGTGCTATAGCACACCATTTTTCGGGTGATCCAGATCCCGACGTTAAAAAGTGCCAAAATGTTTTGTTGACGTCTGTCAAGACCTTGGTTATGCATCCGGTTGGTCCTCATGGCCATTCCGACCCATTTTCAAGGTCAAAATAGCCCTGAAGCGCGCATACCTCCATTTCGATGATTTTTCGTGTGCTAAAGCACACCATTTTTGGGTGATCCGGATCCCGACGTCAAAAGTTTCAAACAATTTTATGGACGTCCGTCAAGACTTTGGTTATGCATCCGGTTGTCCCTCACGGCCATTCCGACCCATTTTCAAGGTCAAAATAGCCCCGAAGTGCGCATACCCCCATTTCTACGATTTTTCGTGTGCTATTGCACACCATTTTTTGGGTGATCCAGATCCCGACGTCAAAAGTGCCAAAAAATTTTGTGAACGTCTGTCAAGACCTAGGATATGCATACGGTTGGCCCTCACGGCCATTCCGACCCATTTTCAAGGTCAAAATAGCCCTGAAGCGCGCATACCCCCATTTCGATTATTTTTCGTGTTCAATAGCACACTATTTTTTGGGTGATCCGTATCCCGATGTCAAAAGAGCCAAAATAATTTGTGGACGTCCGTCAAGACCTTGGCTATGCATCCGGTTGGCCCTCACAGCCATTTCGACCCATTTTCAAGGTCAAAATAGCCCCGAAGCGCGCATTCCCCCATTTCGATGATTTTTCCTGTGCTATAGCACACCATTTTTCGGGTGATCCAGATCCCGACGTCCAAAGTGCCAAAAGTTTTTGTGGACGTCCATCAAGACCTTGGCTATGCATCCGGTTGGCCCTCACGGCCATTCCGACCCATATTCAAGGTCAAAATAGCCTCGAAGCGCGCATACCCTCATTTCGACAATTTTTCGTGTGCTATAGCACACCATTTTTTGGGTGATCCGGATCCCGACGTCAAAAGTGACAAACATTTTTGTGGACATCCGTCAAGACCTTGGCTATGCATCCGGTTGGCCCTCACGGCAATTCCGACCCATTTTCAAGGTCAAAATAGCGCCGAAGCGCGCATACCCCCATTTCGATGATTTTTCCTGTGCTATAGCACACCATTTTTCGGGTGATCCAGATCCCGACGTTAAAAAGTGCCAAAAGTTTTTGTTGACGTCTGTCAAGACCTTGGTTATGCATCCGGTTGGTCCTCACGGCCATTCCGACCCATTTTTAAGGTCAAAATAGCCCCGAAGCGCGCATACCCCCATTTCGATGATTTTTCGTGTGCTATATAGCACACCATTTCTTGGGTGATTCGGATCCCGATGTCAAAAGTGCCAAAAAATTTTGTGGACGTCTGTCAAGAACTTGGCTATGCATCCGGTTTTCCCTCACGGCCATTTCAACCCTTTTTCAATGTCAAAATAGCCTCGAAGTGCGCAGACCCCCATTTCGACGATTTTTCGTGTGCTACAACACACCATTTTTTGGGTGATCCGGATCCCGACGTCAAAAGTGCCAAACATTTTTGTGGACGTCCGTCAAGACATTGGCTATGCATACGGTTGGCCCTCACGGCCATTCCGACCCATTTTCAAGGTCAAAATAGCCCCGAAGCGCGCATACCCCCATTTCGACGATTTTTCATGTGCTATAGCACACCAGTTTTTGGGTGATCCGGATTCCAACGTCAAAAGTGCCAAAAGTTTTTGTGAACGTCCGTCAAGACTTTGGCTATGCATCCGGTTGGCCCTCATGGACATTCCAACCCATTTTCAAGGTCAAAATAGCCCCGAAGCGCGCATACCCCTATTTCGATGATTTTTCGTGTGCTATAGCACACCATTTTTTGGGTGATCCGGATCCCGACGTCAAAAGTGCCAAAATGTTTTGTGGACGTCCGTCAAGACCTTGGCTATGCATCCGGTTGTCCCTCACGGCAATTCTGACCCATTTTCAAGGTCAAAATAGCGCTGAAGCGCGCATACCCCCATTTCGATGATTTTTCCTGTGCTATAGCACACCATTTTTCGGGTGATCCAGATCCCGACGTTAAAAAGTGCCAAAATGTTTTGTTGACGTCTGTCAAGACCTTGGTTATGCATCCGGTTGGTCCTCATGGCCATTCCGACCCATTTTCAAGGTCAAAATAGCCCTGAAGCGCGCATACCTCCATTTCGATGATTTTTCGTGTGCTAAAGCACACCATTTTTGGGTGATCCGGATCCCGACGTCAAAAGTTTCAAACAATTTTATGGACGTCCGTCAAGACTTTGGTTATGCATCCGGTTGTCCCTCACGGCCATTCCGACCCATTTTCAAGGTCAAAATAGCCCCGAAGTGCGCATACCCCCATTTCTACGATTTTTCGTGTGCTATTGCACACCATTTTTTGGGTGATCCAGATCCCGACGTCAAAAGTGCCAAAAAATTTTGTGAACGTCTGTCAAGACCTAGGATATGCATACGGTTGGCCCTCACGGCCATTCCGACCCATTTTCAAGGTCAAAATAGCCCTGAAGCGCGCATACCCCCATTTCGATTATTTTTCGTGTTCAATAGCACACCATTTTTTGGGTGATCCGTATCCCGATGTCAAAAGAGCCAAAATAATTTGTGGACGTCCGTCAAGACCTTGGCTATGCATCCGGTTGGCCCTCACAGCCATTCCGACCCATTTTCAAGGTCAAAATAGCCCCGAAGCGCGCATTCCCCCATTTCGATGATTTTTCCTGTGCTATAGCACACCATTTTTCGGGTGATCCAGATCCCGACGTCCAAAGTGCCAAAAGTTTTTGTGGACGTCCATCAAGACCTTGGCTATGCATCCGGTTGGCCCTCACGGCCATTCCGACCCATATTCAAGGTCAAAATAGCCTCGAAGCGCGCATACCCTCATTTCGACAATTTTTCGTGTGCTATAGCACACCATTTTTTGGGTGATCCGGATCCCGACGTCAAAAGTGACAAACATTTTTGTGGACATCCGTCAAGACCTTGGCTATGCATCCGGTTGGCCCTCACGGCAATTCCGACCCATTTTCAAGGTCAAAATAGCGCCGAAGCGCGCATACCCCCATTTCGATGATTTTTCCTGTGCTATAGCACACCATTTTTCGGGTGATCCAGATCCCGACGTTAAAAAGTGCCAAAAGTTTTTGTTGACGTCTGTCAAGACCTTGGTTATGCATCCGGTTGGTCCTCACGGCCATTCCGACCCATTTTTAAGGTCAAAATAGCCCCGAAGCGCGCATACCCCCATTTCGATGATTTTTCGTGTGCTATATAGCACACCATTTCTTGGGTGATTCGGATCCCGATGTCAAAAGTGCCAAAAAATTTTGTGGACGTCTGTCAAGAACTTGGCTATGCATCCGGTTTTCCGTCACGGCCATTTCAACCCTTTTTCAATGTCAAAATAGCCTCGAAGTGCGCAGACCCCCATTTCGACGATTTTTCGTGTGCTACAACACACCATTTTTTGGGTGATCCGGATCCCGACGTCAAAAGTGCCAAACATTTTTGTGGATGTCCGTCAAGACATTGGCTATGCATACGGTTGGCCCTCACGGCCATTCCGACCCATTTTCAAGGTCAAAATAGCCCCGAAGCGCGCATACCCCCATTTCGACGATTTTTCATGTGCTATAGCACACCAGTTTTTGGGTGATCCGGATTCCAACGTCAAAAGTGCCAAAAGTTTTTGTGAACGTCCGTCAAGACTTTGGCTATGCATCCGGTTGGCCCTCATGGACATTCCGACCCATTTTCAAGGTCAAAATAGCCCCGAAGCGCGCATACCCCTATTTCGATGATTTTTCGTGTGCTATAGCACACCATTTTTTGGGTGATCCGGATCCCGACGTCAAAAGTGCCAAAATGTTTTGTGGACGTCCGTCAAGACCTTGGCTATGCATCCGGTTGTCCCTCACGGCAATTCTGACCCATTTTCAAGGTCAAAATAGCGCCGAAGCGCGCATACCCCCATTTCGATGATTTTTCCTGTGCTATAGCACACCATTTTTCGGGTGATCCAGATCCCGACGTTAAAAAGTGCCAAAATGTTTTGTTGACGTCTGTCAAGACCTTGGTTATGCATCCGGTTGGTCCTCACGGCCATTCCGACCCATTTTTAAGGTCAAAATAGCCCCCGAAGCGCGCATACCCCCATTTCGATGATTTTTCGTGTGCTATATAGCACACCATTTCTTGGGTGATTCGGATCCCGATGTCAAAAGTGCCAAAATATTTTGTGGACGTCTGTCAAGAACTTGGCTATGCATCCGGTTTTCCCTCACGGCCATTTCGACCCTTTTTCAATGTCAAAATAGCCCCAAAGTGCGCATACCCCCATTTCGACGATTTTTCGTGTGCTACAACACACCATTTTTTGGGTGATCCGGATCTCGACGTCAAAAGTGCCAAACATTTTTGTGGACGTCCGTCAAGACATTGGCTATGCATCCGGTTGGCCCTCACGGCCAATCCGACCCATTTTCAAGGTCAAAATAGCCCCGAAGCGCGCATACCCCCATTTCGATGATTTTTCATGTGCTATAGCACACCAGTTTTTGGGTGATCCGGATTCCAACGTCAAAAGTGCCAAAGTTTTTTGTGAACGTCCGTCAAGACTTTGGCTATGCATCTGGTTGGCCCTCATGGACATTCCGACCCATTTTCAAGGTCAAAATAGCCCCGAAGCGCGCATACCCCTATTTCGACGATTTTTCGTGTGCTATAGCACACCATTTTTTGGGTGATCCGGATCCCAACGTCAAAAGTGCCAAAATGTTTTGTGGACGTCCGTCAAGACCTTGGCTATGCATCCGGTTGTCCCTCACGGCCATTCTGACCCATTTTCAAAGTCATAATAGCCCCAAAGCGCGAATACCCCCATTTCGACGATTTTTCTTGTGCTATAGCACACCATTTTTTGGGTGATCCGGATCTCGACGTCGAAAGTACCAAAAAAATTTGTGGACATCCGTCAAGACCTTGGCTATGCATCCGGTTGGCCCTCACGGCTATTCCGACCCATTTTCAAGGTCAAAATAGCCCCGAAGAGCGCATACCCCCATTTCGACGATTTTTCGTGTGCTATAGAACACCAATTTTTGGGTGATCCGGATCCCGACGTTAAAAGTGCCAAAAAATTTTGTGGATGTCTATCAAGACCTTGGCTATGCATTCGGTTGTCCCTCACGGCCATTCCGACCCATTTTCAAGGTCAAAATAGCCCCGAAGCGCGCATACCAATATTTCGACGATTTTTCATGTGCTATAGCACACCAGTTTTTGGGTGATGCGGATCCCGATGTCAAAAGTGCCAAAAATTTTTGTGGACGTCCGTCAAGACCTTGGCTATGCATTCGATTGGCCCTCACGGCCATTCCGACCCATTTTCAAAGTCAAAATAGCCCCGAAGCGCGCATACCCCCATTTCGACAATTTTTCGTGTGCTATAGCACACCATTTTTTGGGTGATCCGGATCCCGACGTCAAAAGTCCCAAAATGTTTTATGGACGTCCGTCAAGACCTTGGCTATGCATCCGGTTGGCCCTCACAGCCATTCCGACCCATTTTCAAGGTCAAAATAGCGCCGAAGCGCGCATACCCCCATTTCGATGATTTTTCGTGTGCTATATAGCACACCAATTTTTGGGTGATCCAGATCCCGACGTCAAAAGTGCCAAAACATTTTGTGGACATCCGTCAAGACCTTGGATATGCATCCGGTTGGTCCTCACGGCCATTCCGACCCATTTTCAAGGTCAAAATAGCCCCAAAGAGCGCATACCCCCATTTCGACGATTTTTCATGTGCTACAGCACACCATT
Organism: Solanum sitiens; assembly: GCA_016801875.1. NCBI lineage: Eukaryota > Viridiplantae > Streptophyta > Magnoliopsida > Solanales > Solanaceae > Solanum > Solanum sitiens. The sequence continues at coordinate 113,737 of JABWTJ010000999.1, read as the reverse complement.
TTTTGGGTGATCCGGATCCCGACGTCAAAAGTGCCAAACATTTTTGTGGACGTCCGTCAAGACCTTGGCTATGCATCTGGTTGGCCCACACGGCCATTCCGACCCATTTTTAAGGTCAAAATAGCCCCGAAGTGCGTATACCCCCATTTCGACAATTTTTTGTATGCTATAGCACACCATTTTTTGGATGTTCCGGATCCCGACGTCAAAAGTGCCAAACATTTTTGTGGACGTCCGTCAAGACCTTGTCTATGCATCCGATTGGCCCTCATGGCCATTCCGACCTATTTTCAAGGTCAAAATAGCCCTGAAGTGCGCATACCCCCATTTCGACGATTTTTTGTGTGCTATAGCACACCATTTTTTGGGTGATTCGGATCCCGACGTCAAAAGTGCCAAATATTTTTGTGGACGTCCATCAAGACCTTGGCTATGCATCCGGTTGGTCCTCACGGCCATTCTGACCCATTTTCAAAGTCATAATAGCCCCGAAGCGCGAATACCCCCATTTCGACGATTTTTCTTGTGCTATAGCACACCATTTTTTGGGTGATCCGGATCTCGACGTCGAAAGTACCAAAAAATTTTGTGGACATCCGTCAAGACCTTGGCTATGCATCCGGTTGGCCCTCACGGCCATTCCGACCCATTTTCAAGGTCAAAATAGCCCCGAAGCGCGCATACCCCCATTTCGACGATTTTTCGTGTGCTATAACACACCAATTTTTGGGTGATCCGGATCCCATCGTCAAAAGTGCCAAAAGTTTTTGTGCACGTCTGTAAAGAACTTGGCTATGCATCCGGTTTTCCCTCACGGCCATTTCGACCCTTTTTCAATGTCAAAATAGCCCCGAAGTGCGCATACCCCCATTTCGACGATTTTTCGTGTGCTACAACACACCATTTTTTGGGTGATCCGGATCCCGACGTCAAAAGTGCCAAACATTTTTATGGACGTCCGTCAAGACATTGGCTATGCATCCGGTTGGCCCTCACGGCCATTCCGACCCATTTTCAAGGTCAAAATAGCCCCGAAGCGCGCATACCCCCATTTCGACGATTTTTCATCTGCTATAGCACACCAGTTTTTGGGTGATCCGGATTCCAACGTCAAAAGTGCCAAAAATTTTGTGAACGTCCGTCAAGACTTTGGCTATGCATCCGGTTGGCCCTCATGGACATTACGACCCATTTTCAAGGTCAAAATAGCCCCGAAGCGCGCATACCCCCATTTCGACGATTTTTCGTGTGCTATAGCACACCATTTTTTGGGTGATCCGGATCTCGACGTCAAAAGTGCCAAAATGTTTTGTGGACGTCCATCAAGACCTTGGCTATGCATCCGATTGGCCCTCACGGCCATTCTGACCCATTTTCAAAGTCATAATAGCCCCGAAGCGCGAATACCCCCATTTCGACGATTTTTCTTGTGCTATAGCACACCATTTTTTGGGTGATCCGGATCTCGACGTCGAAAGTACCAAAAAATTTTGTGGACATCCGTCAAGACCTTGACTATGCATCCGGTTGGCCCTCACGGCCATTCCGACCCATTTTCAAGGTCAAAATAGCCCCGAAGCGCGCATACCCCCATTTCGACGATTTTTCGTGTGCTATAGCACACAAATTTTTGGGTGATCCGGATCCCGATGTCAAAATTGCCAAAAATTTTTTGTCGACGTCTGTCAAGACCTTGGCTATGCATTCGGTTGTCCCTCACGGCCATTCCAACCCATTTTCAAGGTCAAAATAGCCCCGAAGCGCGCATACCAACATTTCGATGATTTTTCGTCTGCTATGCTCACCATTTTTTGGGTGATCCGGATCCCGACGTCAAAAGTGCCAAAAATTTTTGTGGACGTCCGTCAAGACCTTGGCTATGCATCCAATTGGCCCTCACGGCCATTCCGACCCATTTTCAAAGTCAAAATAGCCCCGAAGCGCGCATACCCCCATTTCTATGATTTTTCGTGTGCTATAGCACACCATTTTTTGGGTGATCCGGATCCCGACGTCAAAAGTGCCAAACAATTTTGTGGACGTCCGTAAAGACCTTGGCTATGCATCCGGTTGGTCCTCACAGCCATTCCGACCAATTTTCAAGGTCAAAATAGCCCTGAAGCGCGCATACCCCCATTTCGACGATTTTTCATGTGCTATAGCATACCATTTTTTGGGTGATCCAGATCCCGATTTCAAAAGTGCCAAAAAAAATTGTGGACGTCCGTCAAAACCTTGGCTATGTACTCGGTTGGCCCTCACTGCCATACTGACCCATTTTTAAGGTCAAAATAGCCCCGAAGCGCTCATACCCCCATTTTGACAATTTTTCGTGAGCTATAGCACACCATTTTTTGGGTGATCCGGATCCCGACGTCAAAAGTCCCAAAATGTTTTCTAGACGTCCGTCAAGACCTTGGCTATGCATCCGGTTGGCCCTCACGGCCATTCCGACCCATTTTCAAGGTCAAAATAGCCACGAAGCGCGCATACCCCCATTTCGATGATTTTTCGTGTGCTATATAACACACCAATTTTTGGGTGATCCAGATCCCGACGTCAAATGTGCCAAAAAATTTTGTGGACATCCGTCAAGACCTTGGATATGCATCCGGTTGGTCCTCACGGCCATTCCAACCCATTTTCAAGGTCAAAATAGCCCCAAAGAGCGCATACCCCCATTTTGACGATTTTTCATGTGCTACAGCACACCATTTTTTGGGTGATCCGGATCCCGACGTCAAAAGTGCCAAAAATTTTTGTGGACGGCCGTCAAGACCTTGGCTATGCATCCGGTTGGCCCTCACGGCCATTCCGACCCATTTTCAAGGTCAAAATAGTCCCGAAGTGCGTATACCCCCATTTCGACAATTTTTCGTATGCTATAGCACAGCATTTTTTGGGTGATCCGTATCCCGACGTCAAAAGTGCCAAACATTTTTGTGGACGTCCGTCAAGACCTTCTCTATGCATCCGGTTGGCCCTCACGGCCATTCAGACCTATTTTCAAGGTCAAAATAGCCCTGAAGTGCGCATACCCCCATTTCGGGTGATTCGGATCCCAACGTCAAAAGTGCCAAAAAATTTTGTGGACGTCCGTCAAGACCTTGGCTATGCATCCGGTGGTCCTCACGGCCATTCTGACCCATTTTCAAAGTGAAAATAGCCCCGAAGCGCGCTTACCCCCATTTCGATAATTTTTCTTGTGCTAGAGCACACCATTTTTTGGGTGATCCGGATCCCGATGTCAAAAGTGCCAAAACAAATTGTGGACGTCTGTCAAGACCTTGTCTATGTATCCAGTCGGCCCTCACGGCCATTCCGATCCATTTTTAAGGCAAAATAGCCCCGAAGCGCGCATACCCCCATTTCGACGATTTTTCGTGTGCTATAGCACACCATTTTTTGGGTGATCCGGATCCCGACATCAAAAGTGCCAAAAAATTTTTTGTGGACGTCCTTCAAGACCTTATCTATGCATCTGGTTGGCCCTCACGGCCATTCCTACCCATTTTCTAGGTCAAAATAGCACCAAAGCGCATGCCCCCATTTCGACGATTTTTCGTGTGCTATAGCTCACCATTTTTGGGTGATCCGGATCCCGACGTAGAAAGTGCCAAAAATTTTTGTGGACATCCTTCAAGACCTTGGCTATGCATCCGGTTGGCCCTCAGGGCCATTCCGACCCATTTTCAAGGTCAAAAAAGCCCCGAAGCGCGCATACCCCTATTTCGACGATATTTCGTGTAGCACACCATTTAATGGGTGATCCGGATCCCGATGTCAAAAGTGCCAAAAATTTTGTGGACGTCCGTCAAGACCTTGGCTATGTATCCGGTTAGCCGTCACGGCCATTCCGACCCATTTTCATGGTCAAAATAGCTCCGAAGCGTGCATACACCCATTTCGACGATTTTTCGTGTTCTATAGCACACCATTTAATGGGTGATCCGAATCCCGATGTCAAAAGTGCCAAAAGTTTTTGTGGACGTCCATCAAGACCTTGGCTATGTATCCGATTGGCCGTCACGGCCATTTCGACTCATTTTCAAGGTCTAGCTCCGAAGCGTGCATACCCCCATTTCGACGATTTTTCGTGTGCTAAAGCACAACATTTTTTGGGTGATCCGTATCCCGTCGTCAAAAGAGCCAAAAAATTTTGTGGACGTCTGTCAAGACCTTGGCTATGCATCCGGTTGGCCCTCACGGCCATTCCGACACATTTTCAAGGTCAAAATAGCCCCGAAGGTGCATACCCCCATTTCGACAATTTTTCGTGTGCTATAGCACACCATTTCTTGGGTGATCCGGATCCCGATGTCAAAAGTGCCAAAAACTTTGGTGGACGTCCGTCAAGACCTTGGATATGCATCCGGTTGGTCCTCACGGCCATTCCGACCCATTTTCAAGGTCAAAATAGCCTTGAAGTGCGCATACCCCCATTTCAATGATTTTTCGTGTGCTACAACACACCATTTTTTGGGTGATCCAGATCCCGACGTCAAAAGTGCCAAAAATATTTGTGGACATCCGTCAAGACCTTGGATATGCATCCGGGTTGCCCTCACGGCCATTCCGACCCATTTTCAAGGTTAAAATAGCCCCGAAGCGCGTATACCCCCATTTCGACGATTTTTCATGTGCTATAGCACACTATTTTTTGGGTGATCCGGATCCCGATGTCAAAAGTGCCAAAAATTTTTATGGACGTCCGTCAAGACCATGGCTATGCATCTGGTTGGCCCTCACGGCCATTCCGACCCATTTTCTAGGTCAAAATAACTCCGAAGCGCATACCCCCATTTCGACGATTTTTCGTGTGCTATAGCTCACCATTTTTTGGGTGATCCGGATCCCGACGTCAAAAGTGCCAAAAAATTTTGTGGACATCTGTCAAGACCTTGTCTATGTATCCGGTTGGCCGTCACGGCCATTCCGACCCATTTTCAAGGTCAAAATAGCTCCGAAGCGTGTATACGCCCATTTCGACGATTTTTCGTGTGCTATAGCACACCATTTTTTGGGTGATCCGTATCCCGACGTCAAAAGAGCCAAAAAAATTTTTGGACGTCCTTCAAGACCTTGGATATGCATCCGGTTGGCCCTCATGGCCATTCCGACCCATTTTCAAGGTCAAAATATCCCCGAAGGCGCATACCCCCATTTCGACGATTTTTCGTGTGCTATGGCACACCATTTTTTGGGTGATCCGTATCCCGACGTCAAAAGAGCCAAAAATATTTGTGGACGTCCGTCAAGACCTTGGCTATGCATCCGTTTGTCCCTCACGGCCATTCCGACCCATTTTCAAGGTCAAAATAGCCCCGAAGGCGCATACCCCCATTTCGACGATTTTTCGTGTGCTATAGCACACCATTTTTTGGGTGATCCGGATCCCAACGTCAAAAGTGCCAAAAATTTTTGTAGACGTCCGTAAAGACCTTGGCTATGCATCCGTTGGCCCTGACGGCCATTCCGACCCATTTTCAAGGTCAAAATAGCCCCGAAGCGCGCATACCCCCATTTCAATGATTTTTTGTGTGATATAACACACCATTTTTTGGGTGATCCAGATCCCGACGTCAAAAGTGCCAACAAATTTTGTGGACGTCCGTCAAGACCTTGGCTATGCATCCGGTTGGCTCTCACGGCCATTCCGACCCATTTCCAAGGTCAAAATAGCCCCGAAGCGCCATACCCCCATTTCGACGATTTTTCGTGTGCTATATAGCACACCATTTTTTGGGTGATCCGGATCCCAACGTCAAAAGTGCCAATATTTTTTGTGGACGTCCATCAAGACCTTGGCTATGCATCAGGTTGGCCCTCACGGCCATTCCGACCCATTTCCAAGGTCAAAGTAGCCCCAAAGCGCGCATACCTCCATTTCGATGATTTTTCATGTGCTACAGCACACCGTTTTTTGGGTGATCTGGATCCCGATGTCAAAAGTGCCAAAATATTTTGTGGACGTCCGTTAAGACCTTGTCTATGCATCCGGTTGGCCCTCACGGACATTTTGACCCATTTTCAAGGTCAAAATAGCCCCGAAGGCGCATACTCCTATTTCGACGATTTTTCGTGTGCTATAGCACACCATTTTTTGGGTGATCCGGATCTCGACGTCAAAAGTGCCAAAAATTTTTGTGGACGTTCGTCAAGACCTTGGATATGCATCCGAGTTATACTCACGGCCATTCTGACCAATTTTCAAGGTCAAAATAGCCCCGAAGCGCGCATACCCCCATTTTGACGATTTTTCATGTGCTATGGCACACCATTTTTTGGGTGATCCGGATCTCAACGTTAAAAGTGCCAATATTTTTTGTGGACGTCCGTCAAGACCTTTGCTATGCATCAGGTTGGCCCTCAGGGCCATTCCGACCCATTTCCAAGGTCAAAGTAGCCCCAAAGCGCGCATACCCCCATTTCGATAATTTTTCACCATTTTTTGGGTGATACGGATCCCGACGTCAAAAGTACCAAACATTTTTGTGGACGTCCGTCAAGACCTTGTCTATGCATACGGTTGGCCCTCACGGCCATTCCGACCTATTTTCAAGGTCAAAATATCCCTGAAGTGCGCATACCCCCATTTCGACGATTTTTCGTGTCATATAGCACACCATTTTTTGGGTGATTCGGATCCCGACGTCAAAAGTGCCAAAAAATTTTGTGGACGTTCGTCAAGACCTTGGCTATGCATCCGATTGGCCCTCACGGCCATTCTGACCCATTTTCAAAGTCAAAATAGCCCCGAAGCGCGCTTACCCCCATTTTGACAATTTTTCTTGTGCTATAGCACACCATTTTTTGGGTGATCCGGATCCCGACGTCAAAAGTGCCAAACAATTTTGTGGACGTCTGTCAAGACCTTGTCTATGCATCCAGTTGGCCCTCACGGCCATTCCGACCCATTTTCAAGGTCAAAATAGCTCCGATAAGCGCATACCCCCATTTCGACGATTTTTCGTGTGCTATAGCACACCATTTTTTGGGTGATCCGCATCCCGACATCAAAAGTGCCAAACTTCTTTGTGGACATCCGTCAAGACCTTGGCTATGCATCCGATTGACCCTCATGGCCATTCCGACCCATTTTCTAGGTCAAAATAGCTCCGAAGCGCATACCCCCATTTCGACAATTTTTTGTGTGGTATAGCTCACCATTTTTTGGGTGATCCGGATCCCGACGTCAAAAGTGCCAAAAAATTTTATGGACGTCTGTCAAGACCTTGTCTATGTATCCGGTTGTCCGTCACGGCCATTCCAACCCATTTTCAAGGTCAAAATAGCTCCGAAGCGTGTATACCCCCATTTCGATGATTTTTCGTGTGCTATAGCACACCATTTTTTCGATGATCCGTGTCCCGATGTCAAAAGAGCCAAAAAAAATTTTGGATGTCCTTCAAGACCTTGGCTATGCATCCGGTTGGCCCTCACGGCCATTCTAACCCATTTTCAAGGTCAAAATAGCCCCGAAGGCGCATACCTCCATTTCGATGATTTTTCGTGTGCTATAGCACATCATTTTTTGGGTGATCCGTATCCCGACGTCAAAAGAGCCAAAAATATTTGTGGACGTCCGTCAAGACCTTGGCTATGCATCCAGTTGGCCCTCACGGCCATTCCGACCCATTTTCAAGGTCAAAATAGCCCCGAAGGCGAATACCCCCATTTCGACGATTTTTCATGTGCTATAGCACACCATTTTTTGGGTGATCCGGATCCCGATGTCAAAAGTGCCAAACATTTTTGTGGACGTCCGTCAAGACCTTGGATATGCATCCGTTGGCCCTCACGGCCATTACGACCCATTTTCAAGGTCAAAATAGCCCCGAAGCACGCATACCCCCATTCAATGATTTTTCGTGTGCTATAGCACACCATTTTTTGGGTGATCCAGATCCCGACATCAAAAGTGCCAAAAAAGTTTGTGCACGTCCGTCAAGACCTTGGCTATGCATCCGGTTGGCTCTCACGGCCATTCCGACCCATTTTCAAGGTCAAAATAGCCCCGTAGCGCCATACCCCCATTTCGACGATTTTTCGTGTGCTATATAGCACACCATTTTTTGGGTGATCCGGATCCCAATGTCAAAAGTGCCAATATTTATTGTGGACGTCCATCAAGACCTTGGCTATGCATCAGGTTGGCCCTCACGGCCATTTCGACCCATTTCCAAGGTCAAAGTAGCCCCAAAGCGCGCATACCCCCATTTCGACGATGTTTTGTGTGCTACAGCACACCGTTTTTTGGGTGATCTGGATCCCGATGTCAAAAGTGCCAAAATATTTTGTGGACGTCCGTCAAGACCTTGGCTATGCATCCGTTGGCCCTCACGGCCATTCCGACCCATTTTCAAGGTCAAAATAGCCCCGAAGCGCGCATACCCCCATTTCAATGATTTTTCGTGTGCTATAGCACACCATTTTTTGGGTGATCCAGATCCCGACGTCAAAAGTGCCAATATTTTTTGTGGACGTCCGTCAAGACCTTGGCTATGCATCAGGTTGGCCCTCAGGGCCATTCCAACCCATTTCCAAGGTCAAAGTAGCCCCAAAGCGCGCATACCCCCATTTCGATGATTTTTCGTGTGCTATAGCACACCATTTTTTAGGTGATCCGGATCCCGACGTCAAAAGTACAAAACGTTTTTGTGGACATCCGTCAAGACCTTGTCTATGCATCCGATTGGCCCTCACAGCCATTCCGAACCATTTTCAAGGTCAAAATAGCCCCGAAGGCGCATACCCCCATTTCGACGATTTTTCGTGTGCTACGGCACACCGTTTTTTGGGTGATCTGGATCCCGATGTCAAAAGTGCCAAAATATTTTGTGGACGTCCGTGAAGACCTTGGCTATGCATCCGGTTTGCGCTGACGGCCATTCCGATCCACTTTCAAGGTCAAAATAGCCCCAAAGCGCGCATACCCCCATTTTGACGATTTTTCGTGTGCTATAGCACACCATTTTTGGGGTGATCCGGATTCCAACGTCAAAAGTGCCAATAGTTTTTGTGGACGTCCGTCAAGACCTTGGATATGCATCAGGTTGGCCCTCAGGGCCATTCCGACCCATTTCCAAGGTCAAAGTAGCCCCAAAGCGCGCATACCCCCATTTCGATGATTTTTCGTGTGCTATAGCACACCATTTTTTGGGTGATCCGGATCCCGACATCAAAAGTGCCAAACTTTTTTGTCGACGTCCGTCAAGACCTTGTCTATGCATCTGGTTGTCCCTCACGGCCATTCCGACCCATTTTCAAGGTCAAAATAGCTCCGAAGGCGCATACCCCCATTTCGACGATTTTTCATTTGCTACAGCACACCGTTTTTTGGGTGATATGGATCCCGATGTCAAAAGTGCCAAAATATTTTGTGGACGTCCGTCAAGACCTTGTCTATGCATCCGGTTTGACCTCACGGCCATTCCGACCCATTTTCAAGGTCAAAATAGCCCCAAAGCGCGCATACCCCCATTTTGATGATTTTTTGTGTGCTATAGCACACCATTTTTTGGGTGATCCGAATCCCGACGTTAAAAGTGCCAAAATGTTTTGTGGACGTCCGTCAAGACATTGGCTATGCATCCGGGTCTCCCTCATGTCCATTCCGACCCATTTTGAAGGTCAAAATAGCCCCGAATCGCGCATACCCCCATTTTGACGATTTTTCGTGAGCTATAGCACACCATTTTTTGGGTGATCCGGATCCCGATGTCAAAAGTGCCAAACTTTTTTGTGGACGTCCGTCAAGACCTTGTCTATGCATCCGGTTGGCCCTCACGGCCATTCCGACCCATTTTCAAGGTCAAAATAGCCCCGAAGGCGCATACCCCCATTTCGACAATTTTTCGTGTGCTAGCACACCATTTTTTGGGTGATCCGGATCCCGACGTCAAAAGTTCCAAAAATTTTTGTGGACGTCCGTCAAGACCTTAGTTATGTATCCGGGTTGTACTCACGGCCATTCTGACCAATTTTCAAGGTCAAAATAGCCCCGAAGCGCGCATACCCTCATTTTGACGATTTTTCGTGTGCTATAGCACACCACTTTTTGGGTGATCCGGATCACAACGTCAAAAGTGCCAATATTTTTTATGGACGTCCGTCAAGACCTTGGCTATGCATCAGGTTGGCCCTCACGGCCATTCCGACCCATTTCCAAGGTCAAAGTAGCCCCAAAGCGCGCATACCCCCATTTCGACGATTTTTCGTGTGCTACAGCACACCGTTTTTTGGGTGCTCTGGATCCCGATGTCAAAAGTGCCAAAATATTTTGTGGACGTCCGTCAAGACCTTGGCTATGCATCCGGTTTGACCTCACGGCCATTCCGACCCATTTTCAAGGTCAAAATAGCCCCGAAGCGCGCATACCCCCATTTTGACGATTTTTCGTGTGCTATAGCACACCATTTTTTGGGTGATCCGGATCCCGACGTTAAAAGTACCAAAATGTTTTGTGGACGTCCGACAAGACCTTGCCTATGCATCCGGGTCTCCCTCACGGCCATTCCAACCCATTTTGATGGTCAAAATAGCCCTGAAGCGCGCATACCCCCATTTCGACGATTTTTTGTGTGCTATAGCACACCATTTTTTGGGTGATCCGGATCCCGACATCAAAAGTGCCAAAAGTTTTTGTGGATGTCCTTCAAGACCTTGGCTATGCATCTGGTTGGCCCTCACGGCCATTCCTACCCATTTTCTAGGTCAAAATAGCTCCGAAGCGCATGCCCCCATTTCGACGATTTTTCGTGTGCTATAGCTCACCATTTTTGGGTAATCCGGATCCCGATGTAGAAAGTGCCAACAATTTTTGTGGACATCCTTCAAGACCTTGGCTATGAATCCGGTTGGCTCTCACGGCCATTCCGACCCATTTTCAAGGTCAAAAAAGCCCCGAAGCGCGCATACCCCCATTTCGACGATTTTTCGTGTAGCACACCATTTAATGGGTGATCCGGATCCCGACGTCAAAAGTGCCAAAAATTTTTGTGGACGTCCATCAAGACCTTGGCTATGTATCCGGTTAGCCGTCACGGCCATTCCGACCCATTTTCAAGGTCAAAATAGCTACGAAGCGTGCATACACCCATTTCGATGATTTTTCATGTGCTATAGCACACCATTTAATGGGTGATCCGGATCCCGACGTCAAAAGTGCCAAACAATTTTGTCGACGTCCATCAAGACCTTGGATATGTATCCGAATGGCCGTCACGGCCATTTCGACTCATTTTCAAGGTCAAAATAGCTCCGAAGCGTGCATACCCCCATTTCGACGATTTTTTTTTTGGGTGATCCGTATGCCGCCGTCAAAACAGCCAAAAAATTTTGTGTACGTCCGTCAAGACCTTGGCTATGCATCCAGTTGGCCCTCACGGCCATTCCGACCCATTTTCAAGGTCAAAATAGCCCCGAAGGCGCATACCCCCATTTCGACGATTTTCACCATTTCTTGGGTGATCCGAATCTCGATGTCAAAAGTGCCAAAAACTTTTGTGGACGTCCGTCAAGACCTTGGCTATGCATCCGGTTGGCCCTCACGGCCATTCCGACCCATTTTCAAGGTCAAAATAGCCCCGAAGCGCGCATACCCCCATTTCGACGATTTTTCATGTGCTACAACACACCATTTTTTGGGTGATCCGGATCCCGACGTCAAAAGTCCTAAAAATATTTGTGGACGTCCGTCAAGACCTTGGCTATGCATCCGGGTTGCCCTCACGGCCATTCCGACCCATTTTCAAGGTCAAAATAGCCCCGAAGCGCGCATACCCCCATTTCGACGATTTTTCATGTGCTATAGCACACTATTTTTTGGGTGATCCGGATCCAGACGTCAAAAGTACCAAACAATTTTATGGACGTCCGTCAAGACCATGGCTATGCATCTGGTTGGCCCTCACGGCCATTCCGACCCATTTTCTAGGTCAAAATAGCTCAGAAGCGCATACCCCCATTTCGACGATTTTTCGTGTGCTATAGCTCACCATTTTTTGGGTGATCCGTATCCCGACGTCAAAAGAGCCAAAAAAATTTTTGGATGTCCTTCAAGACCTTGGCTATGCATCCGATTGGCCGTCACGGCCATTCCGACCCATTTTCAAGGTCAAAATAGCCCCGAAGGCGCACACCCCTATTTCGACGATTTTTCGTGCTCTATGCACAACATTTTTTGGGTGATCCGTATCCCGACGTCAAAAGAGCCAAAAATATTTGTGGACGTCCGTCAAGACCTTGGCTATGCATCCGGTTGGCCCTCACAGCCATTCCGACCCATTTTCAAGGTCAAAATAGCCCCGGAGGAGCATACCCCCATTTCGACGATTTTTCGTGTGCTATAGCACACCATTTTTTGGGTGATCCGGATCCCGACGTCAAAAGTGCCAAAAATTTTTGTGGACGTCCGTAAAGACCTTGGCTATGCATCCGTTGGCCCTCACGGCCATTCCGACCCATTTTCAAAGTCAAAATAGCCACGAAGCGTGCATACCCCCATTTCAATGATTTTTCGTGTGCTATAGCACACCATTTTTTGGGTGATCCAGATCCCGACGTCAAAAGTGCCAACAAATTTTGTGGACGTCCGTCAAGACCTTGGCTATGCATCCGGTTGGCTCTCACGGCCATTCCGACCCATTTTCAAGGTCAAAATAGCCCCGAAGCGCCATACCCCCATTTCGACGATTTTTCGTGTGCTATATAGCACACCATTTTTTGGGTGATCCGGATCCCAACGTCAAAAGTGCCAATATTTTTTGTGGACATCCATCAAGACCTTGGCTATGCATCAGGTTGGCCCTAACGGCCTTTCCGACCCATTTCCAAGGTCAAAGTAGCCCCAAAGCGCGCATACCCCCATTTCGACGATTTTTTGTGTGCTACAGCACACCGTTTTTTGGGTGATCTGGATCCCGATGTCAAAAGTGCCAAAATATTTTGTGGACGTCCGTCATGACCTTGGCTATGCATCCGGTTTGACCTCACGGCCATTCCGACCCATTTTCAAGGTCAAAATAGCCCCGAAGCGCGCATACCCCCATTTTGACGATTTTTCGTGTGCTATAGCACACCATTTTTTGGGTGATCCGGATCCCGACGTTAAAAGTACCAAAATGTTTTATGGACGTCCGACAAGACCTTGGCTATGCATCCGGGTCTCCCTCACGGCCATTCCGACCCATTTTGAAGGTCAAAATAGCCCTGAAGTGCGCATACCCCCATTTTGATGATTTTTCGTGAGCTAAGCACACCATATTTTGGGTGATCCGAATCCCGACGTCAAAAGTGCCAAACTTTTTTGTGGACGTCCGTCAAGACCTTATCTATGCATCCGGTTGGCCCTCACGGCCATTCCGACCGATTTTCAAGGTCAAAATAGCCCCGAAGGCGCATACCCCCATTTCGACGATTTTTCGTGTGCTATAGCACACCATTTTTTGGGTGATCCGGATCTCGATGTCAAAAGTACCAAACTTTTTTGTGGACGTCCGTCAAGACCTTGTCTATGCATCCGGTTGGCCCTCACGGCCATTCCGACCCATTTTCAAGGTCAAAATAGCCCCGAAGGTGCATACCCCCATTTCGACGATTTTTCGTGTGCTACGGCACACCGTTTTTTGGGTGATCTGGATCCCATTGTCAAAAGTGCCAAAATATTTTGTGGACGTCCGTCAAGACCTTGGCTATGCATCTGATTTGCCCTGACGGCCATTCCGACCCACTTTAAAGGTCAAAATAGCCCCGAAGCGCGCATACCCCCATTTTGACGATTTTTCGTGTGCTATAGCACACCATTTTTTGGGTGATCCGGATCCCAACGTCAAAAGTGCCAATATTTTTTGTGGACGTCCGTCAAGACCTTGGATATGCATCAGGTTGGCCCTCAGGGCCATTCCGACCCATTTCCAAGGTCAAAGTAACCCCAAAGCGCGCATACCCCCATTTCGATGATTTTTCGTGTGCTATAGCACACCATTTTTTGAGTGATCCGGATCCCGACATCAAAAATGCCAAACTCTTTTGTCGACGTCCGTCAAGACCTTATCTATGCATCCGGTTGGCCCTCACGGCCATTCCGACCCATTTTCAAGGTCAAAATAGCCCCGAAGGCGCATACCCCCATTTCGATGATTTTTCGTGTGCTATAGCACACCATTTTTTGGGTGATCCGGATCCCGACGTCAAAAGTGCCAAAAGTTTTTGTGGACGTCCATCAAGACCTTGGCTATGCATCCGGTTGGCCCTCACGAACATTCCGACCCATTTTCAAGGTCAAAATAGCCCCGAAATGCGCATACCCCCATTTCGACTATTTTTCGTGTGCTACAACACACCATTTTTTGGGTGATCCGGATCTCGACGTCAAAAGTGCCAAAAAATTTTGTGGACGTCCGTCAAGACCTTGGCTATGCATCCGGTTGGCCCTCACGGCCATTCCGACCCATTTTCATGGTCAAAATAGCCTCGAAGCGCGCATACCCCCATTTCGACGATTTTTCATGTGCTATAGCACACCATTTTTTGGGTGATCCGGATCTCGACGTCAAAAGTGCCAAAAAGTTTTGTGGACTTCCGTCAAGACCTTGGATATGCATCCGGTTGGCCCTCACGGCCAATCCGATCCATTTTCAAGGTCAAAATAGCCCCGAACCGTGCATACCCCCATTTCGACGATTTTTCAAGTGCTATAGCACACCATTTTTTGGGTGATCCGGATCCCGACGTCGAAAGTACCAAAAATTTTTGTGGACGTCCGTCAAGACCTTGGCTATGCATCCGATTGGCCCTCACGGCCATTCCGACCCATTTTCAAGGTCAAAATAGCCCCTAAGCACGCATACCCCCATTTTGATGATTTTTCGTGTGCTATATAGCACACCATTTTTTGGCTGATCCGGATCCCAACGTCAAAAGTGCCAAAATGTTTTGTGGACGTCCGTCAAGACCTTGGCTATGCATCAGGTTGGCCCTCACGGCCATTCCGACCCATTTTCAAGGTCAAAATAGCCCCGAAGCGTGCATACCCCCATTTCGATGATTTTTCGTGTGCTATATAGCACACTAATTTTTGGATGATCCAGATCTTGACGTCAAAAGTGCCAAACAATTTTGTGGACGTCCGTCAACACCTTGGCTATGCATCCGGTTGTCCCTCAAGGCCATTCCGACCCATTTTCAAGGTCAAAATAGCCCTGAAGCGCGCATACCCCCATTTCGACGACCGTTTTTTGGGTGATCTGGATCCCGATGTCAAAAGTGCCAAAATATTTTGTGGACGTCCTTCAAGACCTTGGCTATGCATCCGGTTTGACCTCACGGCCATTCCGACCCATTTTCAAGGTCAAAATAGCCCCGAAGTGCGCATACCGCATTTTGACGATTTTTCGTGTGCTATAGCACACTATTTTTTGGGTGATCCGGATCTCGACGTTAAAAGTGCCAAAAGGTTTTGTGAACGTCCGTAAAGACCTTGGATATGCATCCGGGTCACCCTCACGTCCATTCCGACCCATTTTGAAGGTCAAAATAACCCCGAAGCGCGCATACCCCCATTTTGACGATTTTTTGTGAGCTATAGCACACCATTTTTTGGGTGATCCGGATCCCGACTTCAAAAGTGTCAAACTTTTTTGTGGACGTCCGTTAAGACCTTGTCTATGCATCCGGTTGGCCCTCACGGCCATTCCGACCCATTTTCAAGGTCAAAATATCCCCGAAGGCGCATACCCCCATTTCGACGATTTTTCGTGTGCTATAGCACACCATTTTTTGGGTGATCCGGATCCCAATGTCAAAAGTGCCAATATTTTTTGTGGACATCCGTCAAGACCTTGGCTATGCATCAGGTTGGCCCTCAAGGCCATTCCGACCCATTTCCAAGGTCAAAGTAGCCCCAAAGCGCGCATACCCCCATTTCGATGATTTTTCGTGTGCTATAGCACACCATTTTTTGGGTGATCCGGATCCCTACGTCAAAAGTGCCAAACATTTTTGTGGACGTCCGTCAAGACCTTGTCTATGCATTCGATTGTCCCTCACGGCCATTCCGACCCATTTTCAAGGTCAAAATAGCCCCGAAGGCGCATACCCCCATTTCGATGATTTTTCGTGTGCTACGGCACACCGTTTTTTGGGTGATCTGGATCCCGATGTTAAAAGTGCCAAAATATTTTGTGGACGTCCGTCAAGACCTTGGGTATGCATCCGGTTTGCCCTGACGGCCATTCCGACCCATTTTCAATGTCAAAATAGCCCCGAAGCGCGCATACCCCCATTTTGACGATTTTTCGTGTGCTATAGCACACCATTTTTTGGGTGATCCGGATCTCAACGTCAAAAGTGCCAATATTTTTTGTACACATCCGTCAAGACCTTGTCTATGCATCCGGTTGGCCCTCACGGCCATTTTGACCCATTTTCAAGGTCAAAATAGCCCCGAAGGCGCATACCCCCATTTCGATGATTTTTCGTGTGCTATAGCACACCATTTTTTGGGTGATCCGGATCCCGACGTCAAAAGTGCCAAAAATTTTTGTGGACGTCCGTCAAGACCTAGGCTATGCATCCGGTTGGCCCTCACGGCCATTCCGACCCATTTTCAAGGTCAAAATAGCCCCGAAACGCACATACCCTCATTTCAACTATTTTTCGTGTGCTACAACACACCACTTTTTGGGTGATCAGGATCTCGACGTCAAAAGTGCCAAAAATTTTTGTGGACGTCCGTCAAGACCTTGGCTATGCATCCGGTTGGCCCTCACGGCCATTCCAACCCATTTTCAAGGTCAAAATAGCCCCGAAGCGCGCATACCCCCATTTCGACGATTTTTCATGTGCGCACACCATTTTTTGGGTGATCCAGATCCCGACGTCAAAAGTGCCAAATATTTTTGTGGACGTCCGTCAAGACCTTGGATATGCATCCGGTTGGCCCTCACGGCCAATCCGACCCATTTTCAAGGCCAAAATAGCCCCGAAGCGCATACCCTCATTTCCACGATTTTTTGTGTGCTATAGCACACCATTTTTTGGGTGATCCGGATCCCGACGTCGAAAGTACCAAATATTTTTGTGGACGTCCGTCAAGACCTTGGCTATGCATCCGGTTGGCCCTCAAGGCCATTCCGACCCATTTTCAAGGTCAAAATAGCCCCGAAGCGCGCATACCCCCATTTTGATGATTTTTCGTGTGCTATATAGCACACCATTTTTTGGCTGATCCGGATCCCAACGTCAAAAGTGCCAAAAATTTTTGTGGACGTCCGTCAAAACCTTGGCTATGCATCCGGTTGGCCCTCATGGCCATTCCGACCCATTTTCAAGGTCAAAATAGCCCCAAAGCGCGCATACCCCCATTTCGATGATTTTTCGTGTGCTATATAGCACACCAATTTTTGGGTGATCCAGATCCCAACGTCGAAAGTGCCAAAAAATTTTGTGGACATCCGTCAAGACCTTGGCTATGCATCCGATTGTACCTCATGGCCATTCCGACCCATTTTCAAGGTCAAAATAGCCCCGAAGCGCGCATACCCCCATTTTGATGATTTTTCGTGTGCTACGGCACACCGTTTTTTGGGTGATCTGGATCCCGATGTCAAAAGTGCCAAAAGTTGTAAAAGGAAAGGGTGGAAACTCATCTAATGAGAAGCCTACTTGTGTTAAGTGTGGGAAGGAGCACTATGGTGAATGTTTGATCGGAACGGGAAATTGCTTTAGTTGTGGGAAGAGTGATCACAAAGTTAGGGACTGCCCTAACATAAGGAACCGAGAAAGGAATGTGCAAAAGCAAGTGAGTGAGGCTCCTAAGAAGAACCATTTTTATGCTCTTCATTCGAGAGATGACCAAGAGGCCTCTCCCGATGTGGTGACTGGTATGTTACAAATCTTTGCCATTGATGTGTATGCATTACTTGATCCGGGTGCTACTTTGTCTTTCGTTACTCCATTAGTAGCTAAGAAGTTTAGTACATTACCTGATGTTTTGCATGAACCTATTTTGGTGTCTACTCCGGTTGGTGAATCAGTGGTAGCAAAAAGGGTCTATCGAAATTGCCCTATTTCAATGCCTCATAGAGTTTCTCATATTGATCTAGTTGAGCTAGACATGTTTGATTTTGATGTCATATTAGGTATGGACTGGTTGCATGCTAGTTTCTCTTCCATCGATTGTAGGACCAAAATTGTGAGGTTTTGTTTCCCAAATAATCCCGTTATTGAATGGAAGGGTGGAAATTCTCTTCCTAGAGGTCGTTTCATAACATGCCTAAACGCGTGTAAAATGATCTCGAAGGGGTGTCTCTACCATATTGTGAGAGTCCAAGAAGTGGATTCTGAAGTTCCTCCTATAGAGTCAGTCGCCGTTGTGAGTGAATTTACGGAGGTCTTTCCTGATGACCTTCCTGGCATTCCTCCCGAACAGGAAATCGATTTCGGTATCGATTTGCTACCAGAAACAAATCCTATCTCCATTCCTCCTTATAGAATGGCTCCGGCCGAGTTAAAGGAATTGAAGGCACAACTTAAAGATTTGCTAGACAAGGGCTTTATAAGGCCTAGAATTTCTCCATGGGGTGCTCCGGTCTTGTTCGTGAAAAAGAAGGATGGGTCCTTGAGAATGTGTATTGACTACCGACAACTCAACAAGGTTACCATCAAGAATAAGTATCCTCTTCCTCATATTAATGATTTATTTGATCAACTCCAAGGAGCGAGTTACTTCTCAAAGATTGATTTGAGGTCCGGGTACCACCAGCTTAGAGTGAGAAATGAAGATATTCCAAAGACAGCTTTTCGGACTCGATATGGGCATTATGAGTTCGTGGTTATGTCCTTTGGTCTCACAAATGCTCCGGCGGCGTTTATGGATCTGATGAACAGGGTGTTTCGAAATTACCTTGATTCATTCGTTATTGTATTTATCGATGATATCTTGGTGTATTCAAAAAATGAGGTTGACCACATGGATCATCTAAGGGTAGTATTGCAAACCCTTAGGGAACATAAATTGTTCGCCAAGTATAGCAAGTGCGAGTTTTGGCTGAGGTCGGTGGCATTTCTTGGGCACATCATCTCTAGTGAGGGAGTTGAGGTAGACCCAAGGAAGACAGATGCGGTAAGAAACTGGCCTAGACCCTTGACCCCAACTGACATTAGGAGTTTCTTGGGTCTAGCGGGTTATTATCGAAGATTCGTAGAAGGCTTTTCATCCATTGCATCTCCTTTGACTTCATTGACTCAAAAAGGTAAAAAGTTTGAATGGTCAGAGGCATGCGAGAAGAGTTTTCAATTATTGAAGGATAGACTTACTTCCGCTCCGGTGTTAACTTTACTGGAAGGATCTAAAGGGTTCATTGTGTATTGTGATGCATCCCGCGTAGGTTTGGGGTGTGTGCTTATGCAAAATGGGAAGGTGATTGCCTATGCTTCGCGGCAACTTAAGGTGCATGAGAGAAATTATCCTACTCATGACCTTGAGTTAGCGGCCGTGGTGTTTGTTTTAAAACTATGGAGGCACTACTTGTATGGTGTTCATGTGGATGTTTTCACTGATCATAAGAGCCTTCAATATGTGTTTACCCAAAAAGATTTGAATCTTCGACAAAGAAGGTGGTTAGAGTTGTTGAAAGATTATGATATGAGTGTCCTATATCATCCCGGCAAGGCAAATGTGGTGGAGGATGCTTTAAGTCGTATGACTATGGGTAGTGTGTCTCGTATCGAATAAGACAAGAAAGATCTAGTAAACGATGTTCATCGTTTGACTAGATTGGGAGTGCGATTGGTGGGTTCGCTAAATGGAGGTGCCACGGTTCATCATAGCTCCGAGTCATCATTGGTGGTTGAGGTGAAGTCCAAACAACACCTTGATCAACTATTGATGGAGTTAAAGGAATCGGTTCTTGGCAAGACGAACGAGTCATTCTCCTTATGAGAAGACAGTGTATTGAAGTATCAAGGGAGGTTGTGTGTTCCTAATGTGGATGGATTGAGGGATCGGATCCTTGATGAAGCCCATGGATCCCACTATTCCATCCATCCCGGTTCTACAAAGATGTATCATGACCTTCGAGAAATATATTGGTGAGAAGGTTTGAAGAAAGATATAGCGGAATTTGTTGCTAAATGTCCGAATTGTCAACAAGTAAAGGCAGAACATCAAAAGCCGGGTGGCTTACTACAGGAGATCCAAATTCCTACTTGGAAGTGGGAAGACATTAATATGGATTTCGTAGTAGGGTTGCCTCGGACTCAAAAGTCATTTGATTCTATATGGGTGATTGTTGATAGATTGACTAAGTCCGCTCACTTTATCCCCGTCAAATCTACATATTCGGCGGAAGATTATGCGAAGATTTTCATATATGAGATTGTGTGTCGCCATGGTATTTTGTTATCCATCATTTCGGATAGAGGTGCACAATTCACATCTAGATTTTGGAAGTCGTTTCAAAAAGGTTTGGGTACTAAAGTAAAATTAAGTACATCCTTCCATCCTCAAACGGATGGTCAAGCGGAACGCACGATTCAAACTCTTGAGGATATGCTTAGAGCTTGCATCATTGATTTTAAAGGGAGTTGGGATAAGCATTTGCCGTTGGTGGAGTTTGCATATAATAATAGTTTCCATTCGTCCATCTCCATGGCTCCTTATGAAGCCTTGTATGGAAGGAGGTGTAGGTCTCCTATAGGATGGTTTGAAGTAGGTGAGTCATCGATATTCGGTCCCGACTTGATTTACAAGACATTGGAGAATGTACATATCATAAGAAATAGGTTGCAAACAGCCTATAGTCGACAAAAGTCCTATGCCGATAATAGAAGAAGGGACTTGGAGTTTGAAGAGGGTGATAAGGTGTATTTAAAAATTTCCCCTATGAAGGGAGTGGTAAGATTTGGCAAGAAAGGGAAGTTGAGCCCTCGATATGTATGCAAAGTTGCCTATCGTTGAAGATTATCCGATGAGCTAGCTTTGGTTCATCCGGTTTTCCATGTCTCCATGTTGAAGAAGTGTGTCGGGAATCCCGAGTCTATTCTTCCTCTTGAAGGCCTCGGAGTCAAGGATAACCTCTCTTATGAGGAGGTTCCGGTTCAAATCCTTGATAGGTAAGTGAAAAGGTTGAGTAACAAAGAGGTGGTTTCCGTAAAGGTGCTATGGAGGAACCACCTAGTTGAGGGTGCAACATGGGAGGCGGAGGCCGACATGAAAACCCGTTATCCTCATCTTTTCGATGTTTAAGGTTAGTATCTCTCTCTAATGATATAAATACGTTAGATATTGTGAATCTCTGTTGTTTTTGTGAAACTTTGCAAAACTCCTAGTTTTGGAGACTTCTAAAATGGAGTCACTTTAAGGTGACCTTAGATAAATTTGGAAGTTATCTTGCTTCTTGCATAATTGAGTCAAGTTTTGTGAATTAGGTATGGTTAATCCTTGCTGATATTGTAGTGAGTATATTGATAAAATGAACTTTGTACTAATTGATTTGTGTGATAAATAATTGAGCTCATGCCTATATGAAAAGGAGAAAAACCTCATGAGGAAATGTTGAGATCATGTATGGTAAATTGATGTTTTGTAGTATTTTTATGAAATAATATAGTTCATGCTAACTAAATATTGTGAAGTGGTTGAGCTGCTAGTCTTGAGTCTACTCCCACATTTTAAGAGTGTTTGGTGTCATTCGGGGACGAATTTTCCTAAGGGGGGGGGATAATGTAACATTTTGAAATACCGAGGTCATGTGATAAGACTTAAATGGTCTCCTTAGAATCTAAATCAGTGTTCCTAGCCAATTAGGCATATTTGGAGTCTTTGGAGTGGTGTTGGAACCGAAACTCTTAAACGTCCGGCAAATTGGTTCATAAGAGGGCTAGAGTGACCTTTTAATTTAACCAAGTTGAAGAGTCAGAAATTGGTAAACGGTTGTAACCATAGGTGTAAAATATTGTGTGGGATGGTTTCATGCTGGAAAAGTTAGGGTACGACTCCTCGAGGACCAAACTAGGACCCTAGAGGAGGACCCCTGAAGCAGCAGGGCATGACGGACCCCATGGCGGGGCGTCACAGGCGCGACGGGGCGTCGAGGCCTCCGTCATGCCAGCCTTAGATCCTGGGGAAAATCCTCTGCCTGTACAAGTCTCTGACCAACGTGACGGATGTGCAGGACGGAGGGATGTCAGTCCGTCACGCCCACGATGGACCGTCGTCGGAGATCCGTCGTGGAAGGTCTGTGGCAGTTTCAGAAAAGTTAGTTTTTAGTTAGTTAATTAATTAAGTGACTTAGGGGTAATTAGGGGTTTAAGAGAGGCTAATTAAGTGACTTAAGACCCTACTATAAATACCCCAACCCTCATTAGCCTAATCATTCTCTCAAAAAAACAAAACTCTCTTCCTTCTCTCTACTTTCTCTCTCTATTGGAAGACTCCATTGGAGATCAACTTGGGGAGATCATTGGGGGCTGGATTAGCACGAAATTCACCATCAAAACGTCATCAAACCTTAAGGTATGGGATCTAATTCACCTTTGAGATTCTTTCCTCAAAGGGTTCCTTCAAAGCTTTTACCAAAAAATTGAGTTTCTTATGGGTTTCATCCAAATCAGAATTTGATCATGTGAATTGAGTTAATTAGGTATTCCTTGGGTTAGAATGAATAGATTATCATGAATTGTAACTTGGTTATGGTTAATTGATGTAGTTTGATCTAGATTGTGGGTGATGACCCCTAACCCTTAACCCTAAATGTAGAATTGATATGGATTAGGTTGAGTTTGATAGAATTGATCTCCAAATTAGTTAAATGGTCTTTAATGGTTGTCATTGCATTGATTATGGATCTATTATGATGAATTGAAGTTCTTCACACCTATGTTCTTGAATATTGAATTTAAATTAAGAAGTTACACTTGAGATCATGTTACTAAGCTTTGATGTAGTATTGCTTCATAGTATAGTGTTTCTTTTTGATTAGTTCTCGTGATTTGTTATTGAAATTCATTGATGTGATGATCTAAGATTGGTTGATCTATGGGTTGATGGTAAGGCCCTTTATTGATGGATTATGGAGGAGTATGGGTAAGTCTTGATGATCCTAGCCTTTACTTCAAATTATGGTTAATTGTCATCAAGTGATAATGTTATGTTGAAGTATGCTTTAATTGATGTGATAAGTTGATATGATGCATGAATTGATATGCTTAGGTTGGTTGTGAGGTTGCTAGGTGTAATGTAATATAGGGAAGTTGTACGATGTGCCCTATTATGATGAGACGTACGAGGGTTGACTTCACCTATATGAATTGTTAATGAAAGGACTAATTCTCATACAATTCTTATTGAGCTATAATAATGATTATACGAGGGATTGACCCTCCTATCTAATTAAATTGAGAAAATTAATAAAGACTAAAGATTTCTCTAAATGGGGACTTAGCTTAGCACCGAGCGAACTTGACAATGGGAGGTGATGACTTGTCCCTAGAAAGGAAAGATTCATCCTAGAAGTTGCCCATGTGACGATAACTCCCATGTATGAGGGATGTGTCACTTTAGGGGATTCCCATGAGGAGCGGCCCATATTACCAAATGGTATAAATAGGGATATCTACCTCTTAGTTCTTGAACTATGTTGCCACCATAGGATACTAGCTAGTGGATCCACCTAGATAGCTATGTTTGCATTAGGTTCTACCTAGGCCGGTAGACCACCTTCCATCGGTGTAAGGTTTCACGACACCGGATTCCACATTCGATTATGTGGTCTATGACGGTTAAGGCAAAGGTTCCCTAAACTAAAAGGAATGAATAAGGTATAGGCTAATTAAAGTAACTTGAGAGGTTGGCTATAGCTTAGGTAGGGGTATGGGACTCTACCTACGCCTTGCACTAGTTTGCCTTGATAGGAACTTTGAGAGGTCAATATTATATATGTAAAGAGATGGTATGATGTAAATGGTTTGTATGTTGAATAACATGCTTATGAATATAATGTTGTTGTCTTTGCTTGAAGAAGGACGTATTATGATATGAAGAGTATGTTGGTAAGCAAATTGCTAATTGTAGTCTTGGTAGGTTACTTGATTGAGTAGGAGACATGGTAATTTTACTTGATCATTGCACTTGTGACTTATTGAAGGTTATCATTAGTATACTTTGCTTTGCTATGGTTTAATTGCATATGTAGTCTATTATGTTTTCATAAATGTCCCTTTTTAAATATATTTGATTGGTAATTGTATATGAGATTCCATACTTAGTACATGTGGAGTACTAATCCCTTTTCTTTCCCTTTTCCCAAACATTTTAGGTTCGGGTCGTTGAGCTTGATCCAAATTGCTAGGAAAGAAGACTTGGGTATTTTGCCATCCAAGTGGTAGGTCCTCACTCTCTCGAGGACGTGGCCGATATCTCTCTTTTATGATGTGTAGTTACTATGATTCTATGTTGACTCTGTTATTCTCTTGAGACGATGTAGTAGACAGCCTATATGCGGCTTCTTTCATTTGATGTAGGGCTATGCCCAAGACTTATTGTAATCGATAGATGGTTTATGAGATGAGACGGTTTTATGACTATTATTTTCTAAATATATAAGTGTATGAAATAAAAGTAGAAGACTAAGTAATCTTCGTATATGAACAAGTCTATGTATACTTGATATACATAATGATGTGTATGTAGAGGTCTATGTAAACCTCCGAGTAGTTTTAGATAAAAAGTTTTTAATTCTTTCGGATTTTTAGTCGATGAATGCTATGAAGAAGCTAAGAGGCTTGTCTTAGTCCTCCGAGAGGACGACGACGCTGGTTACGTCTAGGGGGTAACCCCGGATGTGACAATTCCAACCCATTTTCAAGGTCAAAATAGCCCCAAAGCGTGCATACCCCTATTTCGACGATTTTTCGTGTGATATAGCACACCATTTTTTGGGTGATCCGGATCCCGACGTCAAAAGTGCCAAACATTTTTGTGGACGTCCGTCAAGACCTTGGCTATGCATTCGGTTGGCCCTCACGGCCATTCCGATTCATTTTCAAGGTCAAAATAGCCCCGAAGGCGCATACCTCCATTTTGATGATTTTTCGTGTGCTATATAGCACACCATTTTTTGGATAATCCGGATCCCGACGTCAAAAGTGCCAAATGTTTTTGTGGACGTCCGTCAAGACCTTGGCTATTTATACGGTTGGCCCTCACGGCCATTCCGACCCATTTTAAAGGTCAAAATTGCCCCGAAGCGCGCCTACCCCCATTTCGACGATTTTTCGTGTGCTATATAGCACACCGTTTTTTGGGTGATCCGGATCCCGATGTCAAAAGTGCCAAACAATTTTGTGGACGTCCGTCAAGACCTTGGCTATGCATCCGGTTAGCCCTCACGGCCATTTCGACCCATTTTTAAGGTCAAAATAGCCCCGAAGCGCGTATACCCCCATTTCAACGATTTTTCGTGTGTTATATAGCACAGCATTTTTTGGATGATCCGGATCCCAACGTCAAAAGTGCCAAATATTATTGTGGACGTCCGTCAAGACCTTGGCTATGCATCCGGTTGGCCCTCACGGCCATTCCGACCCATTTCCAAGTTCAAAATAGCCCCGAAGCGCGCATACCCCCATTTCGACGATTTTTCGTGTGCTATAGCACACCATTTTTTGGGTGATCCGGATCCCGACGTCAAAAGTGCAAAAAATTTTGTGGACGTCCGTCAAGACCTTGGCTATGCACCCGGTTGGCCCTCACGGCCATTCCGACCCATTTTCAAGGTCAAAATAGCCCCGAAGCGCGCATACCCCCATTTCAACGATTTTTCGTGTGCTATATAGCACACCATTTTTTGGATGATCCGGATCCCAATGTCAAAAGTGCCAAAAATTTTTGTGGACGTCCGTCAAGACCTTGGCTATGCATCCGGTTGGCCCTCACGGCCATTCCGACCCATTTCCAAGGTCAAAATAGCCCCGAAGCGCGCATACCCCCATTTCAATGATTTTTTGTGTGCTATAGCACACCATTTTTTGGGTGATCCGGATCCCGACGTCAAAAGTGCAAAATATTTTTGTGGACGTCCGTCAAGACCTTGGCTATGCATCGGTTGGCCTCACGGCCATTCCGACCCATTTTCAAGTCAAAATAGCCCCGAAACGCGTATACCCCCATTTCGACGATTTTTCCTGTGCTATATAGCAAACCATTTTTTGGGTGATCCGGATCCTGATGTCAAAAGTGCCAAAAAAATTTGTGGACGTCGTTCAAGACCTTGGCTATGCATCCGGTTGGCCCTCACAGCCATTCCGACCCATTTTCAAGGTCAAAATAGCCCCGAAGCGCGCATACCCCCATTTCGACGATTTTTCGTGTGCTATAGCACAACATTTTTCGAGTGATCCTGATCCCGATGTCAAAAGTGCCAAACGTTTTTATGGACGTCCGTCATGACCTTGGCTCTGCATCTGGTTGGACCTTACAGCCATTCTGACCCATTTTCATGGTCAAAATAGCCCCGAAGTGCGCATTCCCCTATTTCGTTGATTTTTCGTGTGCTATAGCACACCATTTTTTGGGTGATCCGAATCCCGACGTCAAAAGTGCCAAAAATTATTGTAGACGTCCGTCAAGACTTTGGCTATGCATCTGTTTGGATCTCACGGTCATTCCGACCCATACTAAAGGTCAAAATAGCGCCGAAGCGTGTGTACCCCCATTTCGTCGATTTTTCGTGTGCAGCACACCATTTTTTGGGTGATCCGGATCCCGATGTCAAAAGTGCCAAAAATTTTTGTGGACGTCCGTCAAGACCTTGGCTATGCATCCGGTTGTCCCTCACGGCCATTCCGACCCATTTTGAAGGTCAAAATAGCCCCGAAGCGTATACCCCCATTTCGACGATTTTTCGTGTGCTATAGCACACGATTTTTTGGGTGATCCGGATCCCGACGTCAAAAGTGCCAAACGTTTTTGTGGACGTCCGTCAAGACCTTGGCTATGCATCCGGTTGGCCCTCACGGCCATTCTGAACCATTTTCAAGGTCAAAATAGCCCCGAAGTGCGCATACCCACATTTCGACGATTTTTCGTGTGCTATATAGCACACCATTTTTTGGGTGATCCTGATTCCGATGTCAGAAGTTCCAAAAAATTTTGTGGACGTCCGTCAAGACCTTGGATAGGCATCCGGTTGTCCCTCACAGCCATTCTGACCCATTTTCGAGGTCAAAATAGCCCGAAAGTGCGCGTACCCCAATTTCGACGATTTTTCGTGTGCTATAGCACACCATATTTTGGGTGATCTTCAAGACCTTGGCTATGCATCCGGTTGGACCTCACGGCCATTCCATCTCATTTTCAAGTCCAAAATTGCCCTGAAGCGCGCATACCCCCATTTCGACGATTTTTCGTGTGCTATAGCACACCATTTTTTGGGTGATCCGGATCCCGACGTCACAAGTGCCAAAAAATTTTGTGGACGTCCGTCAAGACCTTGGATATGCATCCGGTTGGCCCTCACGGCCATTCCAACCCATTTTCAAGGTCAAAATAGCCCCGAAGCGCGCATACCCCCATTTCAACGATTTTTCGTGTGATATAGCACACCATTTTTTGGGTGATCCGGATCCCGACATTAAAAGTGCCAAAAAATTTTGTGGACGTCCGTCAAGACCTTGGCTATGCATTCGGTTGGCCCTCACGGCCATTCTGACTCATTTTCAAGGTCAAAATATCCCCGAAGGCGCATACCTCCATTTCGATGATTTTTCGTGTGCTATATACCACACCATTTTTTGGGTAATCCGGATCCCGACGTCAAAAGTGCCAAAATTTTTGTGGACGTCCGTCAAGACCTTGGATATGCATCCGATTGGCCCTCACGGCCATTCCAACCCATTTCCAAGGTCAAAATAGCCCCGAAGCGCGCATACCCCCATTTCGACGATTTTTCGTGTGCTATAGCACACCATTTTTTGGGTGATCCGGATCCCGATGTCGAAAGTGCAAAATATTTTTGTGGACGTCCGTCAAGACCTTGGCTATGCACCCGGTTGGCCCTCACGGCCATTCCAACCCATTTTCAAGGTCAAAATAGCCCCGAAGCGCTTACCCCCATTTCGACGATTTTTCGTGTGCTATATAGAACACCATTTTTTGGATGATCCGGATCCCAACGTCAAAAGTGCCAAATATTTTTGTGGACGTCCGTCAAGACCTTGGCTATGCATCCGGTTGGCCCTCACGGCCATACCGACCCATTTCCAAGGTCAAAATAGCCCCGAAGCGCGCATACCCCCATTTCGATGATTTTTCGTGTGCTATAGCACACCATTTTTTGGGTGATCCGAATCCCGACGTCAAAAGTGCAAAATATTTTTGTGGACGTCCGTCAAGACCTTGGCTATGCATCCGGTTGGCCCTCACGGCCATTCCGACCCATTTTCAAGGTCAAAATAGCCCCGAAGCGCGTATACCCCCAATTCGACGATTTTTCGTGTGCTATATAGCACACCATTTTTTTGGTGATCCGGATCCTGATGTCAAAAGTGCCAAAAATTTTTGTGGACGTCGTTCAAGACCTTGGCTATGCATCCGGTTGGCCCTCACAGCCATTCCGACCCATTTTCAAGGTCAAAATAGCCCCGAAGCGCGCATACCCCCATTTCGACGATTTTTCGTGTGCTATAGCACAACATTTTTCGAGTGATCCTGATCCCTATGTCAAAAGTGCCAAACGTTTTTATGGACGTCCGTCATGACCTTGGCTCTGCATCTGGTTGGACCTTACAGCCATTCTGACCCATTTTCATGGTCAAAATAGCCCCGAAGTGCGCATTCCCCTATTTCGTTGATTTTTCGTGTGCTATAGCACACCATTTTTTGGGTGATCCGAATCCCGACGTCAAAAGTGCCAAAAATTATTGTAGACGTCCGTCAAGACTTTGGCTATGCATCTGTTTGGATCTCACGGTCATTCCGACCCATACTAAAGGTCAAAATAGCCCCGAAGCGTGTGTACCCCCATTTCGTCGATTTTTTGTGTGCAGCACACCATTTTTTGGGTGATCCGGATCCCGATGTCAAAAGTGCCAAAAATTTTTGTGGACGTCCGTCAAGACCTTGGCTATGCATCCGGTTGTCCCTCACGGCCATTCCGACCCATTTTGAAGGTCAAAATAGCCCCGAAGCGTATACCCCCATTTCAACGATTTTTCGTGTGCTATAGCACACGATTTTTTGGGTGATCCGGATCCCGACGTCAAAAGTGCCAAACGTTTTTGTGGACGTCCGTCAAGACCTTGGCTATGCATCCGGTTGGCCCTCACGGCCATTCTGAACCATTTTCAAGGTCAAAATAGCCCCGAAGTGCGCATACCCACATTTCGACGATTTTTCGTGTGCTATATAGCACACCATTTTTTGGGTGATCCTGATTCCGATGTCAGAAGTTCCAAAAAATTTTGTGGACGTCCGTCAAGACCTTGGATATGCATCCGGTTGTCCCTCACAGCCATTCTGACCCATTTTCGAGGTCAAAATAGCCCCAAAGCGCGCGTACCCCAATTTCGACGATTTTTCGTGTGCTATAGCACACCATATTTTGGGTGATCTTCAAGACCTTGGCTATGCATCCGGTTGGACCTCACGGCCATTCCATCTCATTTTCAAGTCCAAAATTGCCCTGAAGCGCGCATACCCCCATTTCGACGATTTTTCGTGTGCTATAGCACACCATTTTTTGGGTGATCCGGATCCCGACGTCACAAGTGCCAAAAAATTTTGTGGACGTCCGTCAAGACCTTGGATATGCATCCGGTTGGCCCTCACGGCCATTCCAACCCATTTTCAAGGTCAAAATAGCCCCGAAGCGCGCATACCCCCATTTCAACGATTTTTCGTGTGATATAGCACACCATTTTTTGGGTGATCCGGATCCCGACATTAAAAGTGCCAAAAAATTTTGTGGACGTCCGTCAAGACCTTGGCTATGCATTCGGTTGGCCCTCACGGCCATTCTGACTCATTTTCAAGGTCAAAATATCCCCGAAGGCGCATACCTCCATTTCGATGATTTTTCGTGTGCTATATACCACACCATTTTTTGGGTAATCCGGATCCCGACGTCAAAAGTGCCAAAATTTTTGTGGACGTCCGTCAAGACCTTGGATATGCATCCAATTGGCCCTCACGGCCATTCCAACCCATTTCCAAGGTCAAAATAGCCCCGAAGCGCGCATACCCCCATTTCGACGATTTTTCGTGTGCTATAGCACACCATTTTTTGGGTGATCTGGATCCCGATGTCGAAAGTGCAAAATATTTTTGTGGACGTCCGTCAAGACCTTGGCTATGCACCCGGTTGGCCCTCACGGCCATTCCAACCCATTTTCAAGGTCAAAATAGCCCCGAAGCGCTTACCCCCATTTCGACGATTTTTCGTGTGCTATATAGAACACCATTTTTTGGATGATCCGGATCCCAACGTCAAAAGTGCCAAATATTTTTGTGGACGTCCGTCAAGACCTTGGCTATGCATCCGGTTGGCCCTCACGGCCATACCGACCCATTTCCAAGGTCAAAATAGCCCCGAAGCGCGCATACCCCCATTTCGATGATTTTTCGTGTGCTATAGCACACCATTTTTTGGGTGATCCGAATCCCGACGTCAAAAGTGCAAAATATTTTTGTGGACGTCCGTCAAGACCTTGGCTATGCATCCGGTTGGCCCTCACGGCCATTCCGACCCATTTTCAAGGTCAAAATAGCCCCGAAGCGCGTATACCCCCAATTCGACGATTTTTCCTGTGCTATATAGCACACCATTTTTTTGGTGATCCGGATCCTGATGTCAAAAGTGCCAAAAATTTTTGTGGACGTCGTTCAAGACCTTGGCTATGCATCCGGTTGGCCCTCACGGCCATTCTGACCCATTTTCAAGGTCAAAATAGCCCCGAAGCGCGCTTACCCCCATTTCGACGATTTTTCGTGTGCTATAGCACAACATTTTTCGAGTGATCCGGATCGCGATGTCAAAAGTGCCAAACTTTTTTGTGGACGTCCGTCATGACCTTGGCTCTGCATCCGGTTGGACCTCACAGCCATTCCGACCCATTTTCAAGGTCAAAATAGCTCCGAAGCGCGCATTCCCCTATTTCGATGATTTTTCGTGTGCTATAGCACACCATTTTTTGGGTGATCCGAATCCCGACGTCAAAAGTGCCAAACATTTTTGTGGACGTTCGTCAAGACCTTGGTTATGCATCCGGTTGGCCCTCACGGTCATTCCGACCCATTCTCAAGGTCAAAATAGCCCCGAAGCTTGCGTACCCCCATTTCGTCGATTTTTCGTGTGCAGCACACCATTTTTTGGGTGATCCGGATCCCGATGTCAAAAGTGCCAAAACGTTTTGTGGACGTCCGTCAAGACCTTGGCTATGCATCCGGTTGTCCCTCACGGCCATTCCGACCCATTTTCAAGGTCAAAATAGCCCCGAAGCGCGCATACCCCCATTTCGACGATTTTTCATGTGCTATAGCACACCATTTTTTGGGTGATCCGGATCCCGACGTCAAAAGTGCCAAACCTTTTTGTGGACGTCCGTCAAGACCTTGGCTATGCATCCGATTGGCCCTCACGGCCATTCCGACCCATTTTCAAGGTCAAAATAGCCCCGAAGTGCGCATACCCACATTTTGACGATTTTTCGTGTGCTATATAGCACACCATTTTTTGGGTGATCCTGATTCCGATGTCAAAAGTGCCAAAAAAATTTGTGGACGTCCGTCAAGACCTTGGATATGCATCCGATTGGCCCTCAGGGCCATTCCTATCCATTTTCAAGGTCAAAATAACCCCGAAGCGCGCATACCCCCATTTCGACGACTTTTCGTGTGCTATAGCACACCATTTTTTGGGTGATCCGGATCCCGACGTCAAAAGTGCCAAAAATTTTTGTGGACGTACGTCAACACCTTGGTTATGCATCCGGTTGGCCCTCACGGCCATTCCGACCCATTTCCAAGGTCTAAATAGCCCCGAAGCGCGCATACCCCCATTTCGACGATTTTTCGTGTGCTATAGCACAACATTTTTTGAGTGATCCGGATCCCGATGTCAAAAGTGCCAAACGTTTTTGTGGACGTCCGTCATGACCTTGGCTCTGCATCCGGTTGGACCTCACAGCCATTCCGACCCATTTTCAAGGTCAAAATAGCTCCGAAGCGCGCATTCCCCTATTTCGATGATTTTTCGTGTGCTATAGCACACCATTTTTTGGGTGATCCGAATCCCGACGTCAAAAGTGCCAAACATTTTTGTGGACGTTCGTCAAGACCTTGGTTATGCATCCGGTTGGCCCTCACGGTCATTCCGACCCATTCTCAAGGTCAAAATAGCCCCGAAGCTTGCGTACCCCCATTTCGTCGATTTTTCGTGTGCAGCACACCATTTTTTGGGTGATCCGGATCCCGATGTCAAAAGTGCCAAAACGTTTTGTGGACGTCCGTCAAGACCTTGGCTATGCATCCGGTTGTCCCTCACGGCCATTCCGACCCATTTTCAAGGTCAAAATAGCCCCGAAGCGCGCATACCCCCATTTCGACGATTTTTCATGTGCTATAGCACACCATTTTTTGGGTGATCCGGATCCCGACGTCAAAAGTGCCAAACCCTTTTGTGGACGTCCGTCAAGACCTTGGCTATGCATCCGGTTGGCCCTCACGGCCATTCCGACCCATTTTCAAGGTCAAAATAGCCCCGAAGTGCGCATACCCACATTTCGACGATTTTTCGTGTGCTATATAGCACACCATTTTTTGGGTGATCCTGATTCCGATGTCAAAAGTGCCAAAAAAATTTGTGGACGTCCGTCAAGACCTTGGATATGCATCCGGTTGGCCCTCAGGGCCATTCCTATCCATTTTCAAGGTCAAAATAACCCCGAAGCGCGCATACCCCCATTTCGACGACTTTTCGTGTGCTATAGCACACCATTTTTCGGGTGATACGGATCCCGATGTCAAAAGTGCCAAATATTTTTGTGGACGTACGTCAACACCTTGGGTATGCATCCGGTTGGCCCTCACGGCCATTCCGACCCATTTCCAAGGTCTAAATAGCCCCGAAGCGCGCATACCCCCATTTCGACGATTTTTCGTGTGCTATAGCACAACATTTTTCGAGTGATCCGGATCCCGATGTCAAAAGTGCCAAACGTTTTTGTGGACGTCTGTCATGACCTTGGCTCTGCATCCGGTTGGACCTCACAGCCATTCCGACCCATTTTCAAGGTCAAAATAGCTCCGAAGCGCGCATTCCCCTATTTCGATGATTTTTCGTGTGCTATAGCACACCATTTTTTGGGTGATCCGAATCCCGACGTCAAAAGTGCCAAAAATTTTTGTGGACATCCGTCAAGACCTTGGCTATGCATCCGGTTGGCCCTCACGGTCATTCCGACCCATTCTCAAGGTCAAAATAGCCCCGAAGCTTGCGTACCCCCATTTCGTCGATTTTTCGTGTGCAGCACACCATTTTTTGGGTGATCCGGATCCCGATGTCAAAAGTGCCAAAACTTTTTGTGGACGTCCGTCAAGACCTTGGCTATGCATCCGGTTGTCCCTCACGGCCATTCCGACCCATTTTCAAGGTCAAAATAGCCCCGAAGCGTGCATACCCCCATTTCGATGATTTTTCATGTGCTATAGCACACCATTTTTTGGGTGATTCGGATCCCGACGTCAAAAGTGCCAAACCTTTTTGTGGACGTCCGTCAAGACCTTGGCTATGCATCCGGTTGGCCCTCACGGCCATTCCGACCCATTTTCAAGGTCAAAATAGCCCCGAAGTGCGCATACCCACATTTCGACAATTTTTCGTGTGCTATATAGCACACCATTTTTTGGGTGATCCTGATTCCGATGTCAAAAGTGCCAAAAAATTTTGTGGACATCCGTCAAGACCTTGGATATGCATCTGGTTGGCCCTCACGGCCATTACAACCCATTTTCAAGGTCAAAATAGCCCCGAAGCGCGCGTACCCCAATTTCGACGATTTTCGTGTGCTATAGCACACCATATTTTGGGTGATCTTCAAGACCTTGTCTATGCATCCGGTTGGCCCTCACGGCCATTCCTATCCATTTTCAAGGTCAAAATAACCCCGAAGCGCGCATACCCCCATTTCGACGACTTTTCGTGTGCTATAGCATACCATTTTTTGGGTGATCCGGATCCCGACGTCAAAAGTGCCAAAATTTTTGTGGACGTACGTCAAGACCTTGGCTATGCATTCGGTTGGCCCTCACGGCCATTCCGACCCATTTCCAAGGTCTAAATATCCCCGAAGCGCGCATACCCCTATTTCGATGATTTTTCGTGTGCTATAATACACCATTTTTTTGATTGATCCGGATCCCGACGTCAAAAGTGCCAAAAATTTTTGTGGACGTCCGTCAAGACCTTGGCTATGCATCCGGTTGGCCCTCACGGCCATTCCGACCTATTTCCAAGGTCAAAATAGCCCCGAGTAGCGCATACCCCTATTTCGACGATTTTTCATGTGCTATAGCACATCATTTTTTTGGTGATCAGGATCCCTAGGTCAAAAGTGCCAAACATTTTTGTAGACGTCCGTCAAGACCTTGGCTACGCATCCGGTTGTCCCTCATGGTCATTCCGACCCATTTTCAATGTCAAAATAGCCCGAAGCACGCCTACCCCCATTTCGATGATTTTTCGTATGCTATAGCACACCATTTTTTGGGTGATCTGGATCCCGACGTCAAAAGTGCCAAAAATATTTGTGGACGTCCGTCAAGACCTTGGCTATGCATCCGGTTGGCCCTCACGGCCATTCCGACCCATTTTCAAGGTCAAAAGAGCCCCGAAGCGCGCAAACCCCCATTTCGTCGATTTTTCGTGTGCTATATAGCACACCATTTTTTGGATGATTCGGATCCCGACGTCAAAAGTGCCAAATTTTTTGTGGACGTCCGTCAAGACCTTGGCTATGCATCCGGTTGGCCCTCACGGCCATTCCAACCCATTTTCAAGGTCAAAATAGCCCCGAAGCGCGCATACCCCCATTTCAACGATTTTTCGTGTGATATAGCACAGCATTTTTTGGGTGATCCGGATCCCGACGTCAAAAGTGCCAAAATATTTTGTGGACGTCCGTCAAGACCTTGGCTATGCATTCGGTTGGCCCTCACGGCCATTCTGACTCATTTTCAAGGTTAAAATAGCCCCGAAGGCGCATACCTCCATTTCGATGATTTTTCGTGTGCTATATAGCACACCATTTTTTGGATATTCTGGATCCCGACGTCAAAAGTGCCAAACTTTTTTGTGGACGTCCGTCAAGAACTTGGCTATTTATCCGGTTGGCCCTCACGGCCATTCTGACCCATTTTCAAGGTCAAAATTGCCCCGAAGTGCGCATACCCACATTTCGACGATTTTTCGTGTGCTATATATCACACCATTTTTTGGGTGATCCGGATCCCGATGTCAAAAGTGCCAAAAAATTTTGTGGACATCCGTCAAGACCTTGGCTATGCGTTTTGTTGGCCCTCACGGCCATTCCGACCCATTTTCAAGGTCAAAATAGCCCCGAAGTGCGCGTACCCCAATTTCGACGATTTTTCGTGTGCTATAGCACACCATATTTTGGGTGATCTTCAAGACCTTGGATATGCATACGGTTGGACCTCACGGCCATTCCAACCCATTTTCAAGTCCAAAATTGCCCTGAAGCGCGCATACCCCTATTTTGACGATCATTTTTTGGATGATCCGGATCCCGATGTCACAAGTGCCAAATATTTTTGTGGACGTCCGTCAAGACCTTGGCTATGCATCCGGTTGGCCCTCACGGCCATTTCGACCTATTTTCAAGGTCTAAATAGCACCGAAGCGCGCATACCCCCATTTCGATGATTTTTCGTATGCTATAGCACACCATTTTTTGGGTGATCCGGATCCCGACGTCAAAAGTGCCAAACGTTTTTGTGGACGTCCGACAATACCTTGGCTATGCTTCCGGTTGGACATCACGGCCATTTTGACCCATTTTCAAGGTCAAAATAGCCCCGAAGCGTATACCCCCATTTCGACGATTTTTCGTGTGCTATAGCACACCATTTTTTGGGTGATCCGAATCCCAACTTCAAAAGTGCCAAAATATTTTGTGGACGTCTTTCAAGACCTTGGCTATGCATCCGGTTGGCCCTCACGGCCATTCTGACCCATTTAGAAGGTCAAAATAGCCCCGAAGCGCACATACCCCCATTTCGATGATTTTTCGTGTGCTATAGCACACCATTTTTTGGGTGATCCGGATCCCGATGTCAAAAGTGGCAAAAATTTTTGTGGACGTTCGTAAAGACTTTGGCTATGCATCCGGTTGGCCCTCAAGGCCATTCCGACCCATTTTCAAGGTCAAAATAGCCCCGTAGCGCGCATACCCCCATTTCGACGATTTTTCGTGTGCTATAGCACCATTTTTTGGGTGATCCGGATCCCGACGTCAAAAATGCCAAAAAATTTTGTGGACGTCCTTCAAGACCTTGTCTATGCATCCGGTTGGCCTTCACGTCCATTCCGACCCATTTTCAAGGTCAAAATAGCCCCAAAGCGCGCATACCCCCATTTCGACGATTTTTTGTGTTGGGTGATCCAAATACCGACGTTTAAAGTGCCAAATTTTTTGGGTGATCCGAATCCCGACTTCAAAAGTGCCAAAATATTTTGTGGACGTCTTTCAAGACCTTGGCTATGCATCCGGTTGGCCCTCACGGCCATTCTGACCCATTTTCAAGGTCAAAATAGCCCCGAAGCGCACATACCCCCATTTCGATGATTTTTCGTGTGCTATAGCACACCATTTTTTGGGTGATCCGGATCCCGACGTCAAAAGTGCCAAAAATTTTTGTGGACGTCGTCAAGACCTTGGCTATGCATCCGGTTGGCCCTCAAGGCCATTCCGACCCATTTTCAAGGTCAAAATAGCCCCATAGCGCGCATACCCCCATTTCGACGATTTTTCGTGTGCTATAGCACCATTTTTTGGGTGATCCGGATCCCGACGTCAAAAATGCCAACAAATTTTGTGGCGTCCTTCAAGACCTTGTCTATGCATCCGGTTGGCCCTCACGTCCATTCCGACCCATTTTCAAGGTCAAAATAGCCCCAAAGCGCGCATACCTCCATTTCGACGATTGTTTGTGTGCTATTTTTTGGGTGATCCAAATCACGACGTTTAAAGTGCCAAATATTTTTGTGGAAGTCCGTAAAGACCTTAGGTATGCATCCGGTTGGCCCTCACGGCCATTCCGACCCTTTTTCAAGGTCAAAACAGCCCCGAAGCGCGCATACCCCTATTTAGACGATTTTTCGTGTGCTATAGCACACCATTTTTTGGGTGATCCGGATCCCGACGTCCAAAGTGCCAAAATATTTTGTGGACGTCCTTCAAGACCTTGGATATGCATCTGGTTGACCCTCACGGCCATTCCGACCCATTTTCAAAGTCAAAATAGCCCCGAAGCGCGCATACCCCCATTTCAATGATTTTTCGTGTGCCATAGCATACCATTTTTTGGGTATCCGGATCTCGACGTCGAAAGTACCAAAAGATTTTGTGGACGTTCTTCAAGACCTTGGCTATGCATCCGGTTGGCCATCACGGCCATTCCGACCCATTTTCAAGGTCAAAATAGCCTCGAAGAGCGCATACCCCCATTTCGATGATTTTTTGTGTGCTATAGCACACAATTTTTTGGGTGATCCGGATCCCGACGTCAAAAGTGCCAAATATTTTTGTGGACGTCCGTCAAGACCTTGTCTATGCATATGGTTGGCCCTCACGGCCATTCCAACCCATTTTCAAGGTCAAAATAGCCCCG
>JABWTJ010000999.1:42703-68300 GCA_016801875.1 Solanum sitiens | reverse complement strand
TGATTTTTCGTGTGCTATAGTAAACCATTTTTTTGGTGATCGGGATCCCGACGTCAAAACTGCCAAAATTATTTGTGGACGTCCGTGAAGACCTTGTCTATGCATCCGATTGGCCCTCACATCCATTCCGATCCTTTTGCAAGGTCAAAATAGCCCCGAAGCGCGCATACCCCTATTTCGACGATTTTTTCGTGTGCTTTAGTAAACCATTTTTTGGGTGATCGGGATCCCGCCGTCAAAACTGCCAAAATTATTTGTGGACGTCCGTGAAGACCTTGTCTATGCATCCGGTTGGCCCTCACGGCCATTCCATCCATTTTCAAAGGTCAAAAATAGACCCGAAGCGCGCATACCCTATTTCGACGATTTTTTTGTGTGCTATAGTAAACCATTTTTTGGGTGATCGGGATCCCGACGTCAAAACTGCCAAAATTATTTGTGGACGTCCGTGAATACCTTGTCTATGCATCCGGTTTTCCCTCACGGCCATTCCAATCCATTTTCAAGGTCAAAATAGCCTGAAGCGCGCATACCCCTATTTCGATGATTTTTCGTGTGCTATAGTAAACCATTTTTTGGGTGATCGGGATCCCAACGTCAAAACTTCCAAAATTATTTGTGGAAGTCCGTGAATACCTTGTCTATGCATCCGGTTGACCCTCGTGGCCATTTCGATCCATTTTCAAGGTCAAAATAGCCCCGAAGCACGCATACCCCTATTTTGACGATTTTTCGTGTGCTATAGTAAACCATTTTTCGGGTGATCGGGATCCCGATGTCAAAAATGCCAAAATTATTTGTGGACGTCCGTGAAAACCTTGTCTATGCATCCGATTGGCCCTCACAGCAATTCCAATCCATTTTAAAGGTCAAAATAGCCCCGAATCGCGCATACCCCTATTTCGACGATTTTTTGTGTGCTATAGTAAACCATTTTTTGGGAGATCGTGATACTGACGTCAAAACTGCAAAAATCAAATCCACGCCCTTGGCTAACATATGCAAAACACTCATGGAAATATAGGTCATACCAAGTGCAATGTGAGAGTAGCATCCCATACTACCACTCCCACTTAGTACTCCTAATGGATTCCATTTACTCAAGTACTCCACAATAATCCTCCATAACACTACACCATAGTACTCATTCACACGGATTTTATGAAGGTACTCTTCTCCCATAGTAGGTATAGGTCACACCGAGTGCAATGTGAGAATAGCATCCCATACTACTACTCCCACTCAATGCTCCTACTTGGTAACTAATGTGGATTGAGCACTTCACGACATACATACACAATTTCAACAATACACAAGATAATTAGTTTCAAATCAATTCTTTTGTGGGAGTTAGCTTAACCGACAAAGACCATGAGAGCTAGACATGGAATCCCGATATTAACCCCTATCGGATGAGGGATCCTTACTTGCCTAGAGTAAGGTCATGCTTCTTAGCGTTTACATGGCTTTTCCAATAGCTACACCTATGCGGGCACATAGTTAAGGGATAAGGAGATTGCTACTAAGTAACTCACTCTCTACTAACGAGGAGTACTCATCTCAAGAGGTACTTTGGATTACAACATCTCAACTAACAAAGTGCAATCCACCTCCCCTTCATATCCTCTCGGTGCTAGGCATAACTCCACATGGATTTCTCAACATAAAAGTCTATCATAGAAAGCTCACTAGGAAATGGAGAGGTTGTTACTAGACACTACATCTCAACTCACGAAGTGTGTCCACCTCAAGATTTCCCCTTTTTGCTCAACTTGACATAATACAAATCTTAGAAGAGTGTGTCTATGCATCCGGTTGGCCCTCACGGCCATTCCGATCCATTTTCAAGGTCAAAATAGCCCCGAAGCGCACACCCCTATTTCAATGATTTTTCGTGTGCTATAGTAAACCATTTTTTGGGTGATCGGGATCCCGACGTCAAAACTGCAAAAAATATTTGTGGACGTCCGTGAAGACTTTGTCTATGCATCCGGTTGGCCCTCATGGACATTCCGATCCATTTTCAAGGTCAAAATAGCCCCGAAGCGCGCATACCCCTATTTAAACGATTTTTCGTGTACTATAGTAAACCATTTTTTGGGTGATCGGGATTCCGACATCAAAACTGCCAAAATTATTAATGGACGTCCGTGAAGACATTGTCTGTGCATCCGGTGGGACCTCACGGCCATTCCGATCCATTTTCGAGGTCAAAATATCCTCGAAGCGCGCATACCCCTATTTCGACGATTTTTAGTGTGCTATAGTAAACCATTTTTTGGGTGATCAGGATCCCGACATCAAAACTGCCAAAATTATTTGTGGACGTCCGTGAAGACCTTGTGTATGCATCCGGTTGTCCCTCACGGCCATTCCAATCCATTTTCAAGGTCAAAATAGCCCCGAAGCGCGCATACCCTACCCCGAGTTCGATGATTTTTCGGTTGCTATAGTAACCATTGTTTGGGGGATATCGGGATCCCGACGGCAAAAAACTGCCAAAATTATTTGTGGACGTCCGGGAAGAAATTGTAATAAAGGCACTCTGGTTGGCCCCCTCACGGCCATTCCGATGCAATTTTCAAGGTCAAAGAGCCCCGAAGCGCGCATAAGTAACCCTATTTCGACCGATTTTCGTGTGCTTATAGTGAAACTTTTTTGGGTGATCGGGATCCCTCAAGCAAAACTTGCCAAAATTATTTTGTGGACGTCCCCGGGAAGACATGGTCTATGCATCCGGGTGTCCCTCATGGCCATTTCCCGATCCATTTTCAAGGTCAAAAATAGCCCCGAAGCCGTGCAAATCCCCTTTTCAAAACGATGTTTTTTTTCGTGTGCTATAGAAAACCATTTTGTTGGGTGATAGGGGATCCCGACGTCAAAACTGCCAAAAATATTTTTTGGCATCCGCGAAGACCTTGTAGATGGCCATCCGGTGGGCCCTCACGTCCATTCCGAGCCATTTTACAAGGTCAAAAGAGCCCGAAGCGCGCATACCCCTATTTCGACGATTTACGTGTGGCTATAGTAAACCATTTTTGTTGGTGAATCGGGATCCCGACGTCAAACTGCCAAAATTATGTGTGGACGTCGAAAAGAGACCTTGTCGAGGCATCCGGTTGGCCCTCACGGTCATTCCAATCTCATTTTGGCGTCGTATGTCAAGTGGTGTCAAAATAGCAACAGAGGCGCATACCAGTGCCCTATTTGACGATCTAATACATTCTGCTCGTAAGTGTTGGCTCTTATTATGAGAAAACCAGTTTTTTTTGGGTGATCGGATCCCGACGTAAAAACTGCCAAAATTATTTGTGGACATTTGTGAAGACCTTGTCTATGCATCCGATTGGCCCTCACGGCCATTCTGATTTATTTTCAAGGTCAAAATAGCCCCGAAGCGCGCATACCCCTATTTCGATGATTTTTCGTGTGCTATACTAAACCATTTTTTGGGTGATCGGATCCCGACGTCAAAACTGCCAAAATTATTTGTGGACGTCCGTGAAGACCTTGTCTATGAATCCGGTTGGCCCCCACGGACATTCCGATCGATTTTGAAGGTCAAAATAGCCCCGAAGCGCGCATACCCCTATTTCGATGATTTTTCATGTGCTATAGTAAACCATTTCTTGGGTGATCGGGATCCCGACGTCAAAACTGCCAAAATTATTTGTGGACGTCCGTGAAGACCTTGTCTATGCATCCGGTTGGCCCTCACGGCCATTCCGATCCATTTTCAAGGTCAAAATAGCCCCGAAGCGCGCATACCCCTATTTCGACGATTTTTCGTGTGCTATAGTAAACCATTTTTTGGGTGATCGGGATCCCGANGGATGCATAGACAAGGTCTTCACGGACGTCCACAAATAATTTTGGCAGTTTTGACGTCGGGATCCCGATCACCCAAAAAATGGTTTACTATAGCACACGAAAAATCGTCGAAATAGGGGTATGCGCGCTTCGGGGCTATTTTGACCTTGAAAATGGATCGGAATGGCCGTGAGGGCCAACCGGATGCATAGACAAGGTCTTCACGGACGTCCACAAATAATTTTGGCAGTTTTGACGTCGGGATCCCGATCACCCAAAAAATGGTTTACTATAGCACACGAAAAATCGTCGAAATAGGGGTATGCGCGCTTCGGGGCTATTTTGACCTTGAAAATGGATCGGAATGGCCGTGAGGGCCAACCGGATGCATAGACAAGGTCTTCACGGACGTCCACAAATAATTTTGGCAGTTTTGACGTCGGGATCCCGATCACCCAAAAAATGGTTTACTATAGCACACGAAAAATCGTCAAAATAGGGGTATGCGCGCTTTGGGGCTATTTTGACATTGAAAATGGATCAGAATGGCCGTGATGGCCAACCGGATGCATAGACAAGGTCTTCACGGATGTCCACAAATAATTTTGGCAGTTTTGACGTCGGGATCCCGATCACCCAAAAAATGGTTTACTATAGCACACGAAAAATCATTGAAATATGGGTATGCGCGCTTCGGGGCTATTTTGACCTTGAAAATGGATCGGAATGGCCGTGAGGGCCAACCGAAAGCATAGATAAGGTCTTCACGGACGTCCACAAATAATTTTGGCAGTTTTGACGTCGGGATCCCGATCACCCAAAAAATGGTTTACTATAGCACACGAAAAATCGTCGAAATAGGGGTATGCGCGCTTCGGGCTATTTTGACCTTTAAAATGGATCGTAATTGCCGTGAGGGCCAACCGGATGCATAGGCAAGGTCTTTACGGACGTCCACAAATAATTTTGGCAGTTTTGACGTCAGGATCCCGATCACTCAAAAATGGTTTACTATAGCACACGAAAAATCGTCGAAATAGGGGTATGCGCGCTTCGGGGCTATTTTGACCTTGAAAATGGATCGGAATGGCCGTGAGGGCCAACCGGATGCATAGACAAGGTCTTCATGGACGTCCACAAATAATTTTGGCAATTTTGACGTCGGGATCCCGATCACCCAAAAAATGGTTTACTATATCACACAAAAAATCGTCGAAATTGGGGTATGCGCGCTTCGGGGCTATTTTGACCTTGAAAATGGATCGGAATGGCCGTGAGGGCCAATCGGATGCATATACAAGGTCTTCACGGACGTCCACAAATAATTTTGGCATTTTTGACGTCGAGATCCCGATCACCCAAAAAATGGTTTACTATAGCACAGAAAAAATCGTCGAAATAGGGGTATGCACTCTTCGGGGCTATTTTGACATTGAAAATGGATCGTAATGTCCATGAGGGCCAATCGGATGCATAGCCAAGGTCTTCACGGACGTCCACAAATAATTTTGGGAGTTTTGACGTCGGGATCCCGATCACCCAAAAAATGGTTTACTTATAGCACACAAAAAATCATCGAAATAGGGGTATGCGCGCTTCGGGGCTATTATGACTTTGAAAATGGATCAGAATGGCCGTGATGGCCAACCGGATGCATAGACAAGGTCTTCACGGATGTCCACAAATAATTTTGGCAGTTTTGACGTCGGGATCCCGATCACCCAAAAAATGGTTTACTATAGCACACGAAAAATCATTGAAATATGGGTATGCGCGCTTCGGGGCTATTTTGACCTTGAAAATGGATCGGAATGGCCG
Source organism: Solanum sitiens (assembly GCA_016801875.1). Classification (NCBI taxonomy): domain Eukaryota; kingdom Viridiplantae; phylum Streptophyta; class Magnoliopsida; order Solanales; family Solanaceae; genus Solanum; species Solanum sitiens. The sequence goes on along the minus strand of JABWTJ010000999.1, from coordinate 62,672 downwards.
TGAGGGCCAACCGAAAGCATAGATAAGGTCTTCACGGACGTCCACAAATAATTTTGGCAGTTTTGACGTCGGGATCCCGATCACCCAAAAAATGGTTTACTATAGCACACGAAAAATCGTCGAAATAGGGGTATGCGCGCTTCGGGGCTATTTTGACCTTTAAAATGGATCGTAATTGCCGTGAGGGCCAACCGGATGCATAGGCAAGGTCTTTACGGACGTCCACAAATAATTTTGGCAGTTTTGACGTCAGGATCCCGATCACTCAAAAAATGGTTTACTATAGCACACGAAAAATCGTCGAAATAGGGGTATGCGCGCTTCGGGGCTATTTTGACCTTGAAAATGGATCGGAATGGCCGTGAGGGCCAACCGGATGCATAGACAAGGTCTTCATGGACGTCCACAAATAATTTTGGCAATTTTGACGTCGGGATCCCGATCACCCAAAAAATGGTTTACTATATCACACAAAAAATCGTCGAAATTGGGGTATGCGCGCTTCGGGGCTATTTTGACCTTGAAAATGGATCGGAATGGCCATGAGGGCCAACCGGATGCATAGATAAGGTCTTCACGGATGTCCACAAATAATTTTGGCAGTTTTGACGTCGGGATCCCGATCACCCAAAAAATGGTTTACTATAGCACACGAAAAATCGTCGAAATAAGGGTATGCACGCTTCGGGGCTATTTTGACCTTTAAAATGTATCGTAATTGCCGTGAGGGCCAACCGGATGCATAGGCAAGGTCTTTACGGACGTCCACAAATAATTTTGGCAATTTTGACGTCAGGATCCCGATCACCCAAAAAATGGTTTACTATAGCACACGAAAAATCGTCAAAATAGGGGTATGCGCGATTCGGGGCTATTTTGACCTTGAAAATGGATCGGAATGGCCGTGAGGGCCAACCGGATGCATAGACAAGGTCTTCACGGACGTCCACAAATAATTTTGGCAATTTTGACGTCGGGATCCCGATCACCCAAAAAATGGTTTGCTATATCACACGAAAAATCGTCGAAATTGGGGTATGCGCTTCGGTGCTATTTTGACCTTAAAAATGGATCGGAATGGCCGTGAGGGTCAACCGGATGCATAGATAAGGTCTTCATGGACGTCCACAAATAATTTTGGCAGTTTTGACGTCGGGATCCCGATCACCCAAAAAATGGTTTACAGCACACAAAAAATCGTCGAAATAGGGGTATGCGCGCTTCGGGGCTATTTTGACCTTTAAAATGTATCGTAATTGCCGTGAGGGCCAACCGGATGCATAGCAAGGTCTTTACGGACGTCCACAAATAATTTTGGCAATTTTGACGTCAGGATCCCGATCACCCAAAAAATGGTTTACTATAGCACACGAAAAATCGTCGAAATAGGGGTATGCGCGCTTCGGGGCTATTTTGACCTTGAAAATGGATCGGAATGGCCGTGAGGGCCAACCGGATGCATATACAAGGTCTTCACGGACGTCCACAAATAATTTTGGCATTTTTGACGTCGGGATCCCGATCACCCAAAAAATGGTTTACTATAGCACACGAAAAATCGTCAAAATAGGGGTATGCGCTCTTCGGGGCTATTTTGACCTTGAAAATGGATTGTAATGTCCATGAGGGCCAATCGGATGCATAGCCAAGGTCTTTACGGACGTCCACAAATAATTTTGGCAGTTTTGACGTCGGGATCCCGATCACCCAAAAAATGGTTTACTATAGCACACGAAAAATCGTCGAAATAGGGGTATGTGCGCTTCAGGGCTATTTTGACCTTTAAAATGTATCGTAATTGCCGTGAGGGACAACCGAATGCATAGGCAAGGTCTTTACGGACGTCCACAAATAATTTTGGCAATTTTGACATCAGGATCCCGATCACCCAAAAAATGGTTTACTATAGCACACAAAAAATCATTGAAATAGGGGTATGCGCCTTTCGGGTCTATTTTGACCTTGAAAATGGATCGGAATGGCCGTGAGGGCCAACCGGATGCATAGACAAGGTCTTCACGGACGTCCACAAATAATTTTGGCAGTTTTGACATCTGGATCCCGATCACCCAAAAAATGGTTTACGATAGCACACGAAAAATCGTCGAAATAGGGGTATGCGCTCTTGGGGCTATTTTGACCTTTAAAATGGATCGTAATGGCCATGAGGGCCAACCGGATGCATAGACAAGGTCTTCACGGACGTCCACAAATAATTTTGGCTATTTTGACGTCGGGATCCCGATCACCCAAAAAATGGTTTGCTATAGCACACGAAAAATCGTCGAAATAGGGGTATGCGCGCTTCGGGGCTATTATGACCTTGAAAATGGATCGGAATGGCCGTGAAGGACAACCGAATGCCTATCCAAGGTCTTCACGGACGTCCACAAATAATTTTGGCAGTTTTGACGTTGAGATCCCGATCACCCAACAAATGGTTTACTATAGCACACGAAAAATCGTCGAAATAGGGGTATACACTCTCCGGGGCTATTTTGACCTTGAAAATGGATCGGAATGGCCGTTAGTACCAACCGGATGCATAGACAAGGTCTTCACGGACGTCCACAAATAATTTTGGCAGTTTTGACGTCAAGATCCCGATCACCTAAAAAATGGTTTACTATAGCACACGAAAAATCATCGAAATAGGGGTATGCGCGCTTCGGGGCTATTTTGACCTTGAAAATGGATTGGAATGGCCGTGAGTGCCAACCGGATGCATAGACAAGGTCTTCACGGACGTCCACAAATAAATTTGGCAGTTTGGACGTCGGGATCCCGATCACCCAAAAAATGGTTTACTATAGCACACGAAAAATCATCGAGATAGAGGTATGCGCTCTTCGGGGCTATTTTGACCTTGAAAATGGATCGTAATGGCCATGAGGGCCAACCTGATGCATAGCCAAGGTCTTCACGGACGTCCACAAATAATTTTGGCAGTTTTGACATCGGGATACCGATCACCCAAAAAATGGTTTACTATAGCACACAAAAAATCGTCGAAATAGGGGTATGCGCTTCGGGACTATTATGACCTTGAAAATGGATCGGAATGGCCGTGAAGGCCAACCGGATGCATAGCCAAGGTTTTCACGGACGTCCACAAATAATTTTGGCAATTTTGTTGTCGAGATCCCGATCACCCAAAAAATGGTTACTATAGCACACGAAAAATCGTCGAAATAGGGGTATGTGCGTTTCGGGGCTACTTTGACCTTAAAAATCGATCGGAATGGCCGTGAGGGCCAACCGGATGCATAGACAAGGTCTTCACGGACGTCCACAAATAATTTTGGCAGTTTTGACGCCGAGATCCCGATCACCCAAAAAATGGTTTACTATAGCACACGAAAAATCGTTGAAATAGGGGTATGCGCGCTTTGGGGCTATTTTGACCTTTAAAATGGATCGAAATGGCCGTGAGGGCCAACCGGATGCATAGCCAAGGTCTTTACGGACGTCCACAAATAATTTTGGCAGTTTTGACATCGAGATCCCGATCACCCAAAAAATAGTTTACTATAGCACACGAAAAATCGTCAAAATAGGGGTATGCGCGCTTCGGGGATATTTTGACCTTGAAAATGGATCGGAATGGCCGTGAGGGCCAACCGGATGCATAGACAAGGTCTTCACGGACGTCCACAAATAATTTTGGCAGTTTTGACGTCAGGATCCCGATCACCCAAAAAATGGTTTACTATAGCACACAAAAAATTGTCGAAATAGGGGTATGCGCACTTTGGGGCTATTTTGACCTTGAAAATGGATCGGAATGGCCGTGAGGGCCAACCGGATAGACAAGGTATTCACGGACGTCCACAAATAATTTTGGCAGTTTTGACGTTGAGATCCCGATCACCCAAAAAATGGTTTACTATAGCACACGAAAAATCATCGAAATAGGGGTATGCACGCTTCGGGGCTATTTTGACCTTGAAAATGGATTGGAATGGCCGTGAGTGCCAACCGGATGCATAGACAAGGTCTTCACAGACGTCCACAAATAATTTTGGCAGTTTTGACGTCAAGATCCCGATCACCCAAAAAATGGTTTACTATAGCACACGAAAAATCATCGAAATAGGGGTATGCGCACTTTGGGGCAATTTTGACCTTTAAAATGGATCGTAATTGCCGTGAGGGCCAACAGGATGCATAGGCAAGGTCTTTACGGACGTCCACAAATAATTTTGGCAGTTTTGACGTCAGGATCCCGATCACTCAAAAAATGGTTTACTATAGCACACGAAAAATCATCGAAATAGGGGTATGCGCTCTTCGGGGCTATTTTGACCTTGAAAATGGATCGGAATGGCCGTGAGGGCCAACCGGATGCATAGACAAGGTCTTCACGGACGTCAACAAATAATTTTGGCAATTTTGACGTCGGGATCCCAATCACCCAAAAAATGGTTTACTATATCACACGAAAAATCGTCGAAATTGGGGTATGCGCGCTTCGGGGCTATTTTGACCTTGAAAATGGATCGGAATGGCCGTGAGGGCCAACCGGATGCATAGATAAGGTCTTCACGGACGTCCACAAATAATTTTGGCAGTTTTGACGTCGGGATCCCGATCACCCAAAAAATGGTTTACTATAGCACACGAAAAATCGTCGAAATAGGGGTATGCACGCTTCGGGACTATTTTGACCTTTAAAATGTATCGTAATTGCCGTGAGGGCCAACCGGATGCATAGGCAAGGTCTTTACGGACGTCCACAAATAATTTTGGCAATTTTGACGTCAGGATCCCGATCACCCAAAAAATGGTTTACTATAGCACACGAAAAATCGTCAAATAGGGGTATGCGCGCTTCGGGGCTATTTTGACCTTGAAAATGGATCGGAATGGCCGTGAGGGCCAACCGGATGCATAGACAAGGTCTTCACGGACGTCCACAAATAATTTTGGTAATTTTGACATCGGGATCCCGATCACCCAAAAAATGGTTTACTATATCACACGAAAAATCGTCGAAATTGGGGTATGCGCGCTTCGGGGCTATTTTGACCTTGAAAATGGATCGGAATGGCCGTGAGGGCCAACCGGATGCATAGATAAGGTCTTCACGGATGTCCACAAATCATTTTGGCAGTTTTGACGTAGGGATCCCGATCACCCAAAAAATGGTTTACTATAGCATACGAAAAATCGTCGAAATAGGGGTATGCGCGCTTCGGGGCTATTTTGACCTTGAAAATGGATAGGAATGGCTGTGAGGGTTAACCGGATGCATAGACAAGGTCTTCACGGACGTCCACAAATAATTTTGGCAGTTTTGACGTCGGGATCTTGATCACCCAAAAAATGGTTTACTATAGCACACGAAAAATCATCAAAATTGAGGTATGCGCGCTTCGGGGCTATTTTGACCTTGAAAATGGATCGGAATGGCCGTGAGGGCCAATCGGATGCATATACAAGGTCTTCACGGACGTCCACAAATAATTTTGGCATTTTTGACGTCGAGATCCCGATCACCCAAAAAATGGTTTACTATAGCACAGAAAAAATCGTCGAAATAGGGGTATGCGCTCTTCGGGGCTATTTTGACATTGAAAATGGATCGTAATGTCCATGAGGGCCAATCGGATGCATAGCCAAGGTCTTCACGGACGTCCACAAATAATTTTGGCAGTTTTGACGTCGGGATCCCGATCACCCAAAAAATGGTTTACTTATAGCACACAAAAAATCATCGAAATAGGGGTATGCGCGCTTCGGGGCTATTATGACTTTGAAAATGGATCGGAATGGCCGTGAAGGCCAACCGAATGCATATCCAAGGTCTTCACGGACGTCCACAAATAATTTTGGCAGTTTTTACGTCGAGATCCCGATCACCCAAAAAATGGTTTACTATAGCACACGAAAAATCGTTGAAATTGGGGTATGCGCGCTTTGGGGCTATTATGACATTGAAAATGGATCGGAATGGCCGTGAAGGCCAACCGAATGCATATCCAAGGTCTTCATGGACGTCCACAAATAATTTTGGCAACTTTGACGTCGGGATCCCGATCACCCAAAAAATGGTTTACTATTGCACACGAAAAATCGTCGAAATAGGGGTATGCGCTTCGTGGCTATTATGACCTTGAAAATGGATCGGAATGGCCGTGAAGGCCAACCGGATGCATAGCCAAGGTCTTCACGGACGTCCACAAATAAATTTGGCAGTTTTGTTGTCGCGATCCCGATCACCCAAAAAATGGTTTACTATAGCACACGAAAAATCATCGAAATAGGGGTATGTACGCTTCTGGGCTATTTTGACCTTGAAAATCGATCGGAATGGCCGTGAGGGCCAAACGGATGCATAGACAAGGTCTTCACGGACGTCCACAAATAATTTTGGCAGTTTTGACGTCGAGATCCCAATCACCCAAAAAATGGTTTACTATAGCACACGAAAAATCGTCGAAATAGGGGTATGCGCTCTTCGGGGCTATTTTGACCTTGAAAATGGATCGGAATGGCCGTGAGGGCCAACCGGATGCATAGACAAGGTCTTCACGGACGTCCACAAATAATTTTGGCAATTTTGACGTCGGGATCCCGATCACCCAAAAAATGGTTTACTATATCACACGAAAAATCGTCGAAATTGGGGTATGCGAGCTTCGGGGCTATTTTGACCTTGAAAATGGATCGGAATGGCCGTGAGGGCCAACCGGATGCATAGATAAGGTCTTCACGGACGTCCACAAATAAGTTTGGCAGTTTTGACGTCGGGATCCCGATCACCCAAAAAATGGTTTACTATAGCACACGAAAAATCGTCGAAATAGGGGTATGCACGCTTCGGGGCTATTTTGACCTTTAAAATGTATCGTAATTGCCGTGAGGGCCAACCGGATGCATAGGCAAGGTCTTTACGGACGTCCACAAATAATTTTGGCAATTTTGACGTCAGGATCCCGATCACCAAAAAATGGTTTACTATAGCACATGAAAAATCGTCAAAATAGGGGTATGCGCGCTTCGGGGCTATTTTGACCTTGAAAATGGATCGGAATGGCCGTGAGGGCCAACCGGATGCATAGACAAGGTCTTCACGGACGTCCACAAATAATTTTGGCAATTTTGACGTCGGGATCCCGATCACCCAAAAAATGGTTTACTATATCACACGAAAAATCGTCGAAATTGGGGTATGCGCGTTTCGGGGCTATTTTGACCTTGAAAATGGATCGAAATGGCCGTGAGGGCCAACCGGATGCATAGATAAGGTCTTCACGGACGTCCACAAATAATTTTGGCAGTTTTGACGTCGGGATCCCGATCACCCAAAAAATGGTTTACTATAGCACACGAAAAATCATCGAAATAGGGGTATGCGCGCTTCGGGGCTATTTTGACCTTTAAAATGTATCGTATTTGCCGTGAGGGCCAACCGGATGCATAGGCAAGGTCTTTACGGACGTCCACAAATAATTTTGGCAATTTTGACGTCAGGATCCCGATCACCCAAAAAGTGGTTTACTATAGCACACGAAAAATCGTCGAAATAGGGGTATGCGCGCTTCGGGGCTATTTTGACCTTGAAAATGGATCGGAATGGCCGTGAGGGCCAATCGGATGCATATACAAGGTCTTCACGGACGTCCACAAATAATTTTGGCATTTTTGACGTCGAGATCCCGATCACCCAAAAAATGGTTTACTATAGCACAGAAAAAATCGTCGAAATAGGGGTATGCGCTCTTCGGGGCTATTTTGACATTGAAAATGGATCGTAATGTCCATGAGGGCCAATCGGATGCATAGCCAAGGTCTTCACGGACGTCCACAAATAATTTTGGCAGTTTTGACGTCGGGATCCCGATCACCCAAAAAATGGTTTACTTATAGCACACAAAAAATCATCGAAATAGGGGTATGCGCGCTTCGGGGCTATTATGACTTTGAAAATGGATCGGAATGGCCGTGAAGGCCAACCGAATGCATATCCAAGGTCTTCACGGACGTCCATAAATAATTTTGGCAGTTTTTACGTCGAGATCCCGATCACCCAAAAAATGGTTTACTATAGCACACGAAAAATCGTTGAAATTGGGGTATGCGCGCTTTGGGGCTATTTTGACCTTAAATTTGAATCGGAATGGACGTGAGGGCCAATCGGATGCATAGACAAGGTCTTCAAGGACGTCCACAAATAATTTTGGCAGTTTTGACGTCGGGATCCCGATCACCCAAAAAATGGTTTACTATAGCACACGAAAAATCGTCGAAATAGGGGTATGCGCGCTTCGGGGCTATTATGACCTTGAAAATGGATCGGAATGGCCGTGAAGGCCAACCGGATGCATATCCAAGGTCTTCATGGACGTCCACAAATAATTTTGGCAGTTTTGACGTCGGGATCCCGATCACCCAAAAAATGGTTTACTATTGCACACGAAAAATCGTCGAAATAGGGGTATGCGCGCTTCGGGGCTATTTTGACCTTGAAAATGGATCGGAATGGCCGTGAGGGCCAACCGGATGCATAGCCAAGGTCTTCACGGACGTCCACAAATAATTTTGGCAGTTTTGACGTCGGGATCCCGATCACCCAAAAAATGGTTTACTATAGCACACGAAAAATCGTCGAAATAGGGGTATGCACGCTTCGGGGCTATTTTGACCTTGAAAATCGATCGGAATGGCCGTGAGGGCCAAACGGATGCATAGACAAGGTCTTCACGGACGTCCACAAATAATTTTGGCAGTTTTGACGTCGGGATCCCGATCACCCAAAAAATGTTTTACTATAACACACGAAAATCGTCGAAATAGGGGTATGCGCGCTTCGGGGCTATTTTGACCTTTAAAATGGATCGGAATGGCCGTGAGGGCCAACCGGATGCATAGCCAAGGTCTTCACGGACGTCCACAAATAATTTTGGCAGTTTTGACGTCGGGATCCCGATCACCCAAAAAATGTTTTACTATAGCACACGAAAAATCGTCAAAATAGGGGTATGCGCGCTTTGGGGCTATTTTGACTAACATTGAAAATGGATTCAGATGGCCGTGATGGCAACCGGATGCATAGACAAGGTTCTTCACGGATGTCCACAATAATTTTGGCAGTTTTTGGACGTCGGGATCCCGATCACCCAAAAAATGGTTTAAATAGCACACGGAAAATCTTGCATATGGTATGCGCGCTTCGGGGCTATTTTGACCTTGAAAATGGATCGGAATGGCCGTGAGGGCCAACCGAATGCATAGATAAGGTCTTCACGGACGTCCACAAATAATTTTGGCAGTTTTGACGTCGGGATCCCGATCACCCAAAAAATGGTTTACTATAGCACACGAAAAATCGTCGAAATAGGGGTATGCGCGCTTCGGGGCTATTTTGACCTTTAAAATGGATCGTAATTGCCGTGAGGGCCAACCGGAATCATAGGCAAGGTCTTTACGGACGTCCACAAATAATTTTGGCAGTTTTGACGTCAGGATCCCGATCACTCAAAAAATGGTTTACTATAGCACACGAAAAATCGTCGAAATAGGGGTATGCGCGCTTCGGGGCTATTTTGACCTTGAAAATGGATCGGAATGGCCGTGAGGGCCAACCGGATGCATAGACAAGGTCTTCATGGACGTCCACAAATAATTTTGGCAATTTTGACGTCGGGATCCCGATCACCCAAAAAATGGTTTACTATATCACACAAAAAATCGTCGAAATTGGGGTATGCGCGCTTCGGGGCTATTTTGACCTTGAAAATGGATCGGAATGGCCGTGAGGGCCAACCGGATGCATAGATAAGGTCTTCACGGATGTCCACAAATAATTTTGGCAGTTTTGACGTCGGGATCCCGATCACCCAAAAAATGGTTTACAATAGCACACGAAAAATCGTCGAAATAGGGGTATGCACGCTTCGGGGCTATTTTTACCTTTAAAATGTATCGTAATTGCCGTGAGGGCCAACCGGATGCATAGGCAAGGTCTTTACGGACGTCCACAAATAATTTTGGCAATTTTGACGTCAGGATCCTGATCACCCAAAAAATGGTTTACTATAGCACACGAAAAATTGTCAAAATAGGGGTATGCGCGCTTCGGGGCTATTTTGACCTTGAAAATGGATCGGAATAGCCGTGAGGGCCAACCGGATGCATAGACAAGGTCTTCACGGACGTCCACAAATAATTTTGGCAATTTTGACGTCGGGATCCCGATCACCCAAAAAATTGTTTACTATATCACACGAAAAATCGTCGAAATTGGGGTATGCGCGCTTCGGGGCTATTTTGACCTTGAAAATGGATCGGAATGGCCGTGAGGGCCAACCGGATGCATAGATAAGGTCTTCACGGACGTCCACAAATAAGTTTGGCAGTTTTGACGTCGGGATCCCGATCACCCAAAAAATGGTTTACTATAGCACACGAAAAATCGTCGAAATAGGGGTATGCACGCTTCGGGGCTATTTTGACCTTTAAAATGTATCGTAATTGCCGTGAAGGCCAACCGGATGCATAGGCAAGGTCTTTACGGACGTCCACAAATAATATTGGCAATTTTGACGTCAGGATCCCGATCACCCAAAAAATGGTTTACTATAGCACACGAAAAATCGTCGAAATAGGGGTATGCGCGCTTCGGGGCTATTTTGACCTTGAAAATGGATCGGAATGGCCGTGAGGGCCAACTGGATGCATATACAAGGTCTTCACGGACGTCCACAAATAATTTTGGCATTTTTGACGTCGGGATCCCGATCACCCAAAAAATGGTTTACTATAGCACACGAAAAATCGTCGAAATAGGGGTATGCGCTCTTCGGGGCTATTTTGACCTTGAAAATGGATTGTAATGTCCATGAGGGCCAATCGGATGCATAGATAAGGTCTTTATGGACGTCCACAAATAATTTTGGCAGTTTTGACGTCGGGATCCCGATCACCCAAAAAATGGTTTACTATAGCACACGAAAAATCGTCGAAATAGGGGTATGCCCGCTTCAGGGCTATTTTGACCTTTAAAATGTATCGTAATTGCCGTGAGGGCCAACCGAATGCATAGGCAAGGTCTTTACGGACGTCCACAAATAATTTTGGCAATTTTGACGTCAGGATCCCGATCACCCAAAAAATGGTTTACTATAGCACACGAAAAATCATTGAAATAGGGGTATGCGCCTTTCGGGTCTATTTTGACCTTGAAAATGGATCGGAATGGCCGTGAGGGCCAACCGGATGCATAGACAAGGTCTTCACGGATGTCCACAAATAATTTTGGCAGTTTTGACATCGGGATCCCGATCACCCAAAAAATGGTTTGCTATAGCACACGAAAAATCGTCGAAATAGGGGTATGCGCGCTTCGGGGCTATTATGACCTTGAAAATCGATCGGAATGGCCGTGAAGGACAACCGAATGCATATCCAAGGTCTTCACGGACGTCCACAAATAATTTTGGCAGTTTTGACGTTGAGATCCCGATCACCCAAAAAATGGTTTACTATAGCACATGAAAAATCGTCGAAATAGGGGTATGCACGCTTCGGGGCTATTTTGACCTTGAAAATGGATCGGAATGGCCGTTAGTGCCAACCGGATGCATAGACAAGGTCTTCACGGACGTCCACAAATAATTTTGGCAGTTTTGACGTCAAGATCCCGATCACCCAAAAAATGGTTTACTATAGCTCACGAAAAATCATCGAAATAGGGGTATGCGCGCTTCGGGGCTATTTTGACCTTGAAAATGGATTGGAATGGCCGTGAGTGCCAACCGGATGCATAGACAAGGTCACGGACGTCCACAAATAATTTTGGCAGTTTTGACGTCAAGATCCCGATCACCCAAAAAATGGTTTACTATAGCACACGAAAAATCATCGAAATAGGGGTATGCGCACTTTGGGGCTATTTTGACCTTTAAAATGGATCGTAATTGCCGTGAGGGCCAACCGGATGTATAGGCAAGGTCTTTACGGACGTCCACAAATAATTTTGGCAGTTTTGACGTCAGGATCCCGATCACTCAAAAAATGGTTTACTATAACACACGAAAAATCATCGAAATAGGGGTATGCGCTCTTCGGGGCTATTTTGACCTTGAAAATGGATCGGAATGGCCGTGAGGGCCAACCGGATGCATAGACAAGGTCTTCACGGACGTCCACAAATAATTTTGGCAATTTTGACGTCGGGATCCCGATCACCCAAAAAATGGTTTACTATATCACACGAAAAATCGTCGAAATTGGGGTATGCGCGCTTCGGGGCTATTTTGACCTTGAAAATGGATCGGAATGGCCGTGAGGGCCAACCGGATGCATAGATAAGGTCTTCACGGACGTCCACAAATAATTTTGGCAGTTTTGACGTCGGGATCCCGATCACCCAAAAAATGGTTTACTATAGCACATGAAAAATCGTCGAAATAGGGGTATGCACGCTTCGGGACTATTTTGACCTTTAAAATGGATTGGAATGGCTGTAAGGGCAACCGGATGCATAGAAAAGGTCTTCACGGACGTCCACAAATAATTTTGGCAGTTTTGACGTCGGGATCTTGATCACCCAAAAAATGGTTTACTATAGCACACGAAAAATTATCGAAATAGGGGTATGAGCGCTTCGGGGCTATTTTTACCTTGAAAATGGATCGGAATGTCCATGAGGGCCAACCTGATGCATAGACAAGGTCTTCACGGACATCCACAAATAAATTTGGCAGTTTTGACGTCGGGATCCCGATCACCCAAAAAATGGTTTACTATAGCACACGAAAAATCATCGAAATAGGGGTATGCGCGCTTCGGGGCTATTTTGACCTTGAAAATGGATCGAAATGGCCGTCAGGGCCAACCGGATGCATAGACAAGGTCTTCACGGACGTCCACAAATAATTTTGGCAGTTTTGACGTCGTGATTCCGATCACCCAAAATATGGTTTACTATAGCACACGAAAAATCATCGAAATAGGGGTATGCGCACTTCGGGGCTATTTTGACCTTGAAAATGGATTGGAATGGCTATGAGGGCCAACCGGATGCATAGAAAAGGTCTTCACAAACGTCCACAAATAATTTTGGCAGTTTTGACGTCGGGATCCCAATCACCCAAAAAATGATTTGCTATAGCACACGAAAAATCGTCGAAATAGGGGTATGCGCGCTTCGGGGCTATTATGACCTTAAAAATGGATCGGAATGGCCGTGAAGGACAACCGAATGCATATCCAAGGTCTTCATGGACATCCACAAATAATTTTGGCAGTTTTGACGTTGAGATCCCGATCACCCAAAAAATGGTTTACTATAGCACACGAAAAATCGTCGAAATAGGGGTATGCACGCTTCGGGGCTATTTTGACCTTGAAAATGGATCGTAATGTCCATGAGGGCCAATCGGATGCATAGCCAAGGTCTTCACGGACGTCCACAAATAATTTTGGCAGTTTTGACGTCGGGATCCCGATCACCCAAAAACTGGTTTACTATAGCACACGAAAAATCGTCGAAATAGGGGTATGCGCGCTTCGAGGCTATTTTGACCTTTAAAATGTATCGTAATTGCCGTGAGGGCCAACCGGATTCATAGGCAAGGTCTTTACGGACGTCCACAAATAATTTGGCAATTTTGACGTCAGGATCCCGATCACCCAAAAAATGGTTTACTATAGCACATGAAAAATCATTGAAATAGGGGTATGCGCACTTTGGGGCTATTTTGACCTTTAAAATGGATCGTAATTGCCGTGAGGGCCAACCGGATATATAGGCAAGGTCTTTACGGACGTCCACAAATAATTTTGGCAGTTTTGACGTCAGGATCCCGATCACTCAAAAAATGGTTTACTATAGCACACGAAAAATCATCGAAATAGGGGTATGCGCACTTTGGGGCTATTTTGACCTTTAAAATGGATCGTAATTGCCGTGAGGGCCAACCGGATGTATAGGCAAGGTCTTTACGGACGTCCACAAATAATTTTGGCAGTTTTGACGTCAGGATCCCGATCACTCAAAAAATGGTTTACTATAACACACGAAAAATCATCGAAATAGGGGTATGCGCTCTTCGGGGCTATTTTGACCTTGAAAATGGATCGGAATGGCCGTGAGGGCCAACCGGATGCATAGACAAGGTCTTCACGGACGTCCACAAATAATTTTGGCAATTTTGACGTCGGGATCCCGATCACCCAAAAAATGGTTTACTATATCACACGAAAAATCGTCGAAATTGGGGTATGCGAGCTTCGGGGCTATTTTGACCTTGAAAATGGATCGGAATGGCCGTGAGGGCCAACCGGATGCATAGATAAGGTCTTCACGGACGTCCACAAATAATTTTGGCAGTTTTGACGTCGGGATCCCGATCACCCAAAAAATGGTTTACTATAGCACATGAAAAATCGTCGAAATAGGGGTATGCACGCTTCGGGACTATTTTGACCTTTAAAATGGATTGGAATGGCTGTAAGGGCAACCGGATGCATAGAAAAGGTCTTCACGGACGTCCACAAATAATTTTGGCAGTTTTGACGTCGGGATCTTGATCACCCAAAAAATGGTTTACTATAGCACACGAAAAATCATCGAAATAGGGGTATGAGCGCTTCGGGGCTATTTTTACCTTGAAAATGGATCGGAATGTCCATGAGGGCCAACCTGATGCATAGACAAGGTCTTCACGGACATCCACAAATAAATTTGGCAGTTTTGACGTCGGGATCCCGATCACCCAAAAAATGGTTTACTATAGCACACGAAAAATCATCGAAATAGGGGTATGCGCGCTTCGGGGCTATTTTGACCTTGAAAATGGATCGAAATGGCCGTCAGGGCCAACCGGATGCATAGACAAGGTCTTCACGGACGTCCACAAATAATTTTGGCAGTTTTGACGTCGTGATTCCGATCACCCAAAATATGGTTTACTATAGCACACGAAAAATCATCGAAATAGGGGTATGCGCACTTCGGGGCTATTTTGACCTTGAAAATGGATTGGAATGGCTATGAGGGCCAACCGGATGCATAGAAAAGGTCTTCACAAACGTCCACAAATAATTTTGGCAGTTTTGACGTCGGGATCCCAATCACCCAAAAAATGATTTGCTATAGCACACGAAAAATCGTCGAAATAGGGGTATGCGCGCTTCGGGGCTATTATGACCTTAAAAATGGATCGGAATGGCCGTGAAGGACAACCGAATGCATATCCAAGGTCTTCATGGACATCCACAAATAATTTTGGCAGTTTTGACGTTGAGATCCCGATCACCCAAAAAATGGTTTACTATAGCACACGAAAAATCGTCGAAATAGGGGTATGCACGCTTCGGGGCTATTTTGACCTTGAAAATGGATCGTAATGTCCATGAGGGCCAATCGGATGCATAGCCAAGGTCTTCACGGACGTCCACAAATAATTTTGGCAGTTTTGACGTCGGGATCCCGATCACCCAAAAACTGGTTTACTATAGCACACGAAAAATCGTCGAAATAGGGGTATGCACGCTTCGGGGCTATTTTGACCTTTAAAATGTATCGTAATTGCCGTGAGGGACAACCGGATTCATAGGCAAGGTCTTTACGGACGTCCACAAATAATTTGGCAATTTTGACGTCAGGATCCCGATCACCCAAAAAATGGTTTACTATAGCACATGAAAAATCATTGAAATAGGGGTATGCGCACTTTGGGGCTATTTTGACCTTTAAAATGGATCGTAATTGCCGTGAGGGCCAACCGGATATATAGGCAAGGTCTTTACGGACGTCCACAAATAATTTTGGCAGTTTTGACGTCAGGATCCCGATCACTCAAAAAATGGTTTACTATAGCACACGAAAAATCATCGAAATAGGGGTATGCGCACTTTGGGGCTATTTTGACCTTTAAAATGGATCGTAATTGCCGTGAGGGCCAACCGGATGTATAGGCAAGGTCTTTACGGACGTCCACAAATAATTTTGGCAGTTTTGACGTCGGGATCCCGATCACCCAAAAAATGGTTTACTATAACACACGAAAAATCGTCGATATAGGGGTATGCGCGCTTTGGGGCTATTTTGACCTTCAAAATGGATCGGAACGGCCGTGGGGGACAACCAGAATCATAGACAAGGTCTTCACGGACGTCCACAAATAATTTTGGCAGTTTTGACGTCGGGATCCCGAGCACCCAAAAAATGGTTTACTATAGCACACGAAAAATCGCGAAATTGGTGTATGGCGCGCTTCGGGGCTATTTGGACCTTGAAAAATGGATCGGAAGGCCGTAGGGGCCAACCGGATGCATGATAAAGAGGTCTTCACGGACGTCGAAAATAGTTTTTTGGCATTTTTGACGTCAGGGATCGCCCGATCCACCCAAAAATGTTACGATAGCACATAAAATCCGGCGAAAGAGGGGTAATCACGCTTCGGACCGATTTGACCTTAAAATGGATTGGAAGGGCGTGTAAAGGCAACCGGATGCATAGAAAAGGTCTTCACACGGACGTCCACACATAAATTTGGCATTTTGACGTCGTGATCTTGAGCACCCAAAAAATGGTTTACTATAGCACACGAAAAATTATCGAAATAGGGGTATGAGCGCTTCGGGGCTATTTTTACCTTGAAAATGGATCGGAATGTCCATGAGGGCCAACCTGATGCATAGACAAGGTCTTCACGGACATCCACAAATAAATTTGGCAGTTTTGACGTCGGGATCCCGATCACCCAAAAAATGGTTTACTATAGCACACGAAAAATCATCGAAATAGGGGTATGCGCGCTTCGGGGCTATTTTGACCTTGAAAATGGATCGAAATGGCCGTCAGGGCCAACCGGATGCATAGACAAGGTCTTCACGGACGTCCACAAATAATTTTGGCAGTTTTGACGTCGTGATTCCGATCACCCAAAATATGGTTTACTATAGCACACGAAAAATCATCGAAATAGGGGTATGCGCACTTCGGGGCTATTTTGAACCTTGAAAAAGGATTGGAATGGCCTATGAGGGGCCAACCGGATGCATAGAAAAGGTCTTCACGGACGTCCACAAATAATTTTGGCAGTTTTGACGTCGGGATCCCGATCACCCAAAAAATGATTTGCTATAGCACACGAAAAATCGTCGAAATAGGGGTATGCGCGCTTCGGGGCTATTATGACCTTAAAAATGGATCGGAATGGCCGTGAAGGACAACCGAATGCATATCCAAGGTCTTCATGGACATCCACAAATAATTTTGGCAGTTTTGACGTTGAGATCCCGATCACCCAAAAAATGGTTTACGATAGCACACGAAAAATCGTCGAAATAGGGGTATGCACGCTTCGGGGCTATTTTGACCTTGAAAATGGATCGTAATGTCCATGAGGGCCAATCGGATGCATAGCCAAGGTCTTCACGGACGTCCACAAATAATTTTGGCAGTTTTGACGTCGGGATCCCGATCACCCAAAAACTGGTTTACTATAGCACACGAAAAATCGTCGAAATAGGGGTATGCACGCTTCGGGGCTATTTTGACCTTTAAAATGTATCGTAATTGCCGTGAGGGACAACCGGATTCATAGGCAAGGTCTTTACGGACGTCCACAAATAATTTGGCAATTTTGACGTCAGGATCCCGATCACCCAAAAAATGGTTTACTATAGCACATGAAAAATCATTGAAATAGGGGTATGCGCACTTTGGGGCTATTTTGACCTTTAAAATGGATCGTAATTGCCGTGAGGGCCAACCGGATATATAGGCAAGGTCTTTACGGACGTCCACAAATAATTTTGGCAGTTTTGACGTCAGGATCCCGATCACTCAAAAAATGGTTTACTATAGCACACGAAAAATCATCGAAATAGGGGTATGCGCACTTTGGGGCTATTTTGACCTTTAAAATGGATCGTAATTGCCGTGAGGGCCAACCGGATGCATAGGCAAGGTCTTTACGGACGTCCACAAATAATTTTGGCAGTTTTGACGTCAGGATCCCGATCACCCAAAAAATGGTTTACTATAGCACACGAAAAATCGTCGAAATAGGGGTATGCGCGCTTCGGGGCTATTTTGACCTTGAAAATGGATCGGAATGGCCGTGAGGGCCAACCGGATGCATAGACGTCTTCAATTCACTGACGTCCACAAATTATTTTTGGAAATTTTGACGTCGGGAATCCCGATCACGCCCAAAAAATGGTTTTACTATATCACACGAAAAATCGTCGAAATTGGGTAAATGCGCGCTTCGGGGCTATTTTGACCTTGAAAATGGATCGGAATGGCCGTGAGGGCCAACCGGATGCATAGCCAAGGTCTTCATGGACGTCAACAAATAATTTTGGAAGTTTTGACGTCGGGATCCGGATCACCCAAAAAATGGTATACTATAGCACACGAAAAATCGTCGAAATAGGGGTATACACGCTTCGGGACTATTTTGACCTTTAAAATGGACCGGAATGACTGTGAGGGTCAACCGGATGCATAGAAAAGTCTTTCCGACGTCCACAAATAAATTTGGGCATTTTGACGTCGGGATCTTGAATCAACCAAAAAATGGTTAGACATATAGCACACGAAAAATCATCGAAATAGGGTAATGAGCGCTTCTGGGGCTATTTTTTAACCTTGAAAAAGGGATCGGAATGTCATGAGGGCCAACCCTGATGCAGAGACAAGGTCTTCACGACAATCCCAATAAATTTTGGCAGTTTGACGTCGGGATCCCGATCACCCAAAAAATGGTTTTACTAAGACACACGAAATCATCGAAATGGGGTAATGCGCGCTTCGGGGCTATTTTGACCTTGAAAATGGATCGAATGGCCCGGCAGGGCCAACCGGATGCATAGACAAGGTCTTTTTTTCACGACGTCCACAATATTTTGGCAGTTTTGACGTCGTGATCGATCACCACAATAGGGTTTACATAAGCACACGAAAAATCATTGAAATAGGTGTATGTGCGCTTCGGGGCTATTTTGACCTTGATAATAGATCGGAATGGACGTGAGGGACAACCGGATGCATAGATAAGGTCTTCACGGACGTCCACAAATAATTTTGGCAGGTTTGACGTCGGGATCCCAATCACCCAAAAAATGGTTTACTATAGCACACGAAAAATCGTCGAAATAGGGGTATGCGCATTTCAGGGCTATTTTGACCTTGATAATGGATCGGAATGGACGTGAGGGACAACCGTATGCATACCCAAGGTCTTCATGGACATCCACAAATAATTTTGGCAGTTTTGACGTTGAGATCCCGATCACCCAAAAAATGGTTTACTATAGCACACGAAAAATCGTCGAAATAGGGGTATGCGCGCTTCGGGGCTATTTTGACCTTGAAAATGGATCGGAATGTCCATGAGGGCCAATCGGATGCATAGCCAAGGTCTTCACGGACGTCCACAAATAATTTTGGCAGTTTTGACGTCGGGATCCCGATCACCCAAAAAATGGTTTACTATAGCACACGAAAAATCGTCGAAATAGGGGTATGCGCGCTTCGAGGCTATTTTGACCTTTAAAATGTATCGTAATTGCCGTGAGGGCCAACCGGATTCATAGGCAAGGTCTTTACGGACGTCCACAAATAATTTGGCAATTTTGACGTCAGGATCCCGATCACCCAAAAAATGGTTTACTATAGCACATGAAAAATCATTGAAATAGGGGTATGCGCACTTTGGGGCTATTTTGACCTTTAAAATGGATCGTAATTGCCGTGAGGGCCAACCGGATATATAGGCAAGGTCTTTACGGACGTCCACAAATAATTTTGGCAGTTTTGACGTCAGGATCCCGATCACTCAAAAAATGGTTTACTATAGCACACGAAAAATCATCGAAATAGGGGTATGCGCACTTTGGGGCTATTTTGACCTTTAAAATGGATCGTAATTGCCGTGAGGGCCAACCGGATGTATAGGCAAGGTCTTTACGGACGTCCACAAATAATTTTGGCAGTTTTGACGTC
>JABWTJ010000999.1:0-39809 GCA_016801875.1 Solanum sitiens | reverse complement strand
GGCCATGAGGGCCAACCGGATGCATAGACAAGGTCTTCACGGAAGTCCACAAATAATTTTGGCAGTTTTGACGTCGGAATCCCGATCACCCAAAAATGGTTTACAATAGCACACGAAAAATCGTCGAAATAGGGGTATGCGCGCTTCGGGGCTATTTTGACCTTCAAAATGGATCGGAATGGCCGTTAGGGACAACCGGATGCATAGACAAGGTCTTCACGGACGTCCACAAATAATTTTGGCAGTTTTGACGTCGGGATCCCGATCACCCAAAAAATGGTTTACAATACCACACAAAAAATCGTTGAAATAGGGATATACGCGCTTTGGGGCTATTTTGACCTTGAAAATGGATCGGAATGGCTGTGGGGACTAACCGGATGCATAGACAAGGTATTCACGGACGTCCACAAAGAATTTTTGTTGTTTTGACGTCGGGATCCCGATAACCCAAAAAATGGTTTATTATAGCACACGAAAAATCGTCGAAATAGGGGTATGCGCGCTTCGGGGCTATTTTGACCTTGAAAATGGATCGGAATGGCCGTGGGGGCCAACCGGATGCATAAACAAGGTCTTCGAGGACGTCCACAAATAATTTTGGCAGTTTTAAAGTCGGGATCCCGATCACCCAAAAAATGGTTTACTATAGCACACGAAAAATCATCGAAATAGGGTTATGCGCGTTTTAGGGCTATTTTGACCTTCAAAATCGATCGGAATGGCCATGGGGGACAACCAGATGCATAGACAAGGTCTTCACGGATGTCCACAAATAATTTTGGCAGTTTTGACGTCGGGATCTCGATCACCCAAAAAATGGTTTACTATAGCACACAAAAAATCATCGAAATAGGGGTTTAGGTTTTTTTTTTATTTTTTTTTTTAAGTACCCTTGGAGGGGTAAGGGGCTGAGCAACACCCCCAGGCCTTAACATTAATAAAAGAAAAAGATACAAGGAGGGGGGCATAAACCTTACCTCCGATCCTAAGATGGTTCAGAAGTCAATTTTCCTAAAAAGGAAATTCGACTCATCCCCTTACAATAAAAGAGAAACCAAAATACTAAGCACCTAGAAGAGAGGACTCCTCTCAATACAAAGTATCTAGGAAATGTAAATAAGGGAGACTCTCCCCTTACAAAAGTAAGACGAGAATAAAAAATCTATCCTATTCAAAGAGACTATACCAAATAGCATAGTCTAAGTGAATAGGATCCTAACCAAAACCGGTATAAAAGCTATACCATAATAGAAGGATACGATCATGGAGGTTTCTTGATTCTTTTCAATTTCTTTCTCCTGAAGTTAACCATGCCAAGCTTTTCTAGAATGAAGCTTCCTCTCGCAAGTGTAGGTAATTGATCCTTGATGTAGAAGTGCTGAATAATGTCTGTGTTGTGACTATATTTGGATAGCCGATCAGCCGTGTTGTTTGCCTCCCTGTACACAGGAGTAATCTTAAACCTTTCCAAGTGATGCACTAGTCTGTGGATTTCCAGAATGTATGATTGTAGGTTCCATGGATAGTTGGTTTGATTCGAAAGCCAATGAATGACCAATTCTGAATCCACTTCCAAGTGAATTTTTCTATATCCATGTTGAATGCACCAATCTAAACCATGTCTAACTGCTTGAATTTCCGCTTGGTTGTTGGTGCCAATACCCAAAGGAATAGTAAATGCATATATCATATTACCTTGATGATCTCTTACTATCCCTCCTCCTCCAATTTTTCCAGGGTTGTTAAGGGCACTCCCATCAGTGTTGAGCTTGAGGAATGGTTGTTGAGGTTTCTCCCACGTTACTTCTTTAACCATAATCTCATGTTTGCAACTTCCCATCATTTCGATAAGAGAATTCCAATTGTTAGGCCATTGGATGTATGGATAGGCTGTGTTGAGAAGATGGTTGAAGTCTTTGACTATGAGGAATTTTACTCGAGCTGTGTTGGATTGCTTTGCTCCGTATTTTGCTGCGCAGCGATTTTTCCAGAGATTCCAGAAAATGATCACTGGCAGCAGCCTGATAGCCAGCTGCTGCACTTCAGTTTCCTGCGTCAAGCTCCACCACTTCTGCAGCAGTGTGTGAATCGAGGTGTGTTCATGTTGAAGCCCTGCAGCTGCAGAAAAGAAGCTCCAAATATTGTTAGCGAAGTGACCAGCTACAAATATATGTTCAATGGTGTCTTCACCAGGCCTGTAGCAGCAAAAACAGTGGGCTGCCTCTATCCCAAAATTGGTAATCCTTTCGTTAGTGGGGAGTTTACCACGCAATGCCCTCCACACTAAAAAAGAAATTTTAAAAGGGATGCATTTATGCCAAATGTTCTTACTAAAATAATTTTTCCTTTTTCTATGCCGAATCTGTTCCCAGGCAGCAGCACAGGAGAACAGGCCCTTCTCGGAAGGTTTCCAGATTGCCTCGTCCAGTTTATGTTCCTGAAAATTAATGTCAGTACTCAAAACTTTTTGAATCAATAATGGAGGAACCCATTGTCGAATCAATGTTTCGTTCCATTTTCCATTAATTAAAAAGTGAGAAATAGTGGTGTTGTTTAAACTCGTGATATGATCGCATTCAGGCGCAAGAGGGCCGTCTCCTAACCAATCATCCCACCAAAAGGAGATGCTACCAGAATTAATTCTCCACTGAATTTGGGGTTCAACAATGGCTCTATTTTTCAACATAAAATTCCAAACCAAGGATTGCCCCGTGTCAAGCTTTTTTGCTACCGGGTGAGCCCTTTGACAATATTTTGCTCTCAAGAATTGACCCCATAAAGTCTGCTTGCTTCTGAAAATCCACCACTGCTTATGTTGTAGTGAAATACACACATCTTCAAGACGTCTTATACCAATACCTCCCTCATCCAAAGGAAGGCACAACGTATCCCAAGAGGCCCAATGATACTTTCTTTTTTCCTTGTCCCAACCCCAAAAGAAATCTGCCATGGCTTTCTTGATATACCGGATAGTTGTTTTAGGAGGAGAGGTAGTTGACATTGTGTGGATAGGAATGGATTGTAGAACATGTTTGATCATAGTAGCCTTCCCACCAAAACTAAGAATCCTTGATTGCCATCCCGTGATCTTTTTGGTGATCTTTGCGACTAAATCTGAATAGTAAATGATTCTTTGACCACCAATGTAAAGGGAGCACCCCAGGTAGGTAATAATACCTTTTATTACCCAAATTAAACCTTATATTTCAGATTTTGATTCAATCAGAACAAAAATTTTGGGAAAAGAAATTTCATTTCCTTTTATCAAGACACTTTCTCTTGAAGAAAGTAAATTTTTGCATCAACAAACTGCATTTAAAATCAATCAGATTTGTTTTCTCAAAGAAGATATTAAAATTAAGAAAATTGAGCAAATTTTAAAAACCCCGGGAATGGTGACCAAAATTACCAATCTTGGCAAAACTTTTGAAAAAGAAATTTGCTCAGAATTTCCTAACACCTTTTCGGAACGCAAGTCCCATATTATAGATTTACCATATATTGATGGATTTGATGAAAAGGCTATCTCTACCAAAGCTAGACCTATTCAGATGAACCATGAACTTATGGAAATCTGTAAAAAAGAAATTCAAACTCTTTTGAATAATAAAATTATTCGACCTTCTAAATCACCTTGGTCTTGCTCAGCATTCTATGTTAACAATGCAGCTGAACAAGAGAGAGGATCTCCTAGACTTGTAATTAATTACAAGCCTTTGAATTCCATTTTAAAATGGATTCGTTATCCGATTCCTAATAAAAGGGATCTTTTGAAAAGAACTTTTAAAGCTAATCTTTACAGTAAATTTGATTTAAAGTCAGGCTTCTGGCAAATTCAAATTTCTGAAGAAGATAAATATAAAACTGCATTCAATGTTCCTTTTGGACAATTTGAATGGAACGTAATGCCTTTTGGGCTAAAAAATGCCCCATCCGAATTTCAAAATATAATGAATTCATTATTCAATCATATCAGTCAGTTTTCAATAGTTTATATTGATGATGTTTTAATATTTTCCGAGGACATTGATTCTCATTTCAAACATTTACATGTTTTCTTTAAAATTGTTAAGCACAATGGTTTAGTCATTAGTGCTAGAAAAATTAAATTATTTCAAACAAAAATCAGATTTTTAGGACATGATCTTTATCAAGGTACCTATAAACCTATTTGCAGATCCATTGAGTTTTCTGATAAATTTCCAGATATCATTTTGGACAAAACACAGTTGCAGAGATTCTTAGGAAGTCTCAATTATGTAGCTGACTTTATCCCTAAGGTCAGACATATCTGTAAACCTTTGTTTGAAAGGTTAAGAAAGAATCCTTCACCCTGGAGTGATGATCATACAAATGCTGTTGTTCTTTTAAAGAATATGGTTAAGAATCTTCCTTGTCTAGGTATATCTAACCCTGACTATTTTATGATTGTGGAAACTGATGCTTTAGATGTAGGATATGGTGGAATCCTTAAACAAAGGAAAGACCCTGATTCTTCTGAACAATTAGTTCGTTATACTTCCGGAATCTGGAATTCCGCTCAAAAGAATTATAGCACTGTTAAACAAGAAATTCTTGCTATTGTTCTTTGCATTACTAAGTTTCAAGATGACCTTGTTAATAAAGAATTTTTGTTTAAAGTAGATTGTAAATCTGCTAAAGAAATCCTCCAAAAGGATGTTAAGAACATTGTTTCTAAACAAATATTTGCTAGGTGGCAAGCCTTATTATCCAGCTTCGATTTTGAAATCGAATTTATTAAAGGACAAAATAATTCTTTACCCGATTTTCTAACTAGAGAATTTTTACAGGGCAAAAATGAGACCACAGGTTAGGCCCATAGTGGGTAAGCAACCAGCCAGGCCCAATCCAGGAGGCCCAACAAAACCAGCAGGCCCATTTGCTATAAGGCCTGAGATAAATCAAATAAGGCCTGATTTAAACAGGTATTCAGCGTTGGCCCAATTGCCACCAATCATTCATGAACTACCTCAGAGTAGTTCATCAAAAATGTTGATTATGAAGAAGCCCTTCCAAAAGGAACAGGAGCATTGTTCATCATCAAGCCCAAGTGGAGAACTCAGATTCTCTCAGAAGCAAACCAGTGACTGTTACACTATGAAGCAGCCAACTAGTTTTGTTGAAGCCGTTTCCCCAAAGGAAACAAAATCTCCTTCCAAAGAGAAGGAAAAATTTGATTTTATCTCTTTGCAGGTGTTCCCAATATTGGCCCTAGACAAAGATTATGAAAACTACGAGATTAAACATCTCCTTAAACCTGTCTACACTAATAGGAACTATGTCAACACAGGCAATTCCTTGAAGACTAGAAGGTACTATGAATTTATCCTGGTAGACACAGGATCAGTTGATATTGAACATGAGTTAGCTAACAAGTCAGATCCTGATAGTATAGCTTACTCAAAATTCACTATTAAAAAGATTTTATCACCGTTCAATTGGCCGGTAGATCATCTCCAAACTCCAATCAGTCTCTCCAAGAGATTTAATCCACAAACGTATAACTGGTATGACTATAAAGAAGCTTGGATTAACTTCTTATACGTTAGACCAACTACACATACGTGGTTCGTAAAATACAGTTCAGAAGTAGCAACTTCTACTATCCCCAGATGGTTCTACGAATGGTGGAATTGGTTTGGAGGAACTAAACAAGTTATGCCTCTACAGTTTGCTGAGAAATATCCTCAGTTCCAAATAGATGAAGGCATCTCAACTCTTCCGGAGAATATCAAACTCTGTAAGTATTTCATAAAGAAACGTTTATCTTATATTATAAGTTGGACGTTTATTGTTGCAGATTTCGATAGGATTAAATTCTTATCAAAAGAAATCAAGATTAAAGGCTGGTCTCCAGCTAAGAAGGAAGATCATTCTTCTTCTAAGAAGAAAAGTTCGTCAAACAGTCCTTCGCCCTCAAAGAGCGACTTAAGGAAAAAATTGCAAAAGGCTCTATCTGAGTTAGAAGATGAATCAGATAATGAAGATGTTCAACAACTTCTTAATGAAGCTTCATCACTGAGTGATGACAATGGAGACATGTTAAAACCTAAAGCTCTTGCAAGTGCTTATCTTAATCCTTTCGATTAAATGTCTAGATGAGATATTAAAATCGGAATATCTAGTTTTCCAGATAGAAATCCTAAAAGGATTGGAATTATCCAGGAAAAACAAAGGAGTCTCAAAGAGATGGAATCTTTGTTACATTAATCAAAAAAGGATAAGTAAAGACGACAAGATTGTCAATCAAGACTTTACCAGCCGACAAGATTGGCAGACAAAGACTTTATCAAAAGATAAAGAAGACAACCAACTTTACTTTATCAAAAGTAAAAGGTAGATGCTTTCAGAAAAAGCAAAAGATAAGGAACAGTAAAGCAATCCTCTACAACCAATCAGAAGATAGCTTCAAGATTCCTTTGTTATCTCTTCAAGTCTATTTAAGATTGGAGTATTTTTCATTCTAAGCATCAGAAAATTAGGCTAGACTACAATTTTCTTGAATGCTCTTTCTCTCTATGTAATATTAATGCATCTTATGGAATAAAGCTTTTGGAGGAACTAAACAAGTTATGCCTCTACAGTTTGCTGAGAAATATCCTCAGTTCCAAATAGATGAAGGCATCACAACTCTTCCGGAGAATATCAAACTCTGTAAGTATTTCATAAAGAAACGTTTATCTTATATTATAAGTTGGACGTTTATTGTTGCAGATTTCGATAGGATTAAATTCTTATCAAAAGAAATCAAGATTAAAGGCTGGTCTCCAGCTAAGAAGGAAGATCATTCTTCTTCTAAGAAGAAAAGTTCGTCAAACAGTCCTTCGCCCTCAAAGAGCGAATTAAGGAAAAAATTGCAAAAGGCTCTATCTGAGTTAGAAGATGAATCAGATAATGAAGATGTTCAACAACTTCTTAATGAAGCTTCATCACTGAGTGATGACAATGGAGACATGTTAAAACCTAAAGCTCTTGCAAGTGCTTATCTTAATCCTTTCGATTAAATGTCTAGATGAGATATTAAAATTGGAATATCTAGTTTTCCAGATAGAAATCCTAAAAGGATTGGAATTATCCAGGAAAAACAAAGGAGTCTCAAAGAGATGGAATCTTTGTTACATTAATCAAAAAAGGATAAGTAAAGACGACAAGATTGTCAATCAAGACTTTAGCAGCCGACAAGATTGGCAGACAAAGACTTTATCAAAAGATAAAAAAGACAACCAACTTTACTTTATCAAAAGTAAAAGGTAAATGCTTTCAGAAAAAGCAAAAGATAAGGAACAGTAAAGCAATCCTCTACAACCAATCAGAAGATAGCTTCAAGATTCCTTTGTTATCTCTTCAAGTCTATTTAATAATGGAGTATTTTTCATTCTAAGCATCAGAAAATTAGGCTAGACTACAATTTTCTTGAATGCTCTTTCTCTCTATGTAATATTAATGCATCTTATGGAATAAAGCTTTTGGATTTTGTAAGTTCTTTTGTTCTTCTTTACTTTTTCCGCACTTCGATCGTTTTTAATGGTATCAGAGCCATGTTAATGACTTATTTGTTTAGCATGAATAGCTAATCACTCTGTTGTCTTGGCTGTTAGAAATCATGTGATCTTTCAAGAACTAGGATGGCTTTAACTTAGTTATGATCTTGTTTATATATTGTTATCATTGATTAAATAATCTTATAGGTGTTTTAGCCTTTATTAAATTAGTTAATATTATTATCAACTTTGATTAAACAAGTTATAGACTAAGGTTTCCTTAAATCATGTTGAGGTTCTGTCTCTGCATAAGTCTGAGTGTGCCGATTAATTCCCGGCTTAGGGACATGGTAAGCCTGAAACCGAGATCACTGTATGTCCAATAAGACCCAGGGGGGCAGGCGACCGATCTCTTTGGTGTTCCGTCCTGCTGTTAGACTTGCCAAAGACGTGTAATATCCAACATGCGTGATTTAAGTTGAGTAATATCCAAAGCCAATTTAATTGTAATATCATTGTTGACTTTAATATTATCTGTTTAATAGCTGCTATAAAATTTGTAAGATTTACATATCATTGATACCTTTATTATAAACTCGATGATCTTTGTTAAAATTATCTTTATTGCTTGTTTGATCCTTGAAGTTCTTTCATGCCTAAAGACAACTACCTGCTATTATGAACAATAATAGTATTGTTAACTCTGTTAATTATTCAATATCTAAAGAAGATATACATTTACAAAATTGGTCTATTCCAAAAGAACCGTTTAACAAGATTTACCAAATAGGTAATTTTAATTTATTTAAAAGTTTTAATATAAAAACTTGTGAATCTACTTCTGCAATTAATAACTCTTTAGAGACTATTAAATTGTTGATTGCTGCTGATATAGACAAATATAGGAAAGAATTTAAATTCCTTCATTGGTCTTGTGCAAGTAGCTGTTAAGCCTCTATTCAGAAAGGGATTAAATATTCCTATTTGCTTATTGCTTAGAGATGCTAGACTTCTCAATTTTGATGATTCGCTGTTAGGAATCTTAGAAAGTAATCTAGCTCATGGGCCAGTTTACTTCAATAGTTATCCTAATTTTTCTATAGATCTTGAAGATTCTAATATTCTTGACACTTTGACGCTTAACGTCAAAACCAAGAATATGAATAGCAAAATTGGTACCAGAGATTTAGCTATAATATATAGGGTATATTATAAGCTAATGAAAACCACTATTGCCCCAAAGGCAATTAACTCTAGTCCTAAAGGTGTTACTATGCTTATGGAATCTCACCAAGAGCATAGCACTACTTTTGTGCCTAGATTGTTAAAGTGGGATGAGATTCTTTCTGACGAAAGTTGGAAGTTTGAATCAATCACCGAACCCTCTCCAGTTCAACCTTCTAGGTCTTCCCTAGAAAGTGTTCTTCAATTTGCAGATGGATCTGTTAACCTTAAGTTTTTAAGATCCAACTCATTCAGCCAAGCGTCTTCAAGTAGAAGAATGTCTATGGCTAGACCTTCTTATTCAAAAACCCGGGAAGGGGAAGATGAATTGTCTAAAACTACGGAAGTTTCAGAACATTTTGGTAAATTTAGAGAGGTTGACTTCACCCAGACCATCCCCAAGGTTTATTATGAATCCTCTTTTGCAGGTAGCCCTACTCCTAGCGACATGAAAGCTGCTTCTCACAAGAAGAAAGATTCCATTGGAGTTATCAAATCTACTGATGGATTTACTGTCAATGAAAAGAAAATTCATAAGTGGTGGATAAGTCCTAAGCATGCTTTAAAGAAAGCATGGTATGTGGATACCTACACAAGAGAACAGAGAGTCTTGTTCAAAGACAAATGGTTCAAAGATATGAAGAGATTCAAAACAGAAATTGAATTCTTCAAATGGTTTGAATGTACAAGCCAAATGGGAGACGCCAGTTCTTCACTACAAGTGTTGGTTAATAGGTGGCATACCAAAGACAAGGTTGTCGAAAGTGTTACTCCTCCTCTAGAGGGAATAAACATTCCTTATAGAAAGGATGTTTTGAAAGCTGCTCCTTTTAAGAAGCCTTCAGCTAGCAAAGAAACTGCTATAGTCACTGTTGAGGAGATTAACAAAGTCTTCGAACAAAATAATTATACTAACCAAGTTCTTCATGTTGTTTCTAAACAGATTGAAGATTCAAAGTATAATTATAGTGGTACCAGCCAGATTGGTAACAAACCCAGTTCTTCCAAATCAGGTTTCAATCGAGAAACCAAACCCATTTTTAAAATCACTGAGTTTTCCCCTGAGAATTTCCCTAAACCAAATAGTGAGTTCATTAATACTCCAGAAATCCTTGAAAGGATTAATGATCAACTTAAGAGAATTAAAATTTCTCAAGGAGATAAGGTTGGAGCTATTAAGGATAGACTCCCACATTCCAAAAACTTTTATCCCAGACCTTCTTTCCCTGACATTCAGTTTGAGGAAAACTTCATGCATCCCCAAGGCGTGGCAGATGGCACAGGTATAACAGAATGGAATATAGATGGAATGGCTGATGGTCAAATCTATAATAAACTCCAAGAAATCGGTATGAACATCACAGCATACAAATGGAAAGGTGCTACCGATAAGCAAGCGGCTAACAAAATTGTTACAGGCTTTACAGGTACTTTAAGAAATTGGTGGGACAATTATCTCACAGAAAACAACAGAAATGAAATCTTTAATGCTGTTGCAAGCAAGAATGTGGTTAAGACAGAAGGAGAAACAACCACTTCAACTATAGAGGCAGTTGAAGATGCAACTGCAACTCTAATCTACAGCATTGCTAAACATTTCGTGGGAGAACCACGATTATTCCAAGACAGGAGCTTGGAGATATTAAACAATCTATACTGCAAGAAATTAACTGATTTCAGGTGGTATAAAGATATGTTTATTACTAAAGTCATGCTAAGAGATGACTGCAATAATGATTATTGGAAGGAGAGATTTCTTAATGGATTACCTCCTCATTTTGCAGAAAAGGTAAGATCCAAAATCGGAGATCGTTGTGAGGGTAAGATACCATATTCAGAAATGACCTATGGTGACCTTACTAGTTTGATTCATTTCGTAGCAATGGAGCTATGTACTGATCTGAAGCTAAAGGAACATCTTAAAAAAGATCAGAAATTTTCAAGTAATGAACTTGGAAGCTTTTGTCAAGACTTTGGATTCCCTAGTCTTAAACCTCCTTCAGCCAAGAAGATTTCTAAGAAAGAACGATCTAGAGAATCGTCACCAAAAAGAAGATCTTCTAAGAAGAAGGGTTATTCAAAAAGGAAAAGAAGTAAGAAAACTTCTACTACCACTTCTAAGGATGATAAGTGTTGGACTTATGGAAAGTCAGGACACAAGTCTCCTGATTGTTCTAGAAACAAGAAAAAGAAAAAGAAGATAAATCTTCTTAATATAGATGAGGAAACTAAAGAAACGTTTCTATCCATCCTAGAGGAAGAAGAGTCAGAGTCTGATTACTCTTCTAAAAGTGATTCTGAGGATGATGAATTCCTCAATATTGCTCAAAACTCAGAAGATAGTGATCACAGTTGCAATTGCCAAGGAGCATTTTGTCATTGTGATACTCAATCAATCAGAGTTCTTTCTGAAGATTCTGCAGAAATCTTATTTTCAACTATCGAACACATCAAAGATGATGATGCTCGAAGAAGTTATCTTGTGGAGCTTCAAAAGCTGGTGGTTAAGCAGAAAGAAAAGGAAGTTGCCAGGAATGTAACTCTTAGCATGAAGGATATCATGAGAAGATACACAGACAAGAAGGAAGAACCTTCTATCAATGAACTTCGTGCAGAAGTTAACTCTCTAAAAGATGAAGTTAGAGAAGTTAAGGCAAGACTTAACAAAATTGAAATTGATGCCTTAGCAAAGCAATTTCTCAAAGATACTGAAGTATCTCTGAAAGGAAAAGAGATTGCTTCTTCAGACAATGAAGAACAAGATAACAACTCTTCAAATCATTCAGTTCCTTCTTCACCTAAAGGTATTGAAGAAACAGGTATCAATTTGATTACTAGAGTGAGGCCTCAGAGCTCTCACATTATGATTAAGTTAGTTGTCAATTCTAATTTTGTACTTAACAAAATTGCTTTGTTAGACAGTGGTGCAGACCGCAATTGCATTGTCAAAGGTTTAATTCCAACTAAGTACCTTCAGAAAGGAACTACCAAGCTATACAGCGCGACCGGTGAGCGTATCTGTATAAATTTTAAACTTTCTAATGCTCATATCTGCAATGACGGTATTTGCCTTGCTAATGATTTTGTCATAACAAAAAACATTAATGAGGACATTATTTTGGGAATACCTTTTATTACCCAAATTAAACCTTATATTTCAGATTTTGATTCAATCAGAACAAAAATTTTGGGAAAAGAAATTTCATTTCCTTTTATCAAGACACTTTCTCTTGAAGAAAGTAAATTTTTGCATCAACAAACTGCATTTAAAATCAATCAGATTTGTTTTCTCAAAGAAGATATTAAAATTAAGAAAATTGAGCAAATTTTAAAAACCCCGGGAATGGTGACCAAAATTACCAATCTTGGCAAAACTTTTGAAAAAGAAATTTGCTCAGAATTTCCTAACACCTTTTCGGAACGCAAGTCCCATATTATAGATTTACCATATATTGATGGATTTGATGAAAAGGCTATCTCTACCAAAGCTAGACCTATTCAGATGAACCATCAACTTATGGAAATCTGTAAAAAAGAAATTCAAACTCTTTTGAATAATAAAATTATTCGACCTTCTAAATCACCTTGGTCTTGCTCAGCATTCTATGTTAACAATGCAGCTGAACAAGAGAGAGGATCTCCTAGACTTGTAATTAATTACAAGCCTTTGAATTCCATTTTAAAATGGATTCGTTATCCGATTCCTAATAAAAGGGATCTTTTGAAAAGAACTTTTAAAGCTAATCTTTACAGTAAATTTGATTTAAAGTCAGGCTTCTGGCAAATTCAAATTTCTGAAGAAGATAAATATAAAACTGCATTCAATGTTCCTTTTGGACAATTTGAATGGAACGTAATGCCTTTTGGGCTAAAAAATGCCCCATCCGAATTTCAAAATATAATGAATTCATTATTCAATCATATCAGTCAGTTTTCAATAGTTTATATTGATGATGTTTTAATCTTTTCCGAGGACATTGATTCTCATTTCAAACATTTACATGTTTTCTTTAAAATTGTTAAGCACAATGGTTTAGTCATTAGTGCTAGAAAAATTAAATTATTTCAAACAAAAATCAGATTTTTAGGACATGATCTTTATCAAGGTACCTATAAACCTATTTGCAGATCCATTGAGTTTTCTGATAAATTTCCAGATATCATTTTGGACAAAACACAGTTGCAGAGATTCTTAGGAAGTCTCAATTATGTAGCTGACTTTATCCCTAAGGTCAGACATATCTGTAAACCTTTGTTTGAAAGGTTAAGAAAGAATCCTTCACCCTGGAGTGATGATCATACAAATGCTGTTGTTCTTTTAAAGAATATGGTTAAGAATCTTCCTTGTCTAGGTATATCTAACCCTGACTATTTTATGATTGTGGAAACTGATGCTCCAGATGTAGGATATGGTGGAATCCTTAAACAAAGGAAAGACCCTGATTCTCCTGAACAATTAGTTCATTATACTTCCGGAATCTGGAATTCCGCTCAAAAGAATTATAGCACTGTTAAACAAGAAATTCTTGCTATTGTTCTTTGCATTACTAAGTTTCAAGATGACCTTGTTAATAAAGAATTTTTGCTTAAAGTAGATTGTAAATCTGCTAAAGAAATCCTCCAAAAGGATGTTAAGAACATTGTTTCTAAACAAATATTTGCTAGGTGGCAATCCTTATTATCCAGCTTCGATTTTGAAATCGAATTTATTAAAGGACAAAATAATTCTTTACCCGATTTTCTAACTAGAGAATTTTTACAGGGTAAAAATGAGACCACAGGTTAGGCCCATAGTGGGTAAGCAACCAGCCAGGCCCAATCCAGGAGGCCCAACAAAACCAGTAGGCCCATTTGCTATAAGGCCTGAGATAAATCAAATAAGGCCTGATTTAAACAGGTATTCAGCGTTGGCCCAATTGCCACCAATCATTCATGAACTACCTCAGAGTAGTTCATCAAAAATGTTGATTATGAAGAAGCCCTTCCAAAAGGAACAGGAGCATTGTTCATCATCAAGCCCAAGTGGAGAACTCAGATTCTCTCAGAAGCAAACCAGTGACTGTTACACTATGAAGCAACCAACTAGTTTTGTTGAAGCCGTTTCCCCAAAGGAAACAAAATCTCCTTCCAAAGAGAAGGAAAATTTTGATTTTATCTCTTTGCAGGTGTTTCCAATATTGGCCCTAGACAAAGATTATGAAAACTACGAGATTAAACATCTCCTTAAACCTGTCTACACTAATAGGAACTATGTCGACACAGGCAATTCCTTGAAGACTAGAAGGTACTATGAATTTATCCTGGTAGACACAGGATCAGTTGATATTGAACATGAGTTAGCTAACAAGTCAGATCCTGATAGTATAGCTTACTCAAAATTCACTATTAAAAAGATTTTATCACCGTTCAATTGGCCGGTAGATCATCTCCAAACTCCAATCAGTCTCTCCAAGAGATTTAATCCACAAACGTATAACTGGTATGACTATAAAAAAGCTTGGATTAACTTCTTATACGTTAGACCAACTACACATACGTGGTTCGTAAAATACAGTTCAGAAGTAGCAACTTTTACTATCCCCAGATGGTTCTACGAATGGTGGAATTGGTTTGGAGGAACTAAACAAGTTATGCCTCTACAGTTTGTTGAGAAATATCCTCAGTTCCAAATAGATGAAGGCATCTCAACTCTTCCGGAGAATATCAAACTCTGTAAGTATTTCATAAAGAAACATTTATCTTATATTATAAGTTGGACGTTTATTGTTGCAGATTTCGATAGGATTAAATTCTTATCAAAAGAAATCAAGATTAAAGGCTGGTCTCCAGCTGAGAAGGAAGATCATTCTTCTTCTAAGAAGAAAAGTTCGTCAAACAGTCCTTCGCCCTCAAAGAGCGACTTAAGGA
The DNA here is from genome assembly GCA_016801875.1 of Solanum sitiens. Lineage (NCBI taxonomy): Eukaryota > Viridiplantae > Streptophyta > Magnoliopsida > Solanales > Solanaceae > Solanum > Solanum sitiens. The sequence goes on along the minus strand of JABWTJ010000999.1, from coordinate 25,173 downwards.
AAAAATTGCAAAAGGCTCTATCTGAGTTAGAAGATGAATCAGATAATGAAGATGTTCAACAACTTCTTAATGAAGCTTCATCACTGAGTGATGACAATGGAGACATGTTAAAACCTAAAGCTCTTGCAAGTGCTTATCTTAATCCTTTCGATTAAATGTCTAGATGAGATATTAAAATTGGAATATCTAGTTTTCCAGATAGAAATCCTAAAAGGATTGGAATTATCCAGGAAAAACAAAGGAGTCTCAAAGAGATGGAATCTTTGTTACATTAATCAAAAAAGGATAAGTAAAGACGACAAGATTGTCAATCAAGACTTTAGCAGCCGACAAGATTGGCAGACAAAGACTTTATCAAAAGATAAAGAAGACAACCAACTTTACTTTATCAAAAGTAAAAGGTAGATGCTTTCAGAAAAAGCAAAAGATAAGGAACAGTAAAGCAATTCTCTACAACCAATCAGAAGATAGCTTCAAGATTCCTTTGTTATCTCTTCAAGTCTATTTAAGATTGGAGTATTTTTCATTCTAAGCATCAGAAAATTAGGCTAGACTACAATTTTCGTGAATGCTCTTTGTCTCTATGTAATATTAATGCATCTTATGGAATAAAGCTTTTGGAGGAACTAAACAAGTTATGCCTCTACAGTTTGCTGAGAAATATCCTCAGTTCCAAATAGATGAAGGCATCACAACTCTTCCGGAGAATATCAAACTCTGTAAGTATTTCATAAAGAAACGTTTATCTTATATTATAAGTTGGACGTTTATTGTTGCAGATTTCGATAGGATTAAATTCTTATCAAAAGAAATCAAGATTAAAGGCTGGTCTCTAGCTAAGAAGGAAGATCATTCTTCTTCTAAGAAGAAAAGTTCGTCAAACAGTCCTTCACCCTCAAAGAGCGAATTAAGGAAAAAATTGCAAAAGGCTCTATCTGAGTTAGAAGATGAATCAGATAATGAAGATGTTCAACAACTTCTTAATGAAGCTTCATCACTGAGTGATGACAATGGAGACATGTTAAAACCTAAAGCTCTTGCAAGTGCTTATCTTAATCCTTTCGATTAAATGTCTAGATGAGATATTAAAATCGGAATATCTAGTTTTCCAGATAGAAATCCTAAAAGGATTGGAATTATCCAGGAAAAACATAGGAGTCTCAAAGAGATGGAATCTTTGTTACATTAATCAAAAAAGGATAAGTAAAGACGACAAGATTGTCAATCAAGACTTTAGCAGCCGACAAGATTGGCAGACAAAGACTTTATCAAAAGATAAAGAAGACAACCAACTTTACTTTATCAAAAGTAAAAGGTAAATGCTTTCAGAAAAAGCAAAAGATAAGGAACAGTAAAACAATCCTCTACAACCAATCAGAAGATAGCTTCAAGATTCCTTTGTTATATCTTCAAGTCTATTTAATACTGGAGTATTTTTCATTCTAAGCATCAGAAAATTAGGCTAGACTACAATTTTCTTGAATGCTCTTTCTCTCTATGTAATATTAATGCATCTTATGGAATAAAGCTTTTGGATTTTGTAAGTTCTTTTGTTCTTCTTTACTTTTTCCGCACTTCGATCGTTTTTAATGGTATCAGAGCCATGTTAATGACTTATTTGTTTAGCATGAATAGCTAATCACTCTGTTGTCTTGGCTGTTAGAAATCATGTGATCTTTCAAGAACTAGGATGGCTTTAACTTAGTTATGATCTTGTTTATATATTGTTATCATTGATTAAATAATCTTATAGGTGTTTTAGCCTTTATTAAATTAGTTAATATTATTATCAACTTTGATTAAACAAGTTATAGGCTAAGGTTTCCTTAAATCATGTTGAGGTTCTGTCTCTGCATAAGTCTGAGTGTGCCGATTAATTCCCGGCTTAGGGACATGGTAAGCCTGAAACCGAGATCACTGTAAGTCCAATAAGACACATGGGGGCAGGCGACCGATCTCTTTGGTGTTCCGTCCTGCTGTTAGACTTGCCAAAGACGTGTAATATCCAACATGCGTGATTTAAGTTGAGTAATATCCAAAGCCAATTTAATTGTAATATCATTGTTGACTTTAATATTATCTGTTTAATAGCTGCTATAAAATTTGTAAGATTTACATATCATTGATACCTTTATTATAAACTCGATGATCTTTGTTAAAATTATCTTTATTGCTTGTTTGATCCTTGAAGTTCTTTCATGCCTAAAGACAACTACCTGCTATTATGAACAATAATAGTATTGTTAACTCTGTTAATTATTCAATATCTAAAGAAGATATACATTTACAAAATTGGTCTATTCCAAAAGAACCGTTTAACAAGATTTACCAAATAGGTAATTTTAATTTGTTTAAAAGTTTTAATATAAAAACTTGTGAATCTACTTCTGCAATTAATAACTCTTTAGAGACTATTAAATTGTTGATTGCTGCTGATATAGACAAATATAGGAAAGAATTTAAATTCCTTCATATTGGTCTTGTGCAAGTAGCTGTTAAGCCTCTATTCAGAAAGGGATTAAATATTCCTATTTGCTTATTGCTTAGAGATGCTAGACTTCTCAATTTTGATGATTCGCTGTTAGGAATCTTAGAAAGTAATCTAGCTCATGGGCCAGTTTACTTCAATAGTTATCCTAATTTTTCTATAGATCTTGAAGATTCTAATATTCTTGACACTTTGACGCTTAACGTCAAAACCAAGAATATGAATAGCAAAATTGGTACCAGAGATTTAGCTATAATATATAGGGTATATTATAAGCTAATGAAAACCACTATTGCCCCAAAGGCAATTAACTCTAGTCCTAAAGGTGTTACTATGCTTATGGAATCTCACCAAGAGCATAGCACTACTTTTGTGCCTAGATTGTTAAAGTGGGATGAGATTCTTTCTGACGAAAGTTGGAAGTTTGAATCAATCACCGATCCCTCTCCAGTTCAACCTTCTAGGTCTTCCCTAGAAAGTGTTCTTCAATTTGCAGATGGATCTGTTAACCTTAAGTTTTTAAGATCCAACTCATTCAGCCAAGCGTCTTCAAGTAGAAGAATGTCTATGGCTAGACCTTCTTATTCAAAAACCCGGGAAGGGGAAGATGAATTGTCTGAAACTACGGAAGTTTCAGAACATTTTGGTAAATTTAGAGAGGTTGACTTCACCCAGACCATCCCCAAGGTTTATTATGAATCCTCTTTTGCAGGTAGCCCTACTCCTAGCGACATGAAAGATGCTTCTCACAAGAAGAAAGATTCCATTGGAGTTATCAAATCTACTGATGGATTTACTGTCAATGAAAAGAAAATTCATAAGTGGTGGATAAGTCCTAAGCATGCTTTAAAGAAAGCATGGTATGTGGATACCTACACAAGAGAACAGAGAGTCTTGTTCAAAGACAAATGGTTCAAAGATATGAAGAGATTCAAAACAGAAATTGAATTCTTCAAATGGTTTGAATGTACAAGCCAAATGGGAGACGCCAGTTCTTCACTACAAGTATTGGTTAATAGGTAGCATACCAAAGACAAGGTTGTCGAAAGTGTTACTCCTCCTCTAGAGGGAATAAACATTCCTTATAGAAAGGATGTTTTGAAAGCTGCTCCTTTTAAGAAGCCTTCAGCTAGCAAAGAAACTGCTATAGTCACTGTTGAGGAGATTAACAAAGTCTTCGAACAAAATAATTATACTAACCAAGTTCTTCATGTTGTTTCTAAACAGATTGAAGATTCAAAGTATAATTATAGTGGTACCAGCCAGATTGGTAACAAACCCAGTTCTTCCAAATCAGGTTTCAATCGAGAAACCAAACCCATTTTTAAAATCACTGAGTTTTCCCCTGAGAATTTCCCTAAACCAAATAGTGAGTTCATTAATACTCCAGAAATCCTTGAAAGGATTAATGATCAACTTAAGAGAATTAAGATTTCTCAAGGAGATAAGGTTGGAGCTATTAAGGATAGACTCCCACATTCCAAAAACTTTTATCCCAGACCTTCTTTCCCTGACATTCAGTTTGAGGAAAACTTCATGCATCCCCAAGGCGTGGCAGATCGCACAGGTATAACAGAATGGAATATAGATGGAATGGCTGATGGTCAAATCTATAATAAACTCCAAGAAATCGGTATGAACATCACAGCATACAAATGGAAAGGTGCTACCGATAAGCAAGCGGCTAACAAAATTGTTGCAGGCTTTACAGGTACTTTAAGAAATTGGTGGGACAATTATCTCACAGAAAACAACAGAAATGAAATCTTTAATGCTGTTGCAAGCAAGAATGTGGTTAAGACAGAAGGAGAAACAACCACTTCAACTATAGAGGCAGTTGAAGATGCAACTGCAACTCTAATCTACAGCATTGCTAAACATTTCGTGGGAGAACCACGATTATTCCAAGACAGGAGCTTGGAGATATTAAACAATCTATACTGCAAGAAATTAACTGATTTCAGGTGGTATAAAGATATGTTTATTACTAAAGTCATGCTAAGAGATGACTGCAATAATGATTATTGGAAGGAGAGATTTCTTAGTGGATTACCTCCTCATTTTGCAGAAAAGGTAAGATCCAAAATCAGAGATCGTTGTGAGGGTAAGATACCATATTCAGAAATGACCTATGGTGACCTTACTAGTTTGATTCATTTCGTAGCAATGGAGCTATGTACTGATCTTAAGCTAAAGGAACAGCTTAAAAAAGATCAAAAATTTTCAAGTAATGAACTTGGAAGCTTTTGTCAAGACTTTGGATTCCCTAGTCTTAAACCTCCTTCAGCCAAGAAGATTTCTAAGAAAGAACGATCTAGAGAATCGTCACCAAAAAGAAGATCTTCTAAGAAGAAGGGTTATTCAAAAAGGAAAAGAAGTAAGAAAACTTCTACTACCACTTCTAAGGATGATAAGTGTTGGACTTGTGGAAAGTCAGGACACAAGTCTCCTGATTGTTCTAGAAACAAGAAAAAGAAAAAGAAGATAAATCTTCTTAATATAGATGAGGAAACTAAAGAAAAGTTTCTATCCATCCTAGAGGAAGAAGAGTCAGAGTCTGATTACTCTTCTGAAAGTGATTCTGAGGATGATGAATTCCTCAATATTGCTCAAAACTCAGAAGATAGTGATCACAGTTGCAATTGCCAAGGAGCATTTTGTCATTGTGATACTCAATCAATCAGAGTTCTTTCTGAAGATTCTGCAGAAATCTTATTTTCAACTATCGAACACATCAAAGATGATGATGCTCGAAGAAGTTATCTTGTGGAGCTTCAAAAGCTGGTGGTTAAGCAGAAAGAAAAGGAAGTTGCCAGGAATGTAACTCTTAGCATGAAGGATATCATGAGAAGATACACAGACAAGAAGGAAGAACCTTCTATCAATGAACTTCGTGCAGAAGTTAACTCTCTAAAGATGAAGTTAGAGAAGTTAAGGCAAGACTTAACAAAATTGAAATTGATGCCTTAGCAAAGCAATTTCTAAAAGATACTGAAGTATCTCTGAAAGGAAAAGAGATTGCTTCTTTAGACAATGAAGAAGAAGATAACAACTCTTCAAATCATTCAGTTCCTTCTTCACCTAAAGGTATTGAAGAAACAGGTATCAATTTGATTACTAGAGTGAGGCCTCAGAGCTCTCACATTATGATTAAGTTAGTTGTCAATTCTAATTTTGTACTTAACAAAATTGCTTTGTTAGACAGTGGTGCAGACCGCAATTGCATTGTCGAAGGTTTAATTCCAACTAAGTACCTTCAGAAAGGAACTACCAAGCTATACAGCGCGACCGGTGAGCATATCTGTATAAATTTTAAACTTTCTAATGCTCATATCTGCAATGACGGTATTTGCCTTGCTAATGATTTTGTCATAACAAAAAACATTAATGAGGACATTATTTTGGGAATACCTTTTATTACCCAAATTAAACCTTATATTTCAGATTTTGATTCAATCAGAACAAAAATTTTGGGAAAAGAAATTTCATTTCCTTTTATCAAGACACTTTCTCTTGAAGAAAGTAAATTTTTGCATCAACAAACTGCATTTAAAATCAATCAGATTTGTTTTCTCAAAGAAGATATTAAAATTAAGAAAATTGAGCAAATTTTAAAAACCCCGGGAATGGTGACCAAAATTACCAATCTTGGCAAAACTTTTGAAAAAGAAATTTGCTCAGAATTTCCTAACACCTTTTCGGAACGCAAGTCCCATATTATAGATTTACCATATATTGATGGATTTGATGAAAAGGCTATCTCTACCAAAGCTAGACCTATTCAGATGAACCATGAACTTATGGAAATCTGTAAAAAAGAAATTCAAACTCTTTTGAATAATAAAATTATTCGACCTTCTAAATCACCTTGGTCTTGCTCAGCATTCTATGTTAACAATGCAGCTGAACAAGAGAGAGGATCTCCTAGACTTATAATTAATTACAAGCCTTTGAATTCCGTTTTAAAATGGATTCGTTATCCGATTCCTAATAAAAGGGATCTTTTGAAAAGAACTTTTAAAGCTAATCTTTACAGTAAATTTGATTTAAAGTCAGGCTTCTGGCAAATTCAAATTTCTGAAGAACATAAATATAAAACTGCATTCAATGTTCCTTTTGGACAATTTGAATGGAACGTAATGCCTTTTGGGCTAAAAAATGTCCCATCCGAATTTCAAAATATAATGAATTCATTATTCAATCATATCAGTCAGTTTTCAATAGTTTATATTGATGATGTTTTAATCTTTTCCGAGGACATTGATTCTCATTTCAAACATTTACATGTTTTCTTTAAAATTGTTAAGCACAATGGTTTAGTCATTAGTGCTAGAAAAATTAAATTATTTCAAACAAAAATCAGATTTTTAGGACATGATCTTTATCAAGGTACCTATAAACCTATTTGCAGATCCATTGAGTTTTCTGATAAATTTCCAGATATCATTTTGGACAAAACACAGTTGCAGAGATTCTTAGGAAGTCTCAATTATGTAGCTGACTTTATCCCTAAGGTCAGACATATCTGTAAACCTTTGTTTGAAAGGTTAAGAAAGAATCCTTCACCCTGGAGTGATGATCATACAAATGCTGTTGTTCTTTTAAAGAATATGGTTAAGAATCTTCCTTGTCTAGGTATATCTAACCCTGACTATTTTATGATTGTGGAAACTGATGCTTCAGATGTAGGATATGGTGGAATCCTTAAACAAAGGAAAGACCCTGATTCTCCTGAACAATTAGTTCGTTATACTTCCGGAATCTGGAATTCCGTTCAAAAGAATTATAGCACTGTTAAAAAAGAAATTCTTGCTATTGTTCTTTGCATTACTAAGTTTCAAGATGACCTTGTTAATAAAGAATTTTTGCTTAAAGTAGATTGTAAATCTGCTAAAGAAATCCTCCAAAAGGATGTTAAGAACATTGTTTCTAAACAAATATTTGCTAGGTGGCAATCCTTATTATCCAGCTTCGATTTTGAAATCGAATTTATTAAAGGACAAAATAATTCTTTACCCGATTTTCTAACTAGAGAATTTTTACAGGGTAAAAATGAGACCACAGGTTAGGCCCATAGTCGGTAAGCAACCAGCCAGGCCCAATCCAGGAGGCCCAATCCAGGAGGCCCAACAAAACCAGTAGGCCCATTTGCTATAAGGCCTGAGATAAATCAAATAAGGCCTGATTTAAATAGGTATTCAGCGTTGGCCCAATTGCCACCAATCATTCATGAACTACCTCAGAGTAGTTCATCAAAAATGTTGATTATGAAGAAGCCCTTCCAAAAGGAACAGGAGCATTGTTCATCATCAAGCCCAAGTGGAGAACTCAGATTCTCTCAGAAGCAAACCAGTGACTGTTACACTATGAAGCAGCCAACTAGTTTTGTTGAAGCCATTTCCCCAAAGGAAACAAAATCTCCTTCCAAAGAGAAGGAAAAATTTGATTTTATCTCTTTGCAGGTGTTCCCAATATTGGCCCTAGACAAAGATTATGAAAACTACGAGATTAAACATCTCCTTAAACCTGTCTACACTAATAGGAACTATGTCGACACAGGCAATTCCTTGAAGACTAGAAGGTACTATGAATTTATCCTGGTAGACACAGGATCAGTTGATATTGAACATGAGTTAGCTAACAAGTCAGATCCTGATAGTATAGCTTACTCAAAATTCACTATTAAAAAGATTTTATCACCGTTCAATTGGCCGGTAGATCATCTCCAAACTCCAATCAGTCTCTCCAAGAGATTTAATCCACAAACGTATAACTGGTATGACTATAAAGAAGCTTGGATTAACTTCTTATACGTTAGACCAACTACACATACGTGGTTCGTAAAATACAGTTCAGAAGTAGCAACTTCTACTATCCCCAGATGGTTCTACGAATGGTGGAATTGGTTTGGAGGAACTAAACAAGTTATGCCTCTACAGTTTGCTGAGAAATATCCTCAGTTCCAAATAGATGAAGGCATCTCAACTCTTCCGGAGAATATGAAACTCTGTAAGTATTTCATAAAGAAACGTTTATCTTATATTATAAGTTGGACGTTTATTGTTGCAGATTTCGATAGGATTAAATTCTTATCAAAAGAAATCAAGATTAAAGGCTGGTCTCCAGCTAAGAAGGAAGATCATTCTTCTTCTAAGAAGAAAAGTTCGTCAAACAGTCCTTCGCCCTCAAAGAGCGAATTAAGGAAAAAATTGCAAAAGGCTCTATCTGAGTTAGAAGATGAATCAGATAATGAAGATGTTCAACAACTTCTTAATGAAGCTTCATCACTGAGTGATGACAATGGAGACATGTTAAAACCTAAAGCTCTTGCAAGTGCTTATCTTAATCCTTTCGATTAAATGTCTAGATGAGATATTAAAATTGGAATATCTAGTTTTCCAGATAGAAATCCTAAAAGGATTGGAATTATCCAGGAAAAACAAAGGAGTCTCAAAGAGATGGAATCTTTGTTACATTAATCAAAAAAGGATAAGTAAAGACGACAAGATTGTCAATCAAGACTTTAGCAGCCGACAAGATTGGCAGACAAAGACTTTATCAAAAGATAAAGAAGACAACCAACTTTACTTTATCAAAAGTAAAAGGTAGATGCTTTCAGAAAAAGCAAAAGATAAGGAACAGTAAAGCAATCCTCTACAACCAATCAGAAGATAGCTTCAAGATTCCTTTGTTATCTCTTCAAGTCTATTTAAGACTGGAGTATTTTTCATTCTAAGCATCAGAAAATTAGGCTAGACTACAATTTTCTTGAATGCTCTTTCTCTCTATGTAATATTAATGCATCTTATGGAATAAAGCTTTTGGAGGAACTAAACAAGTTATGCCTCTACAGTTTGCTGAGAAATATCCTCAGTTCCAAATAGATGAAGGCATCACAACTCTTCCGGAGAATATCAAACTCTGTAAGTATTTCATAAAGAAACGTTTATCTTATATTATAAGTTGGACGTTTATTGTTGCAGATTTTGATAGGATTAAATTCTTATCAAAAGAAATCAAGATTAAAGGCTGGTCTCCAGCTAAGAAGGAAGATCATTCTTCTTCTAAGAAGAAAAGTTCGTCAAACAGTCCTTCGCCCTCAAAGAGCGAATTAAGGAAAAAATTGCAAAAGGCTCTATCTGAGTTAGAAGATGAATCAGATAATGAAGATGTTCAACAACTTCTTAATGAAGCTTCATCACTGAGTGATGACAATGGAGACATGTTAAAACCTAAAGCTCTTGCAAGTGCTTATCTTAATCCTTTCGATTAAATGTCTAGATGAGATATTAAAATCGGAATATCTAGTTTTCCAGATAGAAATCCTAAAAGGATTGGAATTATCCAGGAAAAACAAAGGAGTCTCAAAGAGATAGAATCTTTGTTACATTAATCAAAAAAGGATAAGTAAAGACGACAAGATTGTCAATCAAGACTTTAGCAGCCGACAAGATTGGCAGACAAAGACTTTATCAAAAGATAAAGAAGACAACCAACTTTACTTTATCAAAAGTAAAAGGTAAATGCTTTCAGAAAAAGCAAAAGATAAGGAACAGTAAAATAATCCTCTACAACCAATCAGAAGATAGCTTCAAGATTCCTTTGTTATATCTTCAAGTCTATTTAATACTGGAGTATTTTTCATTCTAAGCATCAGAAAATTAGGCTAGACTACAATTTTCTTGAATGCTCTTTCTCTCTATGTAATATTAATGCATCTTATGGAATAAAGCTTTTGGATTTTGTAAGTTCTTTTGTTCTTCTTTACTTTTTCCGCACTTCGATCGTTTTTAATGGTATCAGAGCCATGTTAATGACTTATTTGTTTAGCATGAATAGCTAATCACTCTGTTGTCTTGGCTGTTAGAAATCATGTGATCTTTCAAGAACTAGGATGGCTTTAACTTAGTTATGATCTTGTTTATATATTGTTATCATTGATTAAATAATCTTATAGGTGTTTTAGCCTTTATTAAATTAGTTAATATTATTATCAACTTTGATTAAACAAGTTATAGGCTAAGGTTTCCTTAAATCATGTTGAGGTTCTGTCTCTGCATAAGTCTGAGTGTGCCGATTAATTCCCGGCTTAGGGACATGGTAAGCCTGAAACCGAGATCACTGTAAGTCCAATAAGACACAGGGGGGCAGGCGACCGATCTCTTTGGTGTTCCGTCCTGCTGTTAGACTTGCCAAAGACGTGTAATATCCAACATGCGTGATTTAAGTTGAGTAATATCCAAAGCCAATTTAATTGTAATATCATTGTTGACTTTAATATTATCTGTTTAATAGCTGCTATAAAATTTGTAAGATTTACATATCATTGATACCTTTATTATAAACTCGATGATCTTTGTTAAAATTATCTTTATTGCCTGTTTGATCCTTGAAGTTCTTTCATGCCTAAAGACAACTACCTGCTATTATGAACAATAATAGTATTGTTAACTTTGTTAATTATTCAATATCTAAAGAAGATATACATTTACAAAATTGGTCTATTCCAAAAGAACCGTTTAACAAGATTTACCAAATAGGTAATTTTAATTTGTTTAAAAGTTTTAATATAAAAACTTGTGAATCTACTTCTGCAATTAATAACTCTTTAGAGACTATTAAATTGTTGATTGCTGCTGATATAGACAAATATAGGAAAGAATTTAAATTCCTTCATATTGGTCTTGTGCAAGTAGCTGTTAAGCCTCTATTCAGAAAGGGATTAAATATTCCTATTTGCTTATTGCTTAGAGATGCTAGACTTCTCAATTTTGATGATTCGCTGTTAGGAATCTTAGAAAGTAATCTAGCTCATGGGCCAGTTTACTTCAATAGTTATCCTAATTTTTCTATAGATCTTGAAGATTCTAATATTCTTGACACTTTGACGCTTAACGTCAAAACCAAGAATATGAATAGCAAAATTGGTACCAGAGATTTAGCTATAATATATAGGGTATATTATAAGCTAATGAAAACCACTATTGCCCCAAAGGCAATTAACTCTAGTCCTAAAGGTGTTACTATGCTTATGGAATCTCACCAAGAGCATAGCACTACTTTTGTGCCTAGATTGTTAAAGTGGGATGAGATTCTTTCTGACAAAAGTTGGAAGTTTGAATCATTCACCGAACCCTCTCCAGTTCAACCTTCTAGGTCTTCCCTAGAAAGTGTTCTTCAATTTGCAGATGGATCTGTTAACCTTAAGTTTTTAAGATCCAACTCATTCAGCCAAGCGTCTTCAAGTAGAAGAATGTCTATGGCTAGACCTTCTTATTCAAAAACCCGGGAAGGGGAAGATGAATTGTCTGAAACTACGGAAGTTTCAGAACATTTTGGTAAATTTAGATGGGTTGACTTCACCCAGACCATCCCCAAGGTTTATTATGAATCCTCTTTTGCAGGTAGCCCTACTCCTAGCGAAATGAAAGCTGCTTCTCACAAGAAGAAAGATTCCACTGGAGTTATCAAATCTACTGATGGATTTACTGTCAATGAAAAGAAAATTCATAAGTGGTGGATAAGTCCTAAGCATGTTTTAAAGAAAGCATGGTATGTGGATACCTACACAAGAGAACAGAGAGTCTTGTTCAAAGACAAATGGTTCAAAGATATGAAGAGATTCAAAACAGAAATTGAATTCTTCAAATGGTTTGAATGTACAAGCCAAATGGGAGACGCCAGTTCTTCACTACAAGTGTTGAAAACTGACTGATATGATTGAATAATGAATTCATTATATTTTGAAATTCGGATGGGGCATTTTTTAGCCCAAAAGGCATTACGTTCCATTCAAATTGTCCAAAAGGAACATTGAATGCAGTTTTATATTTATCTTCTTCAGAAATTTGAATTTGCCAGAAGCCTGACTTTAAATCAAATTTACTGTAAAGATTAGCTTTAAAAGTTCTTTTCAAAAGATCCCTTTTATTATGAATCGGATAACGAATCCATTTTAAAACGGAATTCAAAGGCTTGTAATTAATTACAAGTCTAGGAGATCCTCTCTCTTGTTCAGCTGCATTGTTAACATAGAATGCTGAGCAAGACCAAAGTGATTTAGAAGGTCGAATAATTTTATTATTCAAAAGAGTTTGAATTTCTTTTTTACAGATTTCCATAAGTTCATGGTTCATCTGAATAGGTCTAGCTTTGGTAGAGATAGCCTTTTCATCAAATCCATCAATATATGGTAAATCTATAATATGGGACTTGCGTTCCCAAAAGGTGTTAGGAAATTCTGAGCAAATTTCTTTTTCAAAAGTGATAAAATCTTTTTAATAGTGAATTTTGAGTAAGCTATACTATCAGGATCTGACTTGTTAGCTAACTCATGTTCAATATCAACTGATCCTGTGTCTACCAGGATAAATTCATAGTACCTTCTAGTCTTCAAGGAATTGCCTGTGTCGACATAGTTCCTATTAGTGTAGACAGGTTTAAGGAGATGTTTAATCTCGTAGTTTTCATAATCTTTGTCTAGGTCCAATATTGGGAACACCTGCAAAGAGATAAAATCAAATTTTTCCTTCTCTTTGGAAGGAGATTTTGTTTCCTTTAAGGAAACGGCTTCAACAAAACTAGTTGGCTGCTTCATAGTGTAACAGTCACTGGTTTGCTTCTGAGAGAATCTGAGTTCTCCACTTGGGCTTGATGATGAACAATGCTCCTGCTCCTTTTGGAAGGGCTTCTTCATAATCAACATTTTTGATGAACTACTCTGAGGTAGTTCATGAATGATTGGTGGCAATTGGGCCAACGCTGAATACCTGTTTAAATCAGGCCTTATTTGATTTATCTCAGGCCTTATAGCAAATGGGCCTGCTGGTTTTGTTGGGCCTCCTGGATTGGGCCTGGCTGGTTGCTTACCCACTATGGGCCTAACCTGTGGTCTCATTTTTACCCTGTAAAAATTCTCTAGTTAGAAAATCGGGTAAAGAATTATTTTGTCCTTTAATAAATTCGATTTCAAAATCGAAGCTGGAAAATAAGGCTTGCCACCTATTAACCAACACTTGTAGTGAAGAACTGGCGTCTCCCATTTGGCTTGTACATTCAAACCATTTGAAGAATTCAATTTCTGTTTTGAATCTCTTCATATCTTTGAACCATTTGTCTTTGAACAAGACTCTCTGTTCTCTTGTGTAGGTATCCACATACCATGCTTTCTTTAAAGCATGCTTAGGACTTATCCACCACTTATGAATTTTCTTTTCATTGACAGTAAATCCATCAGTAGATTTGATAACTCCAATGGAATCTTTCTTCTTGTGAGAAGCAGCTTTCATTTCGCTAGGAGTAGGGCTACCTGCAAAAGAGGATTCATAATAAACCTTGGGGATGGTCTGGGTGAAGTCAACCCCTCTAAATTTACCAAAATGTTCTGAAACTTCCGTAGTTTCAGACAATTCATCTTCCCCTTCCCGGGTTTTTGAATAAGAAGGTCTAGCCATAGACATTCTTCTACTTGAAGACGCTTGGCTGAATGAGTTGGATCTTAAAAACTTAAGGTTAACAGATCCATCTGCAAATCGAAGAACACTTTCTAGGGAAGACCTAGAAGGTTGAACTGGAGAGGGTTCGGTGATTGATTCAAACTTCCAACTTTCGTCAGAAAGAATCTCATCCCACTTTAACAATCTAGGCACAAAAGTAGTGCTATGCTCTTGGTGAGATTCCATAAGCATAGTAACACCTTTAGGACTAGAGTTAATTGCCTTTGGGGCAATAGTGGTTTTCATTAGCTTATAATATACCCTATATATTATAGCTAAATCTCTGGTACCAATTTTGCTATTCATATTCTTGGTTTTGACGTTAAGCGTCAAAGTGTCAAGAATATTAGAATCTTCAAGATCTATAGAAAAATTAGGATAACTATTGAAGTAAACTGGCCCATGAGCTAGATTACTTTCTAAGATTCCTAACAGCGAATCATCAAAATTGAGAAGTCTAGCATCTCTAAGCAATAAGCAAATAGGAATATTTAATCCCTTTCTGAATAGAGGCTTAACAGCTACTTGCACAAGACCAATATGAAGGAATTTAAATTCTTTCCTATATTTGTCTATATCAGCAGCAATCAACAATTTAATAGTCTCTAAAGAGTTATTAATTGCAGAAGTAGATTCACAAGTTTTTATATTAAAACTTTTAAACAAATTAAAATTACCTATTTGGTAAATCTTGTTAAATGGTTCTTTTGGAATAGACCAATTTTGTAAATGTATATCTTCTTTAGATATTGAATAATTAACAGAGTTAACAATACTATTATTGTTCATAATAGCAGGTAGTTGTCTTTAGGCATGAAAGAACTTCAAGGATCAAACAAGCAATAAAGATAATTTTAACAAAGATCATCGAGTTTATAATAAAGGTATCAATGATATGTAAATCTTACAAATTTTATAGCAGCTATTAAATAGATAATATTAAAGTCAACAATGATATTACAATTAAATTGGCTTTGGATATTACTCAACTTAAATCACGCATGTTGGATATTACACGTCTTTGGCAAGTCTAACAGCAGGACGGAACACCAAAGAGATCGGTCGCCTGCCCCCCTGGGTCTTATTGGACTTACAGTGATCTCGGTTTCAGGCTTACCATGTCCCTAAGCCGGGAATTAATCGGCACACTCAGACTTATGCAGAGACAGAACCTCAACATGATTTAAGGAAACCTTAGCCTATAACTTGTTTAATCAAAGTTGATAATAATATTAACTAATTTAATAAAGGCTAAAACACCTATAAGATTATTTAATCAATGATAACAATATATAAACAAGATCATAACTAAGTTAAAGCCATCCTAGTTCTTGAAAGATCACATGATTTCTAACAGCCAAGACAACAGAGTGATTAGCTATTCATGCTAAACAAATAAGTCATTAACATGGCTCTGATACCATTAAAAACGATCGAAGTGCGGAAAAAGTAAAGAAGAACAAAAGAACTTACAAAATCCAAAAGCTTTATTTCATAAGATGCATTAATATTACATAGAGAGAAAGAGCATTCAAGAAAATTGTAGTCTAGCCTAATTTTCTGATGCTTAGAATGAAAAATACTCCAGTCTTAAATAGACTTGAAGAGATAACAAAGGAATCTTGAAGCTATCTTCTGATTGGTTGTAGAGGATTGCTTTACTGTTCCTTATCTTTTGCTCTTTCTGAAAGCATCTATTTTACTTTTGATAAAGTAAAGTTGGTTGTCTTCTTTATCTTTTGATAAAGTCTTTGTCTGCCAATCTTGTCGGCTGCTAAAGTCTTGATTGACAATCTTGTCGTCTTTACTTATCCTTTTTTGATTAATGTAACAAAGATTCCATCTCTTTGAGACTCCTTTGTTTTTCCTGGATAATTCCAATCCTTTTAGGATTTCTATCTGGAAAACTAGATATTCCGATTTTAATATCTCATCTAGACATTTAATCGAAAGGATTAAGATAAGCACTTGCAAGAGCTTTAGGTTTTAACATGTCTCCATTGTCATCACTCAGTGATGAAGCTTCATTAAGAAGTTGTTGAACATCTTCATTATCTGATTCATCTTCTAACTCAGATAGAGCCTTTTGCAATTTTTTCCTTAATTCGCTCTTTGAGGGCGAAGGACTGTTTGACGAACTTTTCTTCTTAGAAGAAGAATGATCTTCCTTCTTAGCTGGAGACCAGCCTTTAATCTTGATTTCTTTTGATAAGAATTTAATCCTATCGAAATCTGCAACAATAAACGTCCAACTTATAATATAAGATAAACGTTTCTTTATGAAATACTTACAGAGTTTGATATTCTCCGGAAGAGTTGAGATGCCTTCATCTATTTGGAACTGAGGATATTTCTCAGCAAACTGTAGAGGCATAACTTGTTTAGTTCCTCCAAACCAATTCCACCATTCGTAGAACCATCTGGGGATAGTAGAAGTTGCTACTTCTGAACTGTATTTTACGAACCACGTATGTGTAGTTGGTCTAACGTATAAGAAGTTAATCTAAGCTTCTTTATAGTCATACCAGTTATACGTTTGTGGATTAAATCTCTTGGAGAGACTGATTGGAGTTTGGAGATGATCTACCGGCCAATTGAACGGTGATAAAATCTTTTTAATAGTGAATTTTGAGTAAGCTATACTATCAGGATCTGACTTGTTAGCTAACTCATGTTCAATATCAACTGATCTTGTGTCTACTAGGATAAATTCATAGTACCTTCTAGTCTTCAAGGAATTGCCTGTGTCGACATAGTTCCTATTAGTGTAGACAGGTTTAAGGAGATGTTTAATCTCGTAGTTTTTATAATCTTTGTCTAGGGCCAATATTGGGAACACCTGCAAAGAGATAAAATCAAATTTTTCCTTCTCTTTGGAAGGAGATTTTGTTTCCTTTGGGGAAACAGCTTCAACAAAACTAGTTGGCTGCTTCATAGTGTAACAGTCACTGGTTTGCTTCTGAGAGAATCTGAGTTCTCCACTTGGGCTTGATGATGAACAATGCTCCTGTTCCTTTTGGAAGGGCTTCTTCATAATCAACATTTTTGATGAACTACTCTGAGGTAGTTCATGAATGATTGGTGGCAATTGGGCCAACGCTGAATACCTGTTTAAATCAGGCCTTATTTGATTTATCTCAGGCCTTATAGCAAATGGGCCTGCTGGTTTTGTTGGGCCTCCTGGATTGGGCCTGGCTGGT
Source organism: Solanum sitiens (assembly GCA_016801875.1). NCBI lineage: Eukaryota > Viridiplantae > Streptophyta > Magnoliopsida > Solanales > Solanaceae > Solanum > Solanum sitiens. The sequence goes on along the minus strand of JABWTJ010000999.1, from coordinate 7,990 downwards.
TGCTTACCGACTATGGGCCTAACCTGTGGTCTCATTTTTACCCTGTAAAAATTCTCTAGTTAGAAAATCGGGTAAAGAATTATTTTGTCCTTTAATAAATTCGATTTCAAAATCGAAGTTGGATAATAAGGCTTGCCACCTAGCAAATATTTGTTTAGAAACAATGTTCTTAACATCCTTTTGGAGGATTTCTTTAGCAGATTTACAATCTACTTTAAGCAAAAATTCTTTATTAACAAGGTCATCTTGAAACTTAGTAATGCAAAGAACAATAGCAAGAATTTCTTTTTTAACAGTGCTATAATTCTTTTGAGCGGAATTCCAGATTCCGGAAGTATAACGAACTAATTATTCAGGAGAATCAGGGTCTTTCCTTTGTTTAACGATTCCACCATATCCTACATCTGAAGCATCAGTTTCCACAATCATAAAATAGTCAGGGTTAGATATACCTAGACAAGGAAGATTCTTAACCATATTCTTTAAAAGAACAACAGCATTTGTATGATCATCACTCCAGGGTGAAGGATTCTTTCTTAACCTTTCAAACAAAGGTTTACAGATATGTCTGACCTTAGGGATAAAGTCAGCTACATAATTGAGACTTCCTAAGAATCTCTGCAACTGTGTTTTGTCCAAAATGATATCTGGAAATTTATCAGAAAACTCAATGGATCTGCAAATAGGTTTATAGGTACCTTGATAAAGATCATGTCCTAAAAATCTGATTTTTGTTTGAAATAATTTAATTTTTCTAGCACTAATGACTAAACCATTGTGCTTAACAATTTTAAAGAAAACATGTAAATGTTTGAAATGAGAATCAATGTCCTCGGAAAAGATTAAAACATCATCAATATAAACTATTGAAAACTGACTGATATGATTGAATAATGAATTCATTATATTTTGAAATTCGGATGGGGCATTTTTTAGCCCAAAAGGCATTACGTTCCATTCAAATTGTCCAAAAGGAACATTGAATGCAGTTTTATATTTATCTTCTTCAGAAATTTGAATTTGCCAGAAGCCTGACTTTAAATCAAATTTACTGTAAAGATTAGCTTTAAAAGTTCTTTTCAAAAGATCCCTTTTATTATGAATCAGATAACGAATCCATTTTAAAACGGAATTCAAAGGCTTGTAATTAATTACAAGTCTAGGAGATCCTCTCTCTTGTTCAGCTGCATTGTTAACATAGAATGCTGAGCAAGACCAAAGTGATTTAGAAGGTCGAATAATTTTATTATTCAAAAGAGTTTGAATTTCTTTTTTACAGATTTCCATAAGTTCATGGTTCATCTGAATAGGTCTAGCTTTGGTAGAGATAGCCTTTTCATCAAATCCATCAATATATGGTAAATCTATAATATGGGACTTGCGTTCCCAAAAGGTGTTAGGAAATTCTGAGCAAATTTCTTTTTCAAAAGTGATAAAATCTTTTTAATAGTGAATTTTGAGTAAGCTATACTATCAGGATCTGACTTGTTAGCTAACTCATGTTCAATATCAACTGATCCTGTGTCTACCAGGATAAATTCATAGTACCTTCTAGTCTTCAAGGAATTGCCTGTGTCGACATAGTTCCTATTAGTGTAGACAGGTTTAAGGAGATGTTTAATCTCGTAGTTTTCATAATCTTTGTCTAGGTCCAATATTGGGAACACCTGCAAAGAGATAAAATCAAATTTTTCCTTCTCTTTGGAAGGAGATTTTGTTTCCTTTGAGGAAACGGCTTCAACAAAACTAGTTGGCTGCTTCATAGTGTAACAGTCACTGGTTTGCTTCTGAGAGAATCTGAGTTCTCCACTTGGGCTTGATGATGAACAATGCTCCTGCTCCTTTTGGAAGGGCTTCTTCATAATCAACATTTTTGATGAACTACTCTGAGGTAGTTCATGAATGATTGGTGGCAATTGGGCCAACGCTGAATACCTGTTTAAATCAGGCCTTATTTGATTTATCTCAGGCCTTATAGCAAATGGGCCTGCTGGTTTTGTTGGGCCTCCTGGATTGGGCCTGGCTGGTTGCTTACCCACTATGGGCCTAACCTGTGGTCTCATTTTTACCCTGTAAAAATTCTCTAGTTAGAAAATCGGGTAAAGAATTATTTTGTCCTTTAATAAATTCGATTTCAAAATCGAAGCTGGAAAATAAGGCTTGCCACCTAGCAAATATTTGTTTAGAAACAATGTTCTTAACATCCTTTTGGAGGATTTCTTTAGCAGATTTACAATCTACTTTAAGCAAAAATTCTTTATTAACAAGGTCATCTTGAAACTTAGTAATGCAAAGAACAATAGCAAGAATTTCTTTTTTAACAGTGCTATAATTCTTTTGAGCGGAATTCTAGATTCCGGAAGTAAGCGCGCATACCCCTATTTCGATGATTTTTTGTGTGCTATAGTAACCATTTTTTGGGTGATCGGGATCCCAACGTCAAAATTGCCAAAATTATTTGTGGACGTCCTTGAAGACCTTGTCTATGCATCCGGTTGGCCCTTACGGCCATTTCGATCCATTTTCAAGGTCAGAATAGCCCCAAAACGCGCATACCCCTATTTCGATGATTTTTCGTGTGCTATAGTAAACCATTTTTTGGGTTATCGGGATCCCGACGTCAAAACTGCCAAAATTATTTGTGGACGTCTGTGAAGACATTGTCTATGCATTCGGTTGGCACCCACGGCCATTTCGATCCATTTTGAAGGTCAAAATAGCCCCGAAGCGCGCATAGCCCCATTTTGACGATTTTTCGTGTGCTATAGTAAACCATTTTTTGGGTGATCGGGATCCCGACGTCAAAACTGCCAAAATTATTTGTGGACGTCCGTGAAGACCTTGTTTATGCATCCGGTTGGCCCCCACGGCCATTCCAATCCATTTTGAAGGTTAAAATAGCCCCGAAGCGCGCATACCCCTATTTCGATGATTTTTTGTGTGCTATAGTAATCCATTTTTAGGGTGATCGGGATCCCGACGTCAAAACTGCCAAAATTATTTGTGGACGTCCGTGAAGACCTTGTCTATGCATCCGGTTGGCCCCCACGGCCATTCCGATCCATTTTGAAGGTCAAATTAGCCCCGAAGCACGCATACCCCTATTTGACGATTTTTCGTGTGCTATTGTAAACCATTTTTTGGGTGATCGGGATCCCGACGTCAAAACTGCCAAAATTATTTGTGGACGTCTGTGAAGACCTTGTCTATGCATCCGGTTGGCCCCCACGGACATTCTGATCGATTTTGAAGGTCAAAATAGCGCCGAAGCGCGCATACCCCTATTTCGACGATTTTTCGTGTGCTATAGTAAACCATTTTTTGGGTGATCGGGATCCCGACGTCAAAACTGCCAAAATTATTTGTGGACGTCCGTAAAGACCTTGTCTATGCATCCGATTGGCCCCCACGGCCATTCCGATCCATTTTGAAGGTCAAAATTGCCCCGAAGCGCGCATACCCCTATTTCGACGATTTTTTGTGTGCTATTGTAAACCATTTTTTGGGTGATTGGGATCCCGACGTCAAAACTACCAAAATTATTTGTGGACGTCCGTGAAGACCTTGTCTATGCATCCGGTTGGCCCCCATGGCCATTCCGATCCATTTCAAGGTCAAAATAGCCCCGAAGCGCGCATACCCCTATTTCGACGATTTTTTGTGTGCTATAGTAAACCATTTTTTGGGTGATCGGGATCCCAATGTCAAAACTGCCAAAATTATTTGTGAACGTCCGTGAAGACCTTGTATATGCATCCGGTTGGCCCCCACGGCCATTCCGATCCATTTTGAAGGTTAAAATAGCCCCGAAGAGCGCATACCACTATTTCGATGATTTTTCGTGTGCTATAGTAAACCATTTTTTGGGTGATCGGGATCCCGACGTCAAAATTGCCAAAATTATTTGTGGACGTCCGTGAAGACCTTGTCTATGCATCCAGTTGGCCACCACGGCCATTCCAATCCATTTTCAAGGTCAAAATAGCCCCGAAGCGCGCATACCCCTATTTCGACTATTTTTCGTGTGCAATAGTAAACCATTTGGGTGATCGGGATCCCAACGTCAAAACTGCCAAAATTATTTGTGGACGTCCGTGAAGACCTTGTCTATGCATCCAGTTGGCCACCACGGCCATTCCGATCCATTTTGAAGGTCAAAATAGCCCCGAAGCGCGCATACCCCTATTTCGACGATTTTTCGTGTGCTATAGTAAACCATTTTTTGGGTGATCGGGATCCCGACGTCAAAACTGCCAAAATTATTTGTGGACGTCCGTGAAGACCTTGTCTATGCATCCGGTTGTCCCCCACGGCCATTCCGATCCATTTTAAAGGTCAAAATAGCCCCGAAGCGCGCATACCCCTATTTCGCCGATTTTTTGATACCTCCATCAACTTCAACAGCCAACCCAACATTCTCAATATTATCAGCAGCATTTATAGGGGGTTGCTGGGGTGTGGGGAGAGATAAGTCAATACCTGTTCTCTTGTTATTATTGGCTTGTGTGAGTTGTGTTTGATGTTGCTGCAGGTTTGTTCTTTGATTTGTTGATAGTGAAACAATATTTGTTTCTTCATTTTGTTGTGTATCTCTGTCTGCATCCCTTTTCCTTTCTGAATTGTCCATGTGCAGCTTTTGGACATTTGTTGTTTGTGTTGTTAATGGTGAGCCAGTAATAGGCTCTTGGATTTGTTGGATATTACTGTCTGCAGCACCTTTTGTTCCTGATGTGTTCACCTGCAGCTCCTGAACAGCCTGCTCCTGCACTTCTAAGTCACTATAAACATTATGAGTAGTAATGGAAGGAAGTATACCTGCTGCCTGATGCCTGTCATCAGTGACTTTCTTGTGTTATGGTGAGCGTGCTCTCCATGCTGTTTTGGGTTGAACTTGCTCCAAATTTTTTGATTGTTTTCTTCTTTGTGTCTGCCACTGCTCCTCTTTTTCTGAAACTTCTTGAACATAATTTCTTTCACCCTTATTTCTGGTCTCTTGATTTTTTCCTTCTTGATGGTTTCCTTTTTGATTTTGCTTAACATTTTCCTCTATTACATCTCCACTCTGATGCTGATCTTCTCTAGATTTATCCATTTTTTTAGACTCCATTTCTTTCCTCTTGTTCACATCTTCATCTCTTCTTTTTATAGTGCAATCATAATCCATATGCCCTTGATGTTTACAATACATACAATAGTCGGGGATACCTTCGTATTGAACCTTCAACCATCTCCCCTTGTTGGGGTCTGAATTTTTGAATCCCAACCATACATGTTCAGGCCTTTTCTTAGTGACATCAATCTGAACTTTCACCCTAGTAGTGCTACCTCTAGTCCTTTGAGAAGTCGGAGAATCAAGATATAAGACCTTCCCAACTGATTCCAAGATACTAGTCAATAAAACTTTATTATAACAATGCCATGGTAAGCCTAGCACAGCAACCCAAATAGGAACAATAGGAGTCTCTTCCTCGGGGGTAAAATCAGGGGTCCAAGCTTGAATTCTCATCAACTACCCTTCAATAGTCATCCTCAATTTTGTCCAAACAGTTTGATAATCAAATTCATTCTCAAGATCAATATACACATGCCTAGAGTTAAAGTGAGTAATCTTCACCCCTCCAGTAAGTTGAGTTTGAAGGGTAAAACTCTTTCTAACCAACTCCATTTTAGGCATTGTATTGGTGAATTTTCCCACAAGCGTATACTTACAACATTCAGCCAATTTCACATAATAGTCATGTTCATCTAAGAGCACAGCAGGGTACCCTTGTCTAGTAGTATGTATGGGGTCATTAAACACAATAGGGATCTCATTCTTAGATTGATTATACCTCAAGCGGGCTGCAAAGGATTGAACAACAGTGTATGGGGCAGGTTCTGAGTTCTTACCCTGTTTCACATTGTTACTAGTGTTTTGCCCTTGTTGTTGGCTGTTAGGAGGTCTATCATTTCCTTGCGCAGCATTGTTCATCTGTTTATTTCTATCTATTTGAGAGTTAGGGTCGTACCTAGTGAAGTTGTTGGAGATCTTTGGGAAATTGCTTTGGTACTCCATGGTTGTCCTGTTGCTTTGATTTGCTGAATTTGTTTCTCCTTGTTGACTGTTTTCCTGTCTTTGAGCCTGAGTTGAGCTTTGTTTGTGAGTTTGATGGTTTTCCTTACCATTTGCAGCATTCTTTTGATCATTTGCTCCTTGCTGCAGTTTCATGCCTGCAGGTTGTGTTTTGTGACTTGCTTGTTCCTGCCTTTGAGTCTGTGTTTGTCCATTCTCTTCTCCCTTATCATCTTCATTTGGCCTGACCTGTGAAGCATCAACAATAATGTGAGGCGTTAGATATGATGCGTTACCTGTAATTCCAAAGGAAAAGTTTAAGGATTGTTCAGCATTCGATGAGGCTGCTGTATGCAACTTCATGTTGTTGCTGATAGTATCCTGTTTCTCAGCCAAATTTCCCCCAGGTTGTGTCTTGTTTCCTTCTCCCATTGTTGGTGTTCGAATTGCTTGCTGAACCTCCCACACATTATGTTGTTCTGCATTTTGACTAGAGACAAATTCTTGTTCTTCATTATCTTGTCTCCCCTGTTGCAGGTTGAGTGCTGAATCATAGTAGGATAAAGAATTATTGTTGGAATTGTTTGTTTCTTCAGTATTGTTTGAAAAATCTGCTAAGTGAACGTCAATAGACTGAAAGTTATTCCCCATTATCGATTTTCCATTGTTTCCGGTGTTTTGAGCTTTTTGTACGCCGGACTTCTCACCGCCAGCGATTCCCCCATCCATTTTGCTTGAAATTTCAGTGGGATGCTCCTTATCAACCAGGGAGCAAACCCCAGTACTCAATTCGTTACAAGATTGGCTCGAAGTTGCTCGAATTTCAGTGCGCAGCCCAGGCGATTCCATCGCGATTCTCACCAAATTCATTTCTCGATTGCAGTCAATTGGTAAGTTGGAATCGACTGATTTTTGAGTATTATGTAGATCGTGGGTAGTATTATCCAGTTCCACTATTGATTTTCCTCGATTCCACACAAAAATCCCTTGGGAAATATTTTCTCGTTCTTGATCGAACTCCTTCTCTGAAAACGCAGCATTCATCGCATCTGTATCTTGCGAATTCGAGGAATTGAGAGATGAATCATGGTGCGTGCCATACTGGGGTTTGTTGCCATCTTCATGGCGCCCCATTTGGCTTTGTTCCGGTGGTTTTTGGAGGTCCACCGGCGGCGCACGCGCCAGCGCAGCAGCGCGCGTGTTAGAAATTTCTGTAGCCGTTGTAACAGTAGGCGGGAGCGTCTGAAGAGAGAGAAAATTTTAGAGAGAGAAAATTTTTGGGAAATGAGGGTTTGATAGGGTTTAGGGTTTAGGGTTTGGGTTTAGGGTTTAGGGTTTAGGGTTTAGGGTTTAGGGTTTAGGGTTTAGGGTTTAGGGTTTAGGGTTTAGGGTTTAGGGTTTAGGGCTTAGGGTTTAGGGTTTAGGGTTTAGGGTTTAGGGTTTAGGGTTTAGGGTTTAGGGTTTAGGGTTTAGGGGTTAGGGTTTAGGGTTTAGGGTTTAGGGTTTAGGGTTTAGGGTTTAGGGTTTTGGGTTTAGGGTTTAGGGTTTAGGGTTTAGGGTTTAGGGTTTAGGGTTTAGGGTTTAGGGTTTAGGGTTTAGGGTTTAGGGTTTAGGGTTTAGGGTTTAGGGTTTAGGGTTTAGGGTTTAGGGTTTAGGGTTTTAGGGTTTAGGGTTTAGGGTTTAGGGTTTAGGGTTTAGGGTTTAGGGTTTAGGGTTTAGGGTTTAGGGTTTAGGGTTTAGGGTTTAGGGTTTAGGGTTTAGGGTTTAGGGTTTAGGGTTTAGGGTTTAGGGTTTAGGGTTTAGGGTTTAGGGTTTAGGGTTTCGGGTTTAGGGTTTAGGGTTTAGGGTTTAGGGTTTCGGGTTTAGGGTTTAGGGTTTAGGGTTTAGGGTTTAGGGTTTAGGGTTTAGGGTTTAGGGTTTAGGGTTTAGGGTTTAGGG